>JAMZAV010001573.1:0-241823 GCA_024449915.1 Sweltsa coloradensis | reverse complement strand
TGACCTCGGCTGTATGTATTCAGATATTTATTGTATGGCACTTTACATCTATCACACTCAGAGTCAGAAAGCACAGTGATTGTACAGTAATTGACAGCGGCTAGCTTAGGGAGGCCGGAAGTCATAACCACCCACTTTACAGCCAACTGTATGTAGTCATCCGGTTGCAACAGCAAGGCGGTGGGGTTTGAATTTACCTGCTCTCTACACTATGAATGAGAAATTGCTCATTCCAACAGTATTTATTGTACCCTTGCTTCTTTGTCTTTGTCATCAGTTGTTTTCTTATTTTCTTCTTGATCTCCGCGCCCGGCTTGTGTGAAGATGCTGTTTTCCTAGATAAGAATATCTTTTGTATTTTTGTGTGTTGTGACTTGGTTTTTGTAGGTCTTCTGGGTGGTCTTGTCCCTTTCTTGCCATTAAGTTGGTTATGTACATCCTTGTAAATATTAAAAAAAAAAAAGGTCAGTAATATAAAATATCCTTTATTATAAAATCCTAATAGGGGGAGCTATTTATTTCAAACCTATCCTATAAAATCAGTCTAGAACATCCCAGAAGGTAATACTTTCAGTTTTCTTAGGAACTATTTTATGTGATGTAATACATGCACAACACTCTCTCCTGAACCTTTCAACTTTACAGTTTCTAACATCCAATGGTAGCCTGTTAAATATGCAAATGCCTTTAATGAAAATTGATTGTTTGCCATACTCACAGCATACCCTTCTAATAAAAATATCTGCCTTATTTCTCAATGTATATATTTGAACTTCAGAATTTGGTTGCAATTTCAAGTCTATTCATGTATGCCACTAACATGAACGCTATATACCGCCAAAGTTTGAGGGGTGAATTGAAAGTGAGTGACAGCTAGAGGTGTGCGAGTACCCGAAATTTTGACTTGAGTTTACCTAGTATTTGGTAATTTTTTTTTTTTTTTTAAGATTTTGTTGGGTAGCCTAGAGCAGCGGTTCTCAACCACTGTGTCGCGACATACTAGTGTGTCGCGATCAGTTGTGAGGTGTGTCGCAAGTATTTTCTTTATTTGAATTGTTAAATTGAAGTCTAATTCATGTATGCCACTAACATGAACGCTATATACCGCCAAAGTTCTAGGGGTGAATTGAAAGTGAGTGACAGCTAGAGGTGTGCGAGTACCCGAAATTTTTACTTGAGTTTACTATTTGGTAATTTTTTTTTTATTTTTTAAACAATTTTGTTGGGTAGCCTAGAGCAAATTCGGCCCCATTCGTACAAATGGTGGAGGTGCCGGGTCGCGCGCGTGTGTGAAATGGTAAATATCGCTATGCATTTTGGATGCTACCTTACTAATCTTGCTTTTTGAAAAACAAAATAGTGTTGTACATAAGCAATAAAGGAAGGCAATATGCCAATTTTTCCAGCTACAATGAATGCCGCAAGTAAGTTGGAAATAAAAATCTAAAGATCAGTTCAAGAAAGATATAATTCAACACTTGACCTGCCTTCAGGAGGGTTTGAAGGAATAGGCCTACTTTTCTTTTGTTTCAACAAAGGGAATAGAATGGGTTATCTCTCCATTTGCAGTTCTGATGAGCACATAAACGACGCGTCAGACCTAACGTATCCAGAAAAAGAAGAGTTGATTGTAGTTACTTCATATAGGTACAACTCAAAAATCAAGATTTGAAGAGATCTCTCTTGATTCATGTTGGATCTCTTTAAAATGAATACCCTGCAATTGTTAACAAGGCGCTGTGTCTTACTACGCTTCTCCACTTCATACCTGTGTGAGGCAGCTTTCTCAACTTTAAAACAATCAAGTCAAAGAACTGTTTGAGACACCTTGATGTTGATAGTGAGATGCGCGTCAGTTTGTCTACCATTCGCCCTCGTACTGAGAAAATGTGTGAATTACCGGTACATCAGTTCCAGGTATGTATCCCACTGGGCCCCGATTCATGTACATTTTTATCCCAGGGTTAGGCAGGGTTAAGAAGAGTTAGCGAGGGGCAACGTCAAATCCGATTCATGTACGTTGAGCTAACACTCGCTACCTCGCCTTACCCCTACCTCAGCCAAATACTCCCTAACACCAAGAGTATAGCGGAGGTAGTGGCTATTTGCACCGACGACGGCAGAAAACCTCACCTCAAATGTTATTACGCCAGAATAAATGAGTAATAACGTGCATGCTTTATGAATAGTCGATTATAACAGTAATTAAATGTGGCAGAAGGCTTTGAAGTGTAAAAAGTGCCCTTAATAAAACCATTAAATAAAGAGTTATCTGAATGCGTCATGAGGCTCGTGTTATAAATAAATAAATAAATAAAATAAATTTTATTTAGAGTCTACCCACTCAGTTATATAACTGATTTTCAGTGGGGGACAGTAAATCAAAGCGACCAAGCCAACCCTGTAGGCGCCGACGCAATCGACGAGTGAGCGATAACCAACCAAAGATCGATATTTTTAATAGGTAGGGTTGCACAATGTCAATGACCGGTCAATTGACTGGTCAATTGACCGGTCAAATGACTGGTCAAATACTTTTGGTCAATTGACCAGTCAATTGACTTAAAGATAACATGTGTATATTGCATTTAAAAATTAAAATTATTTGAATTTTCATATTTGAATTTGAATTGTTATGTAAACAATAACATTTCTTTCTTTCTTTTTCAATTAAAAATGTTTTAATTAGGTAATATTTTATTTTAATTATTATTTATTATGTAGTTATATTATGAATTATAATAGACAAATAGAATATAATAGCTTCTGGGTAAGCTGAAGCTGAATCGGAGAAAGGGACTGATGACAGCATCGACGATGATGATGACGATTATGATATGCCACTTAATATGCATTTAACAAGTTTTTAAATAAAAAAAGCTTTTGTCATAACATTTAAAAATATATACCCTATAGGCCCTATACTAATTATTTAATAAAATAAAATTTATGATTTTTTACATTTGACCGTCAATTGACCAGTCAATTGACCAAATTTGAATTTGACCGGTCAAATCCCATCCCTAGTGATAGGAAATATAGCAATCAGTGGTATGGACAGTGCCGAACACCCGCGGATCCACGCCAGAATCAACCAAGGCCGATTCAGAACAACTCTGATTTATATGTGCTTCGTGCTAGGACGGCTCCAAAGTCACCGTTTACAAACTCCTAAGACAAGAACTGATGGACTCAAGTCCAAATCCACGAAGTTAAAAAACTTCTGACTTGATGGAAATCGAAACCCTGGACCTTCTGCATTGGAAGCAGTTACGTTAATAACAAGAACAACGATAAACCACTCGAAGCCAACGCGAAGGACGGCCGCGTCGTGGCGTAGTAGTGCGTAGCATGGTCAACTACCACGTAAAGGGTCGCCAGTTCGGAACCTGCTTGATCCAAATTCTTGTTACCTTTTAAAATTGCCCCAATAATTGTATATTTATGTGTATGCTACACTCAGTAATTGGCATTTTAAAATTATTGTCTGTTATTTGTGTGTTCTTTATATCCCCGTGCAGACTTTCGTTGTTTGGTCTGGTAAAGAAATATTTCACACAAGTGTCGACTACCAGTAATTTACAACCGGCTGAGATATGGTAAAAAAAAACGGCACAACGACAAAATAATTTCTTGCACCAAATCGTTGTAAAAAATATGCAATTTTTTGGGTTCGAGTCTATATTATGTTGTTTATAAGACCTTTAACTTGTGACACGTACTAGTTAGGCCCTTATTTGGTGCAAAATGTATTACTGTTCAATATCGCCCTATACTTATGCCCTTTTTGGCGCTAATGACTACACCCTAAAGTGGTGAGAAAAATGGATTTTGCCCTCCCACACAAATTGGCCCATCAAGTTAATGCCAAGAAACCAATTCAAAAAGTTACATGTCTATTAATTTCAGATTAAAATAGAATCGACTCACAAGACGCATTTTCGATATTCTTGTTTAGTATTTTGTAAAAAAAACAATGTGTTTACCCAAAAATATAGTCATTGCCACTCGGCCTTACCTCGGCCTAATCCCCGAGCTTGCCAGGATTAGCGGTGGTGTGAAAGTTAGCGAGAGTTAGGGCAAGTCAATGCTTCATGAATACCGATTTATGCTGCCTCGGAGGTAGCCAAAATTTGTAAACAGATAGGCGGACATTTTTATTTTTGAGCCTAGACGTTTAACTAGAAAAATATTGTTTTGCGCTCAAAAAACATAACAGAAACAGGCATCGACCTAGGCTTAGTTGTAGAAAATTATTTATAATTTAATAGACTTAGTCTATTGTTCCTGGAGGCTATAGGCCTGGAAATATGCATAGTACCAATACACGTTTGACAAGCCCTAGGCCTTACCTAGTCTGCATGGCCTTGTTTCGACACACTTCCTAAAAAAATTACAAGTTTCGACGGCTAATTGCAACTTTATTTTGAATCAAAATAATACGATAGTCCTAGGCTATGCCATAACTTACGGCAAGAGTATACGTATTTTTTTAAATTCGATGATGTACAACACACTCGCATCAAAATTCTCATTAAACAACAAAAATTAAATAAAACACGGCGACATTTAGCAAAGTTCGTCGTCAAACTTACTAAGTTAGATGGCGGTGGAAACCAATGAAACAATCATCTAAGTTGCAGTGATATGTTAATCGTCATTCATACAGTGACATAGAGCTTGTTCATTGGTTCGACCTAACCCGTCCTATTCCTTCCTTACCTCGCCCTAACTCCGGGTTAAATGTACATGAATCGGGCCCTGATGAGGAAGCATGTGACGTTTGTACATTGATAACATTGGCACAAATTGGTTACCTAAATTACTGTTGATGTATTGTAATTTGCAAAATTCAACAATAAAGTAAGTTTCATTTAAAGGGGCTAAAAACCCCAAAAATTATTTTTTACCACGTGATCTATAGCACAATACTACACTTAAATGACCGTTTAAAAAAATTATATCATGTAACTGTGATTTAACACAAATTTTTTAATTTTTGGATCCAGAAATTGGCAAAAATTGGTGTTTTGGAAAATTTTCTAAATCGGCTTTAACTGCTTCTTTTTTTGGTCCACATAGACACTAGAGCATAGTACCAACCTAAAATGCCCCTTCATAACATCGTGTCTTGAAACTGTGCCCAAATATACCCTCAAACACGCAAAAATATGCATTCCAAAATCACACCCCATCTTGGTAATCAGCATATTTTGACCGAACTACTTGCCCAAATTACAAAACAAAATATAGAAAATTTACAGAAAAGGCTGTCGAGTACGTCAATAATGGCCAATATTTTTTTGGATCAAAATCCTCCAAGGTCACGGGGCATAAAGATCGTCCCCATGTTATTTCTTATGGGAGATTTTTGCCGATGGGACCTAGCTCGAAAAAATGTCATGTTTGACAATTTTTTGGGAGGTCATGGTGGCCCCAATAATTTTTCTGTTAATTGCTAAATTCATTACTAGTTAGCCTGAATGAAATATATTTTTTGAGTTTAGCGGTTAAATACCCCTTTAAGCCGGTTGAAATGTGGGTACACCCACGTAGGTGTGTCGCGTACGGCAACGTACTCAACTTGTGTGTCGCAGCAGAAAAAAGGTTGAGAACCGCTGGTCTTAACTAAATGTAAGCCTATAGGCCCAAGTGTAAAATTGAGCCTAAAAAAAAACTTTCTAACCAAGCATAAAAAAATTAATTATGTGGCACATAAACCCCCAAAAATGTAAAAAAAAAACAAAAAAACATTAAAATTGTTACAAAGAATATCTGAGTGGACCCGCAGAGTCCTAGGCCTATTTAAAATTAGGCAAAAATTGGGGAAAAATTGTACCCCAAGGCAAACAGCATAATAGCATAATAAGGGAACAAACAACTGTCATCAGTTGCCATTGTTGTCATCAGCAGGTGAAAAGTTTTGTCGCCCCCAGCCCTTCAGGCTGGGCTATTATGTTCTCTATGCTTTCCCAACCTGTCTTGCCCTTTTCCAATCTAAAGCAAATAACAGTAACTAAATAAAATAGATGGGCCTAGCACTAGCAGCAATTTTTATTTTTCATATGACGAGGCCCATATTTTTTTATTTTTTGGGGGGGAGGGGCAATATTTATTTATTACTTTTTGCGATATAGCCTCTAGGTCTTTTTGTTTTACCACAATAATTTGAAACAAAACTGTAATTTTCTATGTTTTTTTTAGTGTGTTTTTTCCTGATTTAGGCTATTTGTAATTTGTTTTATTTTTGTGGTTTCAAAATTGAGCATTTGAACCTCAGAGGGCCTATTAGCCTAATTAAATTACCATGAATTTTGCAATTTCTCTCTTTTGTTCTTTTTCCCACCCTTTTGGATTTTGAATCATGAATAGAAATCATAGGGCTACCAACCATGCAATTCACATTTTTTTAAATGTTATTTTACTCATACGTAGCCAATTTTAAAATGTTTTAATTTTTTTATCAATTTTTTATTTGTAGCCTACCGTAATAAATTATGTCTAAAAAGGAAAAACAATCCATGACAGCTGAATGGGTTAAAGTGGACTCGGTAAGCAACACCCTTATCACATTGTTAGGCCTACTTTCTTACCATTTACTAAGTGTAAACACTGGGCTTATGTACTAGTACTTACTAGCAGTAAATCCCACCCATCTTGCGTATGGAGACGACATTACGATCCCAATGCGATGAAGCAAGAAGAATGATTGTTGTAGTGATACAAATGCACCAACAAATATGCAAAACGAGTGCTAAAAGCCATTCTGGCTGCAAATCTGGAGTAAAACAAACTTGAGGTCTGTTTTACAAAGTCATGCATGTCCACATCAAACCCAATCTTGTGTCTCCTAAAAATAAAAAGTAACTATTAATAAACCTTATACAAACTATAACCAATAACAATTGGGGAGTAAACAACATACCGGTAGATCTGATTGGCAAGTTTTATAGATTTCTGAGGAAAATAAGGAACTCCCAGAAATATAATTCAGGACGATAAACACTAGGGCCACGTAAGCAACAATGATTACAAATATAATAGCGATGTACATCTAAGAACGTATGAAAACGACAAAGTCAACAACTCAATCTGGGAAAAGACAGTGATACGTCGTATGAGCTCTCGAAAAGGTAGTGGTACCGGTACATAACTGCGTACCAGCACAAATTCAGCACTGATTTAACACCAATGTGCTTCTCGTGACCTCCCCCTTGACCCCCTACAAAACATCGAAAAAGGTAGGCCTAACGAGATGGAATACAACAACATAATTACCCCAAACGGATACAAACTGATCTTAGTCCGGACTGGATTTGCCTAATGCACCTTGGTCCCAAGTCCTGACTGAGTTCAGATGAATAGCCAAGCCAGCTCGCTCTGTAGGCCTACAAGCTGAAGTATGCATGATAAATGCAAGCGAGCTCAAATACAACATTGCAAACATCTTTCTCTATAATGCTTATTAATATTATAAACGTTAGTGAACTGCTCGGGCTGAAAATGTAGTCTGGACTGGGAAAGCTCGGTGTCATCTCTCATGATTAATGTAGGCTCTAGTTCATCTAGTTTGCTCGAGTCGATTATATGTCGACAGGGTTGGCTTGGGCTGCTTTAAATTAAAGTCCCAGACTTTTATTAACATATGCACTTTGCCCCCCCCCCCTCTACCTAACCTACTTTTCACTCTAATATCGCAATGTTAAAAAGTTGGGGGATAGGCCCTACCAACCGAAGAAGTGCCCTAGGGGTAGGCCTAGGCCTAGTGTTTGAAATAGTATTGGTTTACCAAGCTAGGCCGGTACTTGTGTAGTTGGTGTGACCCAACTTTTCAATACCGTTTTTTTAAACTAAAACCAACATAAACACTCACCATTGATGAAATAAGTCAAGAACAACTCATTGTGTACTATTTTATTACATTCCAGCACCAAAAATATAAAATAGAATCATCACGTTTTTGGTGTAACAGTAACAAAAAAAACTTCAAAACCTTTAACCTCGCTATTTTAAACGAAAGTACTTTTCCATAAAAAGTCTTTTCTGTTTTAAATAGCGACGTTAAAGGTTTTGTAGGTTGAGTAAAAAAAAAAAAAAAATTTTTTTGAAAAGTTGGGTCACACCAACTATACAAGTACCTACCGCTAGGCCTAGGCCCTAGCTAGCCGGAACTCTTTCAGTTGGTATGGACAGTTTTTGATCAGTAGGTACTTTAGATTTAAAATAGTGACGTTAAAGGTTTTTTAGGTAGGCCTACATTAGATTTAAAATAGCGACGTTATAGGAAAGGTTTTGTAGGTAGGCCTACACATAAAAAAACTGTCCATACCAACCGAAAGAGTACCAGCTAGGGCCTAGCCTAGGCCTAGGCCTAGGTAGGCCTAGGGCCTACTGCTCCACTTGGCCTAGGCATCAACCTTAATGCGATCGCAAATGTAACTTTTAAGGCCGTGGATAGTGGATAGGCCTACGGATTACCAGGTTCGTAACGCCACACAAAAAGCCAAATCCTAATAATATAAACAAACAAAATATAGAAATACAAAACCTCCAACATCAGTTATGATCCAGTCTGGCATTGCTAAACTAACAATAGCGAACACATCAGCAGCCATGAACAATGTGCCAGAAATAAGTGTTAACTTGTCCATTTTCGTTTGTGATTTGTGGGTAAAATGACTAAATAAATTCAGTTCGACATATTCTGAGCAAACAAAATGTCAAAACACAAACATCACGGAGACGACTTGAGGAGTTGAGCTGTCAAAAATATCACTGAGCTCTAAAGTATAGAGCTCAGTGAAAAATATACACCCAGCGGTGGGTGTGGTGACATTATTATTGCGGGAAGTTTCAAACCCTTTGAAACCACATTACTTTTCTTGCGTGCAGTGGCTTACAAGGCCGCTTCGCTAACGCTTTCTCAGTCGCGTTGATGGATGAGCTTTTTGAATATTGCCCAATGATTACTACGTTTTAGTGTTTGTGGGATATCATTACTTTTTCAAGTTCCATTACAAAATTATTTGTTAAAATACAATAATTATTTTTATCAAAGTCAATTTAATTGGTATGGTATTACCAATTAACAATAGAATTTCAAATATTTAGTGGTCCAAAGACTTGTTTTTTGGATGAGCGTAGCGAGCGAAGCGAAGATTCCATTTCACTACACTGGAGAAAAAAATCCGGAATGTTTGTTTTCTGTTTGTACCACAGCCTCTAGTCCGGCTTACACTGGACCGGCCTAGCTCTAGGCCGGCCTACGTGGCTTGATAAACGCTTTGAGCCGGCCCAGATGGGAACCGATCTAGACTCGTTTAGTCTAGACCGCTTCAAACGAACTAGTCCAGTCTGATAAACACTTCACTGCAACTTGATGAGGAGGATTATGAGTATCCAGGTGCCGCTCTAGAACAAATCGGGCGAGAATAGATGCGTTCCATGCAAATAAGTCATAAGGCAATATAATATAGCTTAATAATTGGTTTCATTTAATAATTTTGTTTTGGTAAATTTAGTGGTTGAAAACCGACGTTCTAGCAATGGTTCTAGTAGGTCTAGCAGGCTGTGGCTAGTTCGGCTTGAAATTGGGCTAGAGAAGGCCGGCTTAGTTTTTTTTTTGGATGAGCGTAGCGAGCGAAGCGAAGATTCCATTTCACTACACTGGAGAAAAAAATCCGGAATGTTTTTTTTTCTTTCTGTATTTTTGTCTGTCTGTTAACACGATTCCGGCTAAACCGATACTCCGATTGCGATGAAATTTTATGGAAGCCTTCGAAATCTCTGAACTAAGAACTGCCACGTTTTTGAGCGCAATCGAAAAATTATTTCTCATGAAAATCGCAATTTTACGATTTTTTTCGATTTTTTAAAAATTTCTTCGACTTAAAACACCTACAAGCTTTATCCGATTGTAATGATTTTTTCACAGAACCTTAATTTTATGAATTGATCTATTCGTGTGAAATTTGAGCGTAATCGAAAAATTATTTCTCAAGAAAATCGCATTTTACGAATTTTTTAATTTCTTCGGCTTATAACACCTACATGCTTTATCCGACTAGGAAAACGCTTAAGTCCCGCCGCGTTGTTGGATGAGCGTGTATGGTGCATTGACCTGTCATGTGTTACGCGGATTTTCTGTTATTCTGTGAAAAAATTAATACTTAGTCGAAGATTTTTTTTTAAATTAAATTAAATTAAATAAAAAATTAACTTAATTTTTTAAATTAAATTTTAAAAAAAATTGTAATTAATTGTAATTTTAAAAAAAGAAAAAAATCGTAAAATTGCAATTTTCATAAGAAATAATTATTCGATTGCGCTCAAATTTAAAAAGAATATATTAATTCATGAAATTAAGGTTCTGTGAAAAAATCCTTACAATAGGATAAAGCATGTAGATGTTATAAGTCGAAAGAAATGTTTTAAAAATCGAAAAAAAATCGTAAAATTGCGTTTTTTATGAGAAAAAATTTCCCGATTGCGCTCAAAAACGTGGCAGTTCTAAGTTCAGAGATTTCGAAGGTCTCCATCAAATTTCATCGCAATCGGAGTATCGGTTTAGCCGGAATCGTGTTAACAAACACACAATAATACAAACAGAAAAAAAAAAAAAAAAAAAACATTCCGGATTTTTTTCTCCAGTGTAGTGAAATGGAATCTTCGCTTCGCTCGCTACGCTCATCCAATTATAATGATTTTTTCACAGAACCTTAATTTTATGAATTCATATATTCGTGTTAAATTTGTGCGCAATCGAATAATTATTTCTTATGAAAATTTCAATATTACGATTTTTCCTTTGTTTAAATTACGATTACCTAATTTAAAAAAATCTTCAACAAAGTAATTATTTTTTCACCGAACAACAGAAAATCCGCATAACACATGGAAGCTCAATGCACCAATTACGCTCATCCAACAACGCGACGGGACTTAAGCGTTTTTGGATGAGCGTAGCGAGCGAAGCGAAAACTTCAATTTCACTGACCCCCCCAAAAAATTTAGCTCCAATGTTTTTTTTTTCCGTCTGTTTGTTCGCTCGATTCCGGGCAAACGGCATATGCGATCTTGATGAAAATTCTGAGGGGACCTTCGTTTTCTCTGAACTTAGAGGTGTATTGTTTTTGGGTGCAATCGAAGACATATTTCTCATGAATATCGTACTTTTACGATTTTTTTCGATTTTTAGTGCGATATTTTCGTCACATTTGGGCCGATTCTGACCAAACGGGTGGGGCTACAACGTTCATATTCACATGGACATTGAGATTATGGTTTTGAAGTACCTTTTTAAAGAAAAAGTTGAAAAAGTTAGCTAGAATCTATAGAAATAAAGGTTTTAATATTAGTTTTTTAATTTTTAGTGCGATATTTTCGTCACATTTGGACCGATTCTGACCAAAACGGGTGGGACTACAACGTTCAGATTTCACATGGACATTAAGGTTATGGTGATGTAGTACCTTTTGAATGAAAAAGTTGAAAAAATTAGTCAGAATCCACAGAAACAAAGGTTTTAATATGTGTTTTTTAAAGTTTATAATACCAATTAACAAGTATAACAATAGAAACTTGACAACAATCACCTACAATGCATTCAAAAAGCACTTGCAAAGGAAAAGTGCAAACAAACGCAAAAAACGCAAACAAAAAAACTTACAAAAAACCGCTCATCCATCAACGCGGCGGGACTTTAGCGTTTTCCTAGTCCTAGTGATATACACCTCGGACTAGATGAAACCGGCCCAGTGTAAGCCGAACTAGAGCCTGTGGTAAACGTTAGCACGTTTCCGGCTAAACCGATACTCCAATTGCAGTGAAATTTTATGGAGTCCTTCGAAATCTCTGAACCAAGAACTGCCACGTTTTTGAGCGCAATCGAAAAATTATTTCTCATGAAAATTGCAATTTTACAATCTTTTTCGATTTTTTAAAATATTCTTCGACTTATAAGAACAACTACATGCTTTATCCAAATGTAATGATTTTTTCACAGAACCTTAATTTTATGAATTAATATATTCGTGTGAAATTTGAGCGCAATGAAAAAATAATGTTTTACGAAAATCGCAATTTTACATTTTTTAATTTTTATTTTACATTTCTTCAACTTATAACACCTACATACGTTATCCGATTGTAACGATTTTTATACAGAACCTTAATTTTATTGGATGAGCGAAGCGAAGACTTCAATTTCACTGACCCCCAACAAATTTAGCTCGGGTGTTTTTTTTTTTTTTTTTTTTCTGTTTGTTCGCTCTCTACCGGGCAAACGGCATATCCGATCTTGATGAAAATTTGACAGGACCTTCGAAATCTCTGAACTTAGAGGTGTATTGTTTTTGGGTACAATCGAAGAAATATTTCTCATGAATATATTACTTATACGATTTTTTTCGATTTTTTGTGCGATATTTTCGTGCCATATGGGCCAATTCTGACCAAATGGGTGGGGCTTCAACGTTCATATTATACATGGACATTAAGGTTATGGTGATGTAGTACCCTTTGAAAGAAAAAGTTGGTAAAGTTAGCCAGAATCCATAGAAATAAAGCTTTTAATATAAGTTCTTTACGGAAAATAATAACAAATTGACAAGAAACAATAGAAACTTGACAACAATCACCTACAATGCGTAGGCAGCAAAACAAAGCATTTGCAAAAGTAAAGATATTCCACGCAAACTAAAAACTTTAAAGAAAGCTCATCCATCAACGCGGCGGGACTTAAGCGTTTTCCTAGTAAATTAATATATTGGTGTGAAATTTGAGTGCAATCGTAAAATAATTTCTCATGAAAATTGCAATTTTACGCTTTTTTTCGTTTAAAAAAAAATTACGCTCATCCAACAACACGACTGAAAAAGCGTTTGCGAAGCTTCCTAGTTGTAAACAATGTAGGTGATCATTGTAGAAGTAGTAAGTATCTTTATTTAGCACATATATAATATAATATATATTAAGACAATCAAGATCAGTATTGAACTAAAAACACTGCTGTAACATATGTTTTCGTCACAATTTCAATTATACATTCTGATTGAAGCGAGTCAAAAACAATAGAACATGAATTACCCAAACTAGTAGTCTATGCACTATGATATCTGAATATAATCTGTTAAAATAGATGCAAGAATATTAGAATTAGTAACTAACTATAGTTACTTGTTGATTATATTCTTGTAAAAGGCTTAATAAAACCTTTATTTGGAAGCCTTCCAGCAAACTTTTTCAACTTTTTCTTTCAAAAGACACTATCATTATAACCTTAATGTACACGTAAAATATGAACGTTCTAGCTCCACCCGTTTGGGCAGAATCGCTGGCCGATTGAAACTGACGAATTAGACCGTAAGCATTAGCAGTAGATTTTGAGCATGTTTCAAGCCATTTTTTTCACCAAGAAGGAATGCTCGTACCCCAACCAAATTTGGCATGTGTTGTCAGGTACCTAAATCCCTTCGATTTTGATAGTTCTCAAGTTCACATCACGTTTCATGAAGGCTGGGTAACACCTCGAAATCACCCCAACGTGCCCGAGTGTGTTAGCGCGCCACGGCTTGGCTGCGGTGCCCTAACGGGCACCTAGATTCATTTAAAAAAACTGATTTATAAAAGAGGACAAGTAAATAAATCTAATTATTACATAGATGCAGACACAACAATGAACTACAGTTAAGTAAATATTTGAAATAGTAATATTACAACAACAATGCATTAAAAGTTAAAACACAACAATTTTAGTAACAAATTCAAAAAGGATATTAAATGCAATTAATTAATGAATCAAATATAAAAAAGTGATGAAAAAAAAATTGATAATCAGCGTATTTTGACCGAACCACTTGTCCAAATTACAAAACAAAATATATCCGATTTTCAGAAAAGGTTATCGCGTACATCAATAGTGGCAAATATTTTTTTTAATCAAAATCCTCCCAAGGTCACGGGGCATAAAGATCGCCCCCATGTTATTTCTTATGTGAGATTTTTGCCGATGGGTCCTTAGCTCACTCGCCTAACAACGACTTGGGCATTTTCCTAGTCTACAAGGCGCTTTGATACCCAGAATGAAGGAGACCCAGGTTCAAACAACGGTCGGGAATCGGGATAGACTTTATTATTTCTGGAAAATTGTAGAACATGTTATGAAATGCATACACTACTATGGAAAACATAGTACGAAGCTCGGTACGAAGTACGTGTGAAGATTGGAAGGTTTACTCAATCTCTCAGTGAAATTTTGGGTAACTATGAGTGTGCAAGATTCGATACACATTGGAACAAAACCATTGTTGTTAAAATAAATCCTACACATTTCCAGCTTATTTTTCAATTTATTATTTCTTGTAGGTTTCAATCATAACGGATTTTGCTCATTTTACTAGCAAGTTCTCAGTTAACTGGTCACGTGGATGTCTGTTGCTACGCCGTTCGGCCGTAGCGAGCGAAGCGAAGATTCCATTTCACTACACTGGAGAAAAAATCCGGAATGTTTGTTTTTTTCTGTATTTTTGTGTGTCTGTTAACACGATTCCGGCTAAACCGATACTCCAATTACGATGAAATTTTCTGAAGGCCTTCGAAATCTCTGAACTTAGAACTGCAACGTTTTTTTAGCGCAATCGGAAAATTATTTCTCATGAAATCGCAATTTTACGTTTTTTTCGATTTAAAAAAATTTCTTATAACACCTACATGCTTTATCCGATTTTAATGATTTTTTCACAGAACCTTACTTTTATGAATTAAGATATTCCTGTGAAATTTGAGTGCAATCGAAAAATTATTTCTCATGAAATTCGAAATTTTACGGGTTTTTTCTTTTTTAAACAATTCTTTGACCTATAACACCTAGGCCTACATGCTTTATCCTATTGTAATGATTTTTTCACAGAACCTTAATTTTATTAATTAATATATTCGTGTGAAATTTGAGCGCAGTCGAATAATTATTTCTTATGAAAATCGCAATTTTCCGATTTTTTTCTTTTTAAAAAATTACGATTAATTTAAAAAAAAATTAAGTTAATTTTTTATTTCATTTAATTTAATTTAAAAAAATCTTCGACGGTGTAATGATTTTTTCACAGAACAACAGAAAATCCGCATAACACATGGCAGCTCAATGCACCAATTACGCTCATCCAGCAACGCGCCTGAAAAAGCATTTGTGAAGCTTCCTAGTAGTTTTACAGACATACATTGTCCCAACGGAGGCCCATTCGACTTGCATTGCAAGATTCACTCGCTGCACTCACTCATCTAAAATATATCTATGGGGGTTTCTCACGTCGCGGTCGTCATAGTCTTTTTCATCGTTCGTTGTGTCATTGTCATCGTCGCCGGGTGGTCGTCAAGGGAAGGAGACAAGGTCCCCGACGACAATTGCCAGAGTTCACCTATCAATTAGGGATGTACAACAATAAAAAAAAAATAATTGATAATCGAAAAGGTGATTGCATTATCAATAGATAAAAAATTAGGCACATTTTTACGACAGAGAAGTGCGACAAAGGCTAGACATCTAAAGAAGTCAACATTAAAATATGTTTCCTGTCAGAAATAGTAGCCTATGAAATCTTTTAGCCTCTATGATTGCAAAATGCCAAATTATTTACTTGAAAACACAAGACAAGACTTGAATAAAATACCTAGTGGTGGAATGGCAGCCGACATAATAAACGCTTAAGTTTATGATGGTGTTTTTCTTTAGAAAACGAGTTAGTTAATAATATTTTCATTATCGATTTTTGAAATGTTATTGAATATTGATGATGAAATGATGGGTGCATTGCATACCAACTGTCAATAGTAGTTTAAAAACAGGAATTTTGAATATTTTGGGACTTGGCATAATAATGCTGGACTGGACCCAAGGAAAAATTAACATTATCATAGAAAATACATATTTTATTAGACTATTATCTATTTTACAATAATTTAAAACAAAACAATGTTCTATTTACATGTATAATTACAAAATCCATAATCTTACATTATAAAAATAATACATAGGTACTAGTTTCCACTTGAAGAAAATAAACCTTTTGGCTTAAAGCAATTGAGGAATTTCAATTTACCAAAAACAAAATGTTGCAATTAGTAAGTTTTTAATAAATACTACAATCTAACTGATAGTGATAACACTACAAGGTACCGGTAGCCTGCCATATTTAAGAATGCCTAGTCCTAGAGACTACCACAAGCGGAATGTGGGAACCGAGTTCTGTGCATTAGGTTAGATTTAGACCTACCTGGGTACCTGGGTTAGGTAGGTAACCAAATCTATACCATTACCCAAGATTCCAATCTGTTTTTGGTGAGTTTATTTGTTAAATTAAACAACATCAACAAACTAAAACATTGGTACTTGTTCATTAACGGGACCCCCTCAATTTTTTGTTAATTATTGGTCCCCCCATCGTCGTTTTTTTTACTTATTTCTATTTACAATAAATAATTACAACTTGCGAGGAGTTGAATATGACCCAAACAGTGAACTTGACTCACCACACGTTCAACGTGACTCAGGCGAGTACAGTCCATTGGAACGCGTAGGCCTACATGAGAGCAGTCGTCGCCGTGCAGCTGACATTGACGTTCACGGACACCAAATGAACCTTCAAAACCTTTAACGTCACTATTTTAAACGAAAGTACTTTTCCATTGACAGTCCTTTATATTTAAAATAGTGACGTTTAAGGTTTTGTAGGTGGAGTATGTTGGCGTAGGCCGTGTCACTCCTGGCGCAAAGTATGTAGCCGAAAAGGATGTTTTCGAGGCTTTGTTCGAAATAATTGTGTTTTCCTGACCTCCTGAAACTCAGATGGAGTAGATGTAGTAGTTATGATTGTCTAATGAAATGTTTTTTATGAATTTTTAAATGTTTTGGAGGGGGGGTCCCGTTAATGTACAAGTACCGAAACATTTTCTCTGAATGAAAAAGTGGTGGTCACGGAAAGTACCCAACAGTTTTAATTTGAGACTTTCAAATGGAATTATGGAATTGTTGGGTAGTTTCCATAGCCAAACTTTTCAATTCACATAATATGTAGATCAGAGAAGCTGGTTGACAGGTTGGGAAAGCAAAGAGAACATAAATCCCAGCCTGAAGGGCTGTAGGTATGTAGGTAGTATGTACTATGTTTTAGTTCAAATGGATAACCTGTGGCTATGTGTCATTCGATTCAATTTAATTTGTTTCATTGTTGAGGTAGGGCCTTCCGGTACCATAGTGTTGGTAGATATGCCTACACCTTGGAAAAAAATACTCATTCATATAAGTACCGGTATGTTGTATTTTTGTCTAGGGTTAGAGTACCTACCTACTATGGTGCCATTTAGCCTTTGAGCGATTCCATATTTTACCAAAGATTTACCAAACAAACCTTTATTGGTAAAGGCCCCAAAAATCAAAGCAATCCAATTAAGGGGGTCTTCGTCTTCTTGCCTTATGCAACAAACTCAGTTCACACGCTTAGGTTTCTTCAACCTTCAGTATAAAGACACTTTAGGCAGAGAATGATTATATATAATATTACAATGGAAATAAGAATGTAGGCCTATACAGACAGGCCTAAATTACCATATTTAGACCCCACCTCAAAGTCTAAACTGGCAGAGGGACAGGCCAGACTTAAGTACGCATTTTTCATTCTGCACTTGGGTCAGTCCCTAGAACAAGGTTCAGTCAATGTCTGTCTGGAAGTCAGTTTTAATAGTCGGTAGTACCTAGTAAAGTTGTCAAGTTCTAATAAGTATTATTTATTATTTATTAACCTTTCACATATATCTAGGCCTACTTTGTCATAGAACAAGGCACAACCTGAATAGATAGAAGAGGTAAGGCTATTATTATCTCACTCTCAAATATTAGGGATGCACATCAATACTTTTTCATTATCGATTATCGAAATGGTTGGGGCCTGTCATTATCGAATCGATATTACAAATTAAAAATTTAAGCCCATTCCGACATAGGCCTAGATGGAATCTCAAATGTGGTTAAATGAAACTAAATGAAACTAAATGAAACTCAAAATAATATTATCACATGCCACTCACTGCCTCGTCCTGTCTGTGTTTTCTTTGTTTTTGCCTCCCGCTATCGGCTAAGCGGCCTAATTCCAAGCGGGAAATATTAATTACGTGTTTCGGACCGTTATCAACTAATTGAGCCGTTGAGAACACGAGTGGTGTAACTCAATATTTTTCATTCTGAGATTAATTGAGGTAAAGTTAGGTCATTAAGGAAAACACTGGGGAATGCATTTCGATTTGGTTATGTTTTCAACAGTTGCACAAAGGTTGAACTTAAATTTGTATCATTCTGAAATTTTGAAATTTAAAAAAAAATAAAGGTACTTAATTTAATTTTTTCTGGACTTACACCACTAGTGCTGTAAACCAAATTGCAGATAAATCGATTGGATGAGTGACTTACACCACTAGTACTGTATTAGTAGCACTCAACATTGTAATAATAGGGTACTAGGGAATTAAACTATAATAATGTTTTCATTCACTTCATTAGAAATCATAATAACTGTCCATATCTGCCATAGCAGCCATTGCAACGCATTGAAGAACGACTTACACCACTTGAGCTGTGGACAACTTCTATTCCTGTTAGCAAGAAATGACTTGCGGTGCTATCGAGTGGTGAAAACATTAACTCACGCTTACACCACTTTACATATTAATAAAACGTACCTCCCCCAACACTTTACCGCTCCTAACTCAAATGTGACAAAAAGTGAGTTACACCATTTGTGTTCTCAGGGGCTCAATTATTAATTCCTATTTCGATTATCGATAATGACTTTTGATTAGGCTATTGCTTATCAAGATTTTGTCCAATATTGATTATCGATCAATAATATCGAATGCATCCCTACTCTCAATGGAGGCCTATAGGCAAGCTTACAATAAAATTGTGAAGCTGATAAAAAGTACGAAAGTACCGGTGCTACTGCTAGCCCATGAGAGTTACCAGACTTAGAACTCTTGGCCTACTTAGGCCTTGGCAGATACAAAAACCATTCAATGGTAGGTCTCCGGTCTCCGCCTACCTTCTATTAATCACATTGAGATTGCACTTCGACGAACTGCAGCGCTAAGCAAGGGATTGGGATCTGGCTCTTCTGTTATGATAGTCACCTTTACCCACTCTTTATTTGCACTTGACTTTTTCAAAGCATCAATAACTGCTTGTACATAAAGACCATCTTCAAAAGTAGCTGCTAATGCTACTGGTTCTTTCACCCAACCACGTTTATCTTCGACTGGCAGAAAAGCTTCACGTAATGCTCCTATCATTTTAAAAAGGCCCTTCATATATGGGCGTGGAATGTCACTAGCTGCTGCAACATTTATGGCACCAGATCGCTGCATATCTTCTACATCAAGATATATAACTTCCTCTTTAGGCGAGTTGGCTTTCCTCCCATATAAATCTCCACCTCGAACAATCAAATGGCTACTACGTCCACAGACAAGAACTTCCTGGTTAAAAGACCCTGGGAGATGATTATTTAAAGTTGCTGTTACAAGGGTTCCACCATCCATTTCCATTTGGAATGTGCAAAAGTCGGGGCTAGAGATCTGGCGAATTCCGTTAACATGTTCTGTTGATTCTATGAATGTCCTCACAACACCATGAACTTTGATTGCCCGTTGTTGGGTTAAGTGGGAAACCAGGTCAATCACATGACTTCCAACAAGTGTCAGCACTCCGCCACCCATCGTGTCATCACAAAGCCAGTCGTAAGTGTCGTGTAGCAAACTTCCCATTTGAACTCGTACATCACAAACGGTAATCTTACCATTTGGGCCAAGATAACCTTCAGTAATCGCTCGTCGCATCTGAGAGAATGCCGGTAGAAAACGGAGACTGTGATTAACAATTGAGATTAGTGAAGGATAATACTGAGATGCACGAACCATTTTAAGAGCTTCTGCCTGACAAAGCCCCGTCGGCTTGTCACAAAGAACATGCTTTCCTATGCCCAATGCTTTGACAGCTATTTGAGCATGCAGGTTAGGAGAACAGATTATAAATATGAGATCTACATCTTTACGCAACAACACATCGTCTATTTTATTTGTGTGAAATGGAATGTCAAGTTCCTTAGCTATCGCTTCTGCTGCGTTTAAAGTTCTTCCCCAGAGAGCTTCAATTTTGAATCCTTTGTCACGCAAGAATGGAACAATAACCTTTACCACACTTCCAGTTCCAAACACTCCTATGCCAGGCAACATCTTGGTAGGCCGAGGCACAAAACTGCGAACAAACCTAATTTATTACGACATTTAAATAATGTACCTTACTGCATGGCGTGTAGGAACGACGACACGTCATTTAACTTCAACATGTTGTTGCATGGACTGAAAAGTGAAAGGATCACAACCAAAGAATAATACCATTTTGAAACTGACAAGTGGCAGAAGGTGTTTAGCGGCCATTAGAAAACAATGACACTCAGCACAGCTGACACCTGCAGTATTGCCAACTTTGGAATAGTTATTCCTGTCAAACCTAAAATCGCTAAATCAAAAGTTGATCAAAACACTTTGTCCACTACATGATGGTCCACTACCTGTTTGCGGTTAAAGATCTTAATTCAAAAGTGCATATGTGCATAGAGGAACAAAATAACTTGTGTGTGTTTGCGGTGACATTCCAAAATATAGATTGAAAATCGCTTTGTTGGTGACACTGAGTGACTGAACTTGCCAGTCACCCATGCAGTCACCCTTTGTTCTGTTGTTTCGAAAACGGAGATATTTATCGTTTTTGCAATATTCATGTACACAGAACCCAAAACATATCACTTATTTAGGTAGTTCAAAATTTGATGTGGATAGTTCGCTCTGTTCAGTTTGTTTAAATGAGATGTCACATTTTTTTGACGTTGGCCATACTGTCGATTCAGTTTAACAAACCAGCAGCAGACGAAAAGAGCTCATCATGGCGACTAAACGAAAACCCATCAATTCGACACCACCACCAAGTAAATTCAATTTTAGACCTAATAATCTAGAACCGCCGTCATGGGATCCAAAAGGAACAAAACCGATTCCAGAACCAACTTCGGTAAAACAAGTTATTCTTATGATGATTCTTCATATTTGTAGAAAAATCATGTTTTTTGACACGAACATTAGAGTAGGTGTGTATGGTGCATGCCTGTTTATAATTTCAATCTTGGCCGATGTCCTGCCAGTTCCAAAGACATATTTTGCTCGCTCTGACAATATTTTTAACCAGTATTTCGTCAAGTTAGGATGGGGCTGGACTATGATGGTCACGTTGCCGTTCATTGTCTTAACAAGTTACACATACTGTTGCAGTAAAAGAGACCTTGTGTTGAGGCATTTAGCAAGATTGTGTGTGGCCACTGCATCATGGTACATTTGGACAAACCTGTTTGCATACATTGAAACTAACTATGGCAGATGTAATGCAGTTGGGAAATCATTTCAAACAAAGCAAGCATGTCTAGCAAGTGGCTATTTTTGGCATGGATTCGATGTATCTGGACACGCATTTATATTAATTTATAGTAGTCTGGTCCTGATTGAAGAGTCACGAGTAATCATTGGTTGGGAGGGAATAAAAGATTACATCATGGATGAGGAACATGCTAGGAGTAACGGTGATAAATCATTCCGTTCTAACCCATTGAAAAACCTGCCAGTAGAAGATTTCTCAAACTTAAAAAACTCGTTCCCAAAGTTTACACCATACATACGGTGCTTATTTATTGCTATGACGTTTCTAACCCTGCTTTGGGATGTAATGCTGGTCAGCACAATGCTGTATTACCACATCATGATAGAAAAATTCATCAGTGGAGCCATTGCCATTCTTATGTGGTTTTTCACATACCGTTACTGGTACACATTGCCAAGATTATTACCTCAAATGCCTGGAGAGGGTGTGTTTAAATACAAAGCTAAACAACAATCTAACGAAGTTCCAATGAAGACGAAGCGCTCTCCAACAACCAACAGCACTGCCAAGCCTGGGGAACTTCCTAAATTCATGGGTATGCCATTGTATGGATTAAGAAAGCAAGAGAGTGTCAACAATAGCAATCTTCTGGAAGACAGCCCGGAAAAAGACAATGGTCCACTCCCTACAACTCGAGTTTAATGCATGGATACTTTTCTCATTGAAATGCAAGCTCTCTTCGGGTTGGTAAATTGTTATTAATTATCTATTAAAATTGTTATGGTGGAATGTTTTATGGAACTTTTCCTATTGCAAATTCATGTACTTGTTAACTTTTTTATGAATACCTTGTAACTTGTAAGCTATACAAACTTATAAACACTGCTGGAATTCTTTAACATCACACTTAATATTAAAGGTAGTGGATGTCTTACTAAAAACATTGTACGTCAAATTTTCCATATAGCGGCGCAGTATTTTCCACAAAATTTTAGGAAATAGTGCCAACTGTTGAAAACCAAATTATTTTGCCAACACTAATTATTTATAGTTCTTAACGTTCATCGTTTTCTGTGCGCTTTATCCATAAAGTATCCTAGAGCTAGCGCGGCAGGAATTTGAAAACTCGTTTTTAAAGCCAGGACCCTTATTCTGTTTCTTTTCGAATCAACAGTGAGTCGAATTTCGAAAGGAGAAGTGACAAGTGTGATTCTATAAGATTCAAATGGCCGTCTCTTTTGAAATTCTGTTTGAAAAATTTGACAACTCACCAAAATCTTTCCAATGAAAGCTATTTTGACGCACGTGATTGGCTAACTAGTGAAATATATAGGCCCTGCTGCCTTATCAACATAAAATAAACAACATTTTTATACTTTGCGTAGAGCCTAGGCCTTATTTTGAATGTCAACAGGCCATACTAAAATAACATTGATTGACATTGAACATTTTATTTTTCCCGTGCTTTTTAAAAGACATTCTGATTGGCCAATTAATTTCACAATTCGAATACTAGGGCCTATATTCGAATGTACAAGATTAATTTCAAGAATCGCAAACTCAAAAGATATCACTTTTCAGTAAGGGCCGACATTAGACGCTGTTGAAAAAAGTGAAATGAGAAGTGGTTGAATTAATTTTTTAAAAACTTGTTTTCTGTGCACATTTTACCAAAAATTATCCTATAGCCTCAGAGACAAGACATAGCACGGCCCTCATTCTATGTGCGCTTTATCCAAAACTATCCTAGCGCTAGCATGGTAGGAAGGTGAAATTCCTTGTTTTCACACCCAACCTTGTTTTGTGTCGCGCTTTATCAAAAAATATCCTAGATCCATCTTTCAATGTTGACATAATTGCTCATTTGCAAAACAATATAAACATTGGTTAGAAAGTTTTACCGTTGGCACTTCCGAACGTACAAAACACAAAGCGGTGATCTGCTACGCCATCATACGGAATAATTACTTAATCATTATACTTGCGTATAAGTAAAGATGTGCAAAACTGGTGTTATGAAGGTGAAACATTTGCAAGTTGAAACAAAGAAATCAGGTTACCTGCTAGGGTCTATCAATACTCTTAATACTCTATACTATTCAATTAGTTTGGAAAAGGCCAAATGGCTAGTTTAGTTTAGATTGGAGAAGGGTTGACAGGTTGGGAAAGCATAGAGAACATAAAGCCCAGCCTGAAGGGCTGGGGGCGACAAAACTTTTCACCTGCTGATGACAACTGTAGCTAATTTAAAGTTGTTACCTTAATCCACGACGCGTTTTCGTCCTTCTGGGACTCTTCAGGCGGATGGTGGCCACTAAAAATCAGCTAACTACATGCAACCAAAACTCACAACACATAACCAAACCTGTGGTAGGGCCACGCAAGAGGTAAATTCTGCAAGCATGTTGTCATCATCAGCAAGGTTACTTCACACACCATTCATACTGGGGCACACAGTCAGCACATACAGTAAGGGGCTTCCCTCCCAACTCTGGTGCTCGGGAGACAAGAAATCCATGACTTACCCTGGATTCGAACCAGGACCCTTGGCAACAAGAGAAAAGCTGCCCCTCCTGCTGTTGCGTAGCAAGGGTGCCTCTTCATTCATACAAAGAGAAATGGTTAGAGATAGGAAGGGTGGAAAGTCACAACACAGACAAACCATAGGGGGGCTTCCCTCCTAGACTCTGGTGCTTGGCGACAAAAGAACCATGTCTTACCCTGGATTTGAACCAAGACCCGTGGCAACGAGAGAGGCTGCCTACTAATTGTGACTGGGATTCGAAAACGAAGGAAACAAGACTACAAATTGCAAGCTCTTGGCTATAGCACAGGTACACGTGCTATATTAGCTCTTGGCTGCAGATGAAGAGGTTGAAGGAAAAGACGAGTAGGGTCTAACAGGTTCATCACCTGCTAGGCCCCCCCAGCAGGACAAGGAGTCACACTTGTTATGAACAAGGAAACACGGACCCACCAGAGGATGTAGAGTAGGCTCGCCCATCTCGACCCATAGGTGAAGAAAGATGGAAAGTGATAGGTGTCAAATGACTTGGTTGTTCAATTAGTTTGGAAAAGGCCAAATGGCTAGTTTAGTTTAGATTGGAGAAGGGTTGACAGGTTGGGAAAGCATAGAGAACATAAAGCCCAGCCTGAAGGGCGGGGGCGACAAAACTTTCACCTGCTGATGACAACTGTAGCTAAATTTTAAAATTGTTACCTTAATCCACGACGCGTTTCGTCCTTCTGGGACTCTTCAGGCGGATGGTGGCCACTAAAAATCAGCTAACTACATGCAACCAAAACTCACAACACATAACCAACCTGTGGTAGGGCCACGCAAGAGGTAAATTCTGCAAGCATGTTGTCATCATCAGCAAGGTTACTTCACACACCATTCATACTGGGGCACACAGTCAGCACAGACAGTAAGGGGGCTTCCCTCCCAACTCTGGTGCTCGGGAGACAAGAAATCCATGACTTACCCTGGATTCGAACCAGGACCCTTGGCAACAAGAGAAAAGCTGCCCCTCCTGCTGTTGCTGGGCAAGGGTGCCTCTTCATTCATACAAAGAGAAACGGTTAGAGATAGGAAGGGTGGAAAGTCACAACACAGCACAACCAGTGAGGGGGGCTTCCCTCCTAGACTCTGGTGCTTGGGCGACAAAAGAACCATGTCTTACCCTGGATTTGAACCAAGACCCGTGGCAACGAGAGAGGCTGCCCTACTAATTGTGACTGGGATTCGAAAACGAAAGGAAACAAGACTACAAATTGCAAGCTCTTGGCTATAGCACAGGTACAACGTGCTATATTAGCTCTTGGCTGCAGATGAAGAGGTTGAAGGAAAAGACGAGTAGGGTCTAACAGGTTCATCACCTGCTAGGCCCCCCCAGCAGGACAAGGAGTCACACTTGTTATGAACAAGGAAACACGGACCCACCAGAGGGTGTAGAGTAGGCTCGCCCATCTCGACCCCATAGGTGAAGAAAGATGGAAAGTGATAGGTGTCAAATAGTGGCCACCATCCGCCTGAAGAGTCCCAGAAGGACGAAACGCGTCGTGGATTAAGGTAACAACTTTAAATTAGCTACAGTTGTCATCAGCAGGTGAAAAGTTTTGTCGCCCCCAGCCCTTCAGGCTGGGCTTTATGTTCTCTATGCTTTCCCAACCTGTCAACCCTTCTCCAATCTAAACTACTCTATACTATTGCTATTTTTAAATTACAATTTTTGTAATGAGTAGTCATAGTGAAGATACAACGTCTGATTGGTCCGTCACAAGGATTTTTTTGTTATGAGCTTTTATAATATTTTAAACGGCTATTTTAGCAACGATTTAATATGTAGCGTAGATCCAAGTCCTAACCCTCAAGACTAGGTCTATTTCAATTCCTTTCGACAATGACTAACAAAAAATAAAATAGTGCAAGGTCATCTAACACAACATTGTAGGATTGGCACTCGATTTAGGGTTGCCAACGTCCGGACAGTCAGGATTTCAACACATTTGTCCGGATGGAGGAATTCAGTCATTCCGGACGCCACTTTGTTCGGAATTTCTAAAATATACGAATGTTCCACTACATATTAATGAAATTTGTGTATGATCGTCTAAAAGCATTATTATTCACCCTCTCAATTTTCAATTTAGGCTAAAATTACTTACAATAATATGTTTTAACTTGGCAATTTGTTTTTGTTCTCTGCCATTCTGTTGTCATTAGCTGCTCTCTTTGGTCTAAACCGCCACCCGTAAGGTGTAAGCACTCGCCGTAAGGGAGTCCCCAAATTTCATATTTCATTTTGTTTTGTCTGGACAGTCGCCAGTCGGCACGTACGATTTGAGCGGTAAACTGTGTACTTTAAGTTTGTGCTTGCGCTGTTCATTGTTTGCGTTTCTGTTTGCATTTTGAATAAAGAAATTGAAGGCAATTCTCCTCCTAAAAAGAAAAAGCGAGTTTTATGTTTTCCGTGAAGAGCAGTTTCAAGAGAAATCTTTTAAATCACAGATTGGCAAAGACAGAGGCGACCATCCTGACCAATCAAAAGTGCACCGTGTTTCATACTTCCATTGTTTTTTAAATCCAAAGTTCTCGAGTTGAGTGAAATGGATGGTTGTAGTAAAAAATGTTGTGTTCCCCCTCCCCCCATCTTATGAGGCTTCGTCCGGAATTCCATTCCTATTAAGTTGGTAACCCTAACTCGATTGCTGTTAAATAATCCATACATCACTATTCTAGACTGTTTTCGGGACATCGCACCACGTTAATTGGATGAGCGTAGCGAAGATTCCATTTCACTGCACTGGAGAAAAAAATCCGGAATGTTTTTTTTTTGTATTTTTGGCTGTTTGTTAACACGATTACGGCTAAACCAATACTCCAATTACGATGAAATTTTCTGGAGGCCTTTGAAATCTGTGAACTTAGAACTGCTACTTTTTTTGAGTGCAATCGAAAAATTATTTCTCATAAAAATTACAATTTTACGATTTTTTTCGTTTTTCTTGTTCTTTTCTGTTTGTATTTTTGTGTGTTTCAACACAATCCCGGCTAAACCGATACTCCAATTTCGATGAAATTTTCTGGAGGCCTTCAAAATCTCGGGACTTAGATCCGCCAGGTTTTTGAGCGCTATCGAAAAAATATTTCTCATAAAAATCGAGATTTTAAAAAAAAAATTCCTTGTTTTTTTTTGTTTGTAGTATTTTTGTGTGTTTGTTAACACGATTCCGGCTAAACCGATACTCCAATCGCGATGAAATTTTCTGGAGGCCTTCGAAAGCTCTTAGCTTAGAACGGCCACGTTTTTTAGCGCAATCTAAAAATTATTTTTCATGAAAATCGCAATTTTAAGAAAACATTTCTTCGACTTAATAACACCTACATGCTTTATTTGATTGTAATTATTTTTTCACAGAACCTTAATTTTATGAATTAATATATTCATGTGAAATTTAAGCGCAATCGAAAAATTATTTCTCATGAAAATCGCAATTTTAGTTTTTTTTTGTTTAAAAAAAAATTGATTTATTACACTTACATGCTTTATCCGATTGTAGTGATTTTTTAACAGCCTAGGTAATATATTCATGTGAAAATTAGGCCTAGGTAATATATTCATGTGAAATTTGAGCGCAATCGAAAAAGTATTTCTCATGAAAATCGCTATTTTACGCTTTTTTTTTGCTAAAAAAAAAATTCTTCGACATATAACACCTACATGCTTTTCCCGATTGCAATGATTTTTTCACGGAACAACAGAAAATCTGCATAACACATGACAGCTCAATGCACCAATTACCGTAGTAGGCCTTATATAATCTTTGCCAATTACGCTCAACCAACAATGCGCCTGAAAAAGCGTTTGCGAAGCTTTCTAGTTAAAACATAATGACACCGTACCGGTACCTGTGTAAGAAATTATATTAACATTGACGGGATGTTTCGTCGCGTCGTAGTGGTGAATACTTTACATTATTCCTTAATTCCTGACATAGCATCCCAAGGGACTGATGTTCTATTGTTTATTTTTTATTTTCCTGTTGTAATCGTTCACTTCTTCACCAGCACCACCTCAACAACAACAACAACAACGAGAGCAGTGAACTATTACAACAGAGGCAAATAACCAAAAGAACATCACTCCCTAGAAAATGTTTTTCACAGTGACGAGGGGGGAATTAAAGAATAATGTAAATTATTCACCACTACAATGCGACAAAACATCTTGTCAATGTTATAATTTCTTCAGTTATATCGGGTTGCGAAAGTATAACTTGTGAAACAAATGATAATAATAATAATAATTTAACCACCTAATTTTATTATCATAATTATTATCAATAATGATTATAATAGGGCTCGGATGTTCTCGACATCTATAATTTTTCTATCGGTAAATATAGGCCTACATGTTTCAAAAATAGTTTATGAATAGTTTGGTTTATTTATATTTAATTTTTTAAAGAACAAGTTAAAGTGCTAAAATTGCATTTTGTTATAACCATTTCACGTGTTACAGATGATGAAAATACTTGGGGCCTACTTTTCTTTTGCCTGATAATGCTTACTACTTTAAATTTTAAGGGCCTACTTATACATTTTAATGAATTGGGTCCTTTTTGGCATTTTAAAAGTGATAATATTGTACTATATTTTTATGATTAGGCAAAAACAATTAATTCTAGAGTTTGAGCATAATGTCGAGCAGAGCCAACTCGGAGCCAGATAGAAAGTAAGGGGGTCAAATGCTCAGCTCGTTAGTGTAGATTTCATTTTTCAACCTCTGATGCAGATTACATGTAACAAATGAAATAACTTTTTTTTTAAAAATGTTTTTATACTTGTATTATTTGCCTGCTTTTTTCTTACTTTCAAAGGTCCTAAATATCCGAGCCCTAGATATAATAATCAATAGAATAGTATACCGATCAAAACTATGCAAATATAAGCCTATAGAAAAATAGCGTTTCATAATGTGGGAGATGGTAATTATGCCTATGCAATGGCTGCTAATATTCCCCTACAAATAAGAAAAAATTGAATTGTACCGGTAGGCCTAATACTAAGTGCCTCTATTTATTTATCTATTAATACTACGTCATCATAGGTGTATTTATCTTTATGACAACATAGCCTACATTAATAAACCGTATGGTACCCTAGCATTTAGCCCTATATATGCTAACATACTTAATTGACAAAGTACTATTGAGAAAATGGCATAATAATTTATGTAAGAAAATAATTATTGTAGGATAGGCCTACTTTCCACAATTTGAGTGGACAAAATATTAGTGGAGGCCTTTTTGATGGCAGCTTAAAATAATTTGTGGACATATTAATAGTGGCGAGGCCATTAGGCCTACTTGATTGACATCTTATAATAATTTGTGTAAATAGAGGCCTAGGCCTACCCAAATTATAAAATAACTTAGTATTTAGACTTATATTCCCTAGAGTCTACCCACTCAGTTATAGCCCAACTAATTTTCAATGGGGAACATTAAACAATTTATTAGGCCTATTCTTATGCTTTGTCACTAGGATGGATCTTAAATTAGGCCTACCATTTACAAAATATCATTGATGGATTTAAATCCATTTCAGAAGTTGACCCATCTGCCTGGATCTTATGCCTTGCAAGCAGGGATTAATCCAAAGGACCAACAAGCTATAGCCTACAAATTGTTACAGTAGGCTAGTCTAAATATCTCAATCTCCAAGGTCGTACTACCTGGCAATAATTTCATTTGCAATGCTTGTTGCAGTCCCACAGGGGCAACGAGTGGCTTGCAGCTTGCAAGCAAATTTGAACAATTCAAGAAATTAGAATCTCACAATTTCGTCAAGATGGTAATCGACGACATAATTTGAACAAAACGATTACTGTGTTCTAGTACATAAAAACCAAAGTCCTCTAGATTGGCATGTGCTTCAAAATACATTTCTTAATCGTTAAGATTTATTTTTTGGAAATCATTAATAAAATTAACTCGGTATTGTTAAATCACTCGATGATAATTAATTTTAAAGGTTGTTGCACAATGTAATAGGGGAGTTTCATAAAGACTGGATTGGATATTGCTTAATGTCTCATATATTAATGCACTTTGGCTATTAGAGATGATGAGTGGTGATAGATGAGGATGAGTATGAACAGAAGGGAGGAGGGAAAACCCGGTACTGGCACGTAGCCTACTCCTTTCGAAAAGTACCAAGGGGACCAACTGCTTAATGTCCTATCCCAAAGGACGGTGTAACTTTGACTGTCATATAGGTTCCTCCACTAATCCGGACTGCCTAGTAGACGTCGAGGAGAACGAAGCCGTTACACTAGCTCTCGAACCCTACATCTGCTCTAACCAGCAGTATACGTGAGTTTCAGGGCAGAGCGGTCACCCACTTTACCCCTGACCACGCCCGATTCTGCTTAGCTTCAGTGTTCGAGTGGGAACCGGTTAAACTACCTCGGCTAAACCGCTGGCTGAGAAAGAAATACTTTAGGCGGCGCGGTAGGGTATCTACTACTTTGGGCCGTGGTGGGCAAATATAATGCAATTTTAACATGGCTACGGCAGGCGGATAGGAAAAAATCACGTAGCTTTCATCGCCTATAATGATTAGAAAATTTGTACGACACAAAATGACAATATATTTTATAGCTATCTTCCAGTAACATATTTTTTTTTTCCTATGCTGAAAGCTTGATTTTTCAATCATTTTTCTTCCTGGCTATCCAGTAAATATGTGCTTCCTTCTCTGGCCCACTCAGGTTATTTGGCAGGGCGTCAATGTCAGATTTAAATGCGGCGCAGCTGAAGAGGTGCGCTCTGTCCTGAAAACCCGAAGTACAAAGTTTGCAAGTTGCTGGTTCCTTTGTGATTTGAAATCGACTCAGGTGGTGCTGCAGGACGTCATGTCCTGTGGCCAGCCGGAACTGCGCTGTTGCCACCTTTCTTGTCCAGGATTTGTCTGGCCCTTTGAGGACCTCGTCCCGCCATGGTTTGTGATACATCTTGGCCTCTTGAAGTCTTCCATAGGATGTCTTGAGGCCCTCCTTGGCAAGGTTTTTGGCAGAGTTGTAGGAGATACTAGCCGTGTCAGGGGCAGACTTCTTTGAGCCCAACTTGGCTAGCGCGTCAGTCTTCTCGTTGCCCAGGATGTTGCAGTGGCTGGGCACCCATTGAATTTTAAGCACTTTTCCACGCATCACATTTTTTTTCTTCACATTTTTCCATCTGACAGATCTTCTCGATGGCGGCCTTGCTGTCAGAGATAATGACAAATTTTGTCTTTTTGAGTGGAAAGGTTGGTGTTTCTGCGATTTTCTCTGCTGCTCTGGAGATGGCATTTATTTCTGCAGTAACATGGGAATACTTTTTGTCAGCAACGAAACGGTAGGTCTATTTCTATCGAAATAAAAAAAGAAAGTGTCGAAAGTGGCCAGCTGGCATAGCCCTTAAACCTGCTTTTACAGAGTCCCAGCTTTTAATTGTTTTCGAAAAAACAGAGCTTCAATTTCCATTGTTTCCTTGCTAAAATGTTAATGAAATTAGAATACATATTCAATTGGTTTGAACTTTTAGGAATCTTTTTATAAAAAAAATCACCCTTACAACATGTGTTTAGGCGGTGCCATCGTAATTTTTGCCCACCAGTTGGCCATGTCAGTAGGTGTGACGTCATCTGAAACGCTCCTATTGCCCGATAACTACAACGGGAAGACGGTAATGTTAAGGGCTTTGATGCACAATAGCCCGTGAAAGTGAAAGAGACGGTGGTCGGTAAACAAATAGGCATAAAAACACCAGTCTTTCTAAAATCTCTCTTTATGTCATCTGGTAAATTTAGTCTACACTTTTAGTTTTAACAGGCCGTGGACAGCATAATTCTGACTGGTTCCGGTAATATACGGAATGGGAATGTTACTGAAAGTTAAAACTTAGCGAAGTTGTCGTTGCCGGGGTACAGGAACGGGAAGCTTTACTGTGCATCAAGTCGTAAGTCAACACTAGATTAAACTCCCTCATTCCCATTGTCGTTACTGGGCAATGAGCTTTGTACTGCCACTTTCTCACACACATAGCGTCACCGTAGTACCAGCTCTAGCGCAAGGCGCCTGGATGTAAATGCTTCGATCCACACAGCCGTGCCCAGGCCTAGGACAAGCTAGGCTTTCGATTATTCCTCCACACTGCATTTATCCACAAATTTTATCTCTCTTTGATCCTTTCATCCGTCAACAACTCTAGTATTTCATATGATAAAACAACATGGTTCTTATTTTACGTCATTTATACCTATTTGATGAAAGTGACATTTAGTTGACATTAAATTGAACATTAAATAGCTAGCAGGGGGCTAGCTATTTATGAGCTAATCATTCAGTCACAGCCTTCTAATGTTGATGACAGGGCCGGTACTAAAGTGGCGCGCCCTGCGGAAAGCTTTGCATGCAAAGCCCAATTGTGTTTCGACCTCAATACTCACATCAAACAGCCAGCCCATTGCATTATGCAAATTTTATCTTGAGATGGCATTTTAATTATGTTACTTAATGTACTATTGAATTTAATTTTACATGTGTAGGCCTACGTAATTTATTTATTTCATTGTCAAAAATGTGGTTCCAGAGTTTGCATTCATAGCTTTGTGGTTTGAAGTACAATAACACTTAATGAAATTTTAAGTGCGTTCACTCATGAAACAAAAACACAAATATCACTACTGGTACCTACTATGTTTTGCACAGCTCTATTTTATTATGTCTGGACAAAGTGGTGTTAATTTGGTTCAAGTATTTTGTATTTAATATGGTAGAAAGGAGGCCATTATTTGAAAGCTACCTATGAGAGACTGTACATTATTTAAGAGGCCTTAAGCACAGCTCAAACATGAGGCGGAGTGTTTTGACTGCTTTCTGTCATATACAGTCTCTCATATGATTTCACAAATTTACTGTGGCTTCATTCTTAATTTAATTTAAATTTAATTGGTAGCCTACATCATACATTAGGTAGCCTAGATGCAATTACCTTTTGACTTAAAATTTTAATACTAATAAACATGACTTGAACCTTTACTAGGGATGAATGTTGTAAGTTAAAAATAAAAATAATTCTTAAAAAGAAGTAATGTATCTTTATTTACAAATGCTTGGGCACAAGAAGAACATTCCTGAATATTGTGCTCTTGGATTTTAGCCTACATAGGCCTAACATACCGTAGTCTTTTATAAAATAAATCTTAGTTTACATTTTTTTCAATTATTTGATGAAAAAATATTGCAATTCATCTTACAAAATATAGGTATACGTACGTATAGATTGGAATGACGTTCATCAGTCATTAATTTAATGAAGAGCTAGTATGATATATAATCCAGTTTGTTTAAAGGCCTTCACCAAACTTGTCTTAACAATATAATCAATGAGTATTTTATCAGGCCTTGTGCCTATTCAAAATCAATCCAGATCACTTGTCTATTCTCTAGAACCTACTAGGTCAATCAAACTTGTTTAAAAACTACAAGAGGTACCCTGTCCTGTATCCACTTCAATTTAACCTTTCTGCTTTCTGTAGAGAATAATCCCCCCGACAACGGCAATAGCTGCAGCCACGCCAATGCCCATCATAACGGGAGACTGAAGTCTTAAAAGCATTTGTACATGAACAAGAGATGATGGAACGGTTTTCTTGTAAGAGTCTCTCTCTTGAACTCTTTTATAGTATTGGGATATAAAAGGCTTTTTTTTAGTTTCCCAGAAGTGATTTTCCAGTCCCAAACGGTTTAGTCGATCCAGCAATATAGTTAACCCAATATCTGCTACTGTAAATCTATCGCTGCAAAGCCACCACGTCTCCTTATCTGAAAAACATAAAAGCCATTAGGCCCTACAAAGTGAACCGGTGTTCAATCTTGACGCTATTTAAGGTTCAGTATGAAAGTACAAAGTCTACTTTTATTTCAATCACAATGCAGTCTTTCTGTAGGCCTCCTTCAATTGTAACTATGACCCAGTTGTCACATTTGTCATCAACTTCACTGAAAATCTCATAAAGTTTGCCATTGATAGGCCTTAGTTTAGTACGGTAACAAAATAACAGAGAACTTTGTGGCCATAATCACGTGCCTGAAGGCATTGTTGAAGATGGACAAATACCTATAAAGAATATGTTATAGTAATAGTAGAAATCTTTATTTAGCATTTTGCTATTTTTACATACACACAATTATTACACATACACAAGCATATAATTTTACAAATTCAAGAAATTCAGTCCTCAATGGACCAGACTGTAGCCTACGGCTGGCATTTACATTCACAAACACAAACACAAACATACAAAATGGTAGGCCTACCTCAACAGAACAGGTCGATCAATTACAAAAGTTGTCATATTGTTGAAGATTTCTTGCAGGACTGCGATTCTATAACTCTGACGGAGTTGGACCCAGGCGTTTTCTACCGTAATCGACTCGGTTGTAAGTGATCGACCCAGTTGAGGTCGATATTGTTGCGATATAATCCGTGACAACCGAGTCCGACTCGGTTATATTTGTATAAAATGGTGGATGATAAGCCTTGGCCTACACGTAAACACAACCAGATTATTAACTTTCTCAAACGAATAACAATAGTTTGCTCAAAGAAAACCTACCTCTAGTAAGGGCCTACCCCTGAGAGTCCCGTGCGTTCCCTTTTTTCATAAAATTATACCATTTAAATCCAATTTCTCCCCGATTGGAAATAATACACACATCTATGTCATTTTGAATATTTGACAACTGACTGTGAATCATTTGTTCACATTTGACCGTTCACTGCCATGTAAATCATACCTTTCGACCTCGACGGAGTCGGTCCCGTGACAGAGTTGAACCCGTGAAGTTACTGAATAGGGGCCCAGGGTGCTTAAATAAATCCGATTTAAGTAAAATAAATCACAATTTTTTATTTTTGTAATAAAAAAAACACATACCCTGATTGATAAGTTGAAAGATTTTGTTTAAAACAACATTATGTCCCTCAATTCTTAGAACATAATAAATATTTTGTGTCGAGATAAAACACTTAATACTTACCGTATCTAAATTATAGCTTTAATTTTTTTAATGTAGGCCAGGCCATAAATAGGCTATTTAGAAACAATTTTGATTTCAAACATGTTTTTTTTTTAAACCCCATAAACCGGTACGCCTACCTAGAGAGGAAAAGTTATATTAACTCTTGGCCCCGTGGGTGAATGGTTGGTTAGAGTATACTGTGATTCAGATAAGGTGGCGGCCGTCAAGGTCAAGCGAGAGCACGGACGCCAACGTTGACAATTTACACACAACTGGCATTAGGTAGGGCCTACCGTATTTGGTCATGTTATCGTGATATTTTATCACATAAATCAACATTTTATAAGCTGTGAATAAAGTAGTTCGTCCCACAGAGTCAGTATTTTAGCGAAATGATGATTTTAAGTAATCACGATTACGAAGTTTTTTTTGCCTTGTTGGTAATGGTGTGTCCAAAGTTCCAGCTGTTTATAATGCCAACCTCGCCAGATGTGATGTCAATGTTTAGGAGCATCAAAATGTCTTGATTTTATTCGTACACATCATAAATACTTTATTTTTAGGATATATTGGGCAAGGCTTGGCTTTAAAATAGTCGTGTTTTTCTCCGAAAGCAGTTTTAGAGACCGTTATTTTATTTACTTTTTGCCGATCCTGTGGCCATAGTGCGTGGACGACAGTGCTGCGATCTCTCGGCGACCGCCACCTTATCTGAATCACAGTATAGGCCTATTCAGCTGCCATGCTTTATTTTTTTTAGAAAATGAGTCAAAAGACAACATAAACTTGCCAATATAGGCTAATAATATTTAGGGATGGGATTTGACCGGTCAAATTCAAATTTGGTCAATTGACGGTCTAATGTAAAAAATCATAAATTACATTTTATTACCGTATTGTACCGAATATAGGCCGAACCTGAATATAAGCCGACCCCCTAACTTTTCTTGTTGAACAACATATGCATAAGCATGCATATATAAGCTGGTAAGGGACTTTTGAGATTTAAAATACCGTAATGAAAAAAGGGTAGGCTTATATTCAGGACAATACAGTAGATAGGTAATTACTAAATTTATTTTAAAATGTTGTGGTGACAAAACCTTTTTTCATTTAAATGCTTTATTAAGTGGCATATCATCATCGTCATCATCATCGTCGATGCTGTCATCAGTCCCTTCCTCCTATTCAGCTTCAGCTTCCCCAGAAGCTATTATATTTTATTTGTCTATTATAATTCATATTATAGTACATAATAAATGATTGGAGGTAGTGAAAAATGGTGATAACAAAATTTGCAATTTTTTTTAAATATCCATTTTATTGCCTAAAATGTAATATTGTCGACAAATTACATCATTTAGAGATGGAAAAAACACATTTTGAAAACGCGAATTTCGTGAAATCTCGTGTATATCGCGAAATAACGAACAAAATTGTATAAAACTGGTCAAAACGCGAATTAACTCGCGAAATTAAGCATTTTAGAGCTCAAAATGTGGGGGAATGGTGGAGGTGCCGGTCCAGAATTTTTGTGAATTTTGGTGGAGGTGCCGGTCCAAACCACACACACTCGCGCAGCGGGCGGTACACCGTTTCGTGACGTCACGGGCTCCACGGAAATAGACCGCCAAAATAACGACGCGTATCACGGACTCCGCGGCAATAATCCACCAAAATAATGGTGCGTACAAATATTTATTTATGCTTGGGAATCGATTCTGAATCGATTTGTGGGTCGCAATGATCGATTCTAACGAATTGGAATAAATGTCACCCCTCCTTCTAAAGCTTAAAGGTCTTTTTTTAATTTTAATTTTAATTTTTTTTTATAGGCCTATGTTTTTGACCATTTAAATCAAATCGCAAAAAACGCAAAATTTGGGTTTTATAAAACGAAATTTGAATTTTTATATCACCATTTCTCATTACCTCTATAAATGATAAATAAAATAAAATCATACCTAGAATTAAAATATTTTTAAATGAGAAAGAAAGAAAGAAATGTTATCGTTTACTTAACAATTAAAATTAAAATATAAAAATAAAATTAATTTAAAGTTTTAAAGCAATATACACATGTTTTCTTTTAGGTCAATTGACATTGTGCAACCCTAATAATATTCATCACTAAAATTCTACAGATAGGTAGGTAGGCCTAATCTAAAACTGAAAATTAATTCGGAACATGGTCTAGGAACAGGATATAGCATAGTTCTATTGAAAGTAATTGCGGAATAAACTTGCAAAGCAATCACTTGAGTACTTGGGGATGTGTTCATAGCTTTATAGAACTTTGACACTTTCTAAATCCCCTTTATTGACATTGAGAAGGTCTGGTTACTTTCATAAATAAGGTAGTGAACCGCATCACAACATTTCACTTACCATCAGAGTGTGAAGCCAGCTCAGCTTCAACCTTGCTCAAAACTAGGTCGACCTGGTCCAGCACCTTCTTATACTCGTCTTTATTTGTCAGAGTGGCATGCTTTTTGTCCTGAAACTCAGCTTTATTTAGAAGGACTTCTCGACAGCTGGGATTCTTCTCGGCGTGTTCACGAAGACTCTTGCTACTGTTCTTCTCAGCAGCTGAAAATTATTATTTTGAGATAAAGCATCACAACATTTTTACATCCCCTGCATAGCTGTTGCTAGTGCACTTCGTCACTACTCAGTAGGGCTCCCATAATACAAAAACAAAAAAAAAACGGGAAACTATTTTAGGGGACCAGCACGGGTTTGCCCCCGAACTACAGCGCTGCAGGCGAATTTTTTTGAAAATCAGGTTTTAAAGAGTGTGTTTGGTGCGTTCTAGAAAAAATAAGTGGGCTGAATGCAATACCAAATTAATGGCTCTTTTTGTACTGTAAAACTATAAAGCTATTATAAAAAAAGGATTAGAGTAGTGACGAGATAGACCATGTTACAACCATTGAATATGCATAGGCGTATCATGCATATTAGGGATGACATCGGGTACTCAGGTACCAGACTCCTACACAACTCCTGTTGGAGTCGACTCCATTTTCAAGGAGTCGGGTAAAAAAAATTTCCATTTTCAAGGAGTCGGGTAATTTTAATGAAATTGCACTTGTTGTCTCGTTAGTCATTATCTTATCTCAAAACGTAAACATAACAAATCAGCGAGAGTCTTGGCCGGGCCAAGAGACAAGCAAGCTAGTGATACGTAGCGGGTGGAGGGGAGGGGGGGGGGGGGGAATGGCCGGACAGCGTTGTGCAACCCCGACTGAAAATCAGTTATATAACTGAGTGGGTAGACTCATTCAATTTATTTATTATAATTTATTTAACGAGAGTAGTGGGCTAAAAACAACTTTTGCATAAAAAAATTCAAAAAAAATAAAAATAAAATTTAATTGCGGATCGGGGAGTCGACTCCTACCCGGTTCCCAAGGCTCCGGAGTAGACTCCAATATTTACTACCCGATGTCATCACTAATGCATATCATCTCATATGTTTACCTGTAGGCCCTACTAAATAGTATAATATGGTACAGATAGGGTACCTACACCTAGTCAATAGTCGTAGCAAATAAATTATATCCCCCATGGTTTAAAAAAAAAGTCGGGCTTGGGTTCTTGCAAAAGCAGTAGGGCTAATAGTTTATTGTAGTTTCTGCATCTATGTAATTAGATTTATTTAGTTGTCCTTCTTTGTAAATCAGTGTTTATAACTGAATAGGATAGACGTTAAATAAATAATAAATAAAAATAATGCTTTTGCAGTAATGCAGTAATATAGTAGGAAACTTCTAAATAATCAATTATTTTCCACACTAGCCTAATGCTGTAGGTATTCAAACGGTTTAAATGTTTCGTTCAAGCCATTGAATTGAAGCACAGATAATAGAGTACACTACGTACTCTGTTATCTGTGATTGAAGGGTTTGATTCAATGATTTTTCCTTAAATGGTACCGTTTAGACGGTTGTTCAAGGCCTTGATCAAAGGGTTTCATTCGACCCATTCAGTTTAGGGCATGTCCAATTTTTTGTCAAAGGTTTGATGAAACCGAACCGGCCAATCAGGAGTCACTTCGTAATGACGTCACTGGCCCAATCATGGTCAGCATTACAAAAAAGAAGATAAGGCTGAGCATTGTTTATATTTCACAGCTGTTTTTTAGGTTAGGTTAAGTTTTGGTTGTTGTGTTTTCCACTTTTCTGAAGCAAAGCTTATCACCACAGTTAAGACATTAAGTATAAAAGATAATGACTGCTATTTTGAATTCACTTCTCCCACAGTGTAAAGTAAAGTCAAGACTTAAACCAGGTTGTTGATTTGACACGTGGATGGACATTGGTGCTTCAAATGTTTCTTTAAGCACAACCTTCTAGATATTCATCGCGGGTGGCTAAGACATATTTAAACAGCTGTGACTACCTTTCAGTACATTGAACCATGCTGTAAATAGCTGTTCATATTTCCTTCAATGGGTCTTGAATCAATCCCTTGAAATCAATGGCTTGAACTGTCTAAATAGCTTTATTAGGCTAGGCAGGCCTAGGGTACCTATTGTAATTGTCAAAAAAGGAAATAAAGTTAAGTACATTTCCATTTCCACTCAAGTAGGGATGGGACGTTTAAACGTTTGTGGACGGTTAGAGGTTGGTTATTAAATTCGCAAAACCTTTAGTAAATTTTTTATTTTTTTAAATGAAATGTTATTTCGTTATCACTTTTGGAGCCTACACAAACACGGGCTAACAGATTATAGGCCGATAATTTTCTAAAAATTCTCAATTTTGGTGGAGGTGCCGGGTCCTAGGCTGTATTAAGACATCTTGTCTGTTACACATGGTGGAAGTGCCAGAGTGAGAATAAAATCGTTGTTAATTATTCGTCGGCCGTCATAAGTACAAAATTACGATTTTTGTTATTTAACCTAGGCCACTGCCTAGGCCCCACCTAAATTTACTAAAAAAAATTTTTTTTTTTAGAAAATAGGCTTTAGAACGTTTAGGCCTAAACGCGATTTGTTCAAGGGGTTAAACGTTTACGAAATTAAACGCTTTTTCCCATCCCTACACTCAAGTTTAATTTTAAACTTCTCTGGTGTTGCTGTTTTTCTACTTGTAGGCCTATAGGCCTATAAAAATAACATGTTGTAGATGTGAAACTTGTACCGGTAGGCCCTACATATAAACATGCAAATAAATTTATAATGAACTGAACTATTAAAAATTTAAAATAAAGGAACTCACAAGTTCCTCAAATGGACTTTGGTTAGGTAGCTTTTAAGTTTCTTTAAAAGTTGCTCATCTATAAAACTAGGAAACGCTCTGTTGGACGCGTTGATAAGCGAGCACGTGCTATAGCTAGACCCACATTGCACATTTTTTTAAATTTAAAAATTTACGACGTTCGCGTTTCCAGTATTATTTATTATTGCCAAGGTATTTGGGTAAACCCGTGTTTAAATCTTTACTTTAAAATCCACCGCCATCTAGAGGACCTTGACTCCTTGGGGAAACTATTTAATCTCTTTGTTGACAAATAATAGACTGCTTCCTCGAAAGTATTTTGATTACTTCTAGGTGGCAGTGCATTAGAAACTTCGCGCGTCTTTTCGTTGCCATGGCAACGTTACTTTTGTTATAATGTAATTTCCATCTACACTACTTATCGGATCAAAATAAAATTAACATATTCGTGACCGGACGGACATTCTAAATGATTGGCTATCTCAGATTTTGTCGCCGTTGAGTTTGAAAAAAAAACTTTTCGATTAACTTTAATGTAACTTTTTAACTTTTGAACGATTTTGCCACAAAACTAATGGCAATTCAATCGAGAACAAAGCTTGCGGATGGTGAAAATTTCAAACCCGATCCGAGCCTCCGTTCGAACGTTATGGCGAGACATACAAAAAAAAAAAAACAAAAAAAAAAAAAAAACAAAAAAAAAAAAAAACAAAACCAGTGACTATTTTTTCCGGCAGAGTCAAATGGAAACGCTCGCTTCGCTCGCTTAAATATATATTTTGTAGAAAATTAAAAATTAAATAAAATCTTTAGCTGGTGGTGCATGGCCGTTCTTAGTTGGAGCGATTTGTCTGGTTAATTCCGATAATGAACGAGAATGGGTAGGCGGCAGGCACACCTGACAAAACTTGGAAGAACGGGAAGTTGAAAAACAAACTCGTTCTACCATAGTTTGTTATATAGCCTAAATAATTTTTGAGTTTTTAATCTTTATTTCTAAATTATATTCATGGATTATGACAGCAGTAGAAACTTTTGAAGGAATGTTTAATTCAATTAGTTCCAAGCCCGCGATGATGTATAGATAGATCTATCCATCCTCGCAGTCGTACCTAACATAGCACGGGCGCCGAAATCAGCTCTCATCCGGACACAGTCGCTTCCAAACAACACTCATGTCAATTGTCAAGCCAAAAGCACAAACAAATTAATAAAATAAATACAAGAGAGAAGAAGAAGAGTCTACCCACTCAGTAATATAACTGATTTTCAGTGGGAGACAGTAAACCCAAGCGGCCAAGCCAACCATGTAGGCCCCGACGCAATCGACGAGTGAGCGATAATAACCAACCAAAGATCGATATTTTAATTGGATGAGCGAAGCGAAGACTTCAATTTCACTGACCCCCAAAAAATTTAGCTCGGGTGTTTGTTTTTTGTTTGTTTTTTGTTTGTTTTTTTTCTGTCTGTTTGTTAACTCTCTACCAGGCAAACGGCATATCCGATCTAGATGAAAATTTGACAGGACCTTCGAAATCTCTGAACTTAGAGGTGTATTGTTTTTGGGTACAATCGAAGAAATATTTCTCATGAATATCGTACTTTTACGATTTTTTTCGATTTTTAGTGCGATATTTTCGTGCCATTTGGGCAATTCTGACCAAACGGTGGGGCTACAACGTTCATATTTTACATGGACATTAAGGTTATGGTGATGTAGTACCTTTTGAAAGAAAAAAGTTGAAAAAGTTAGCCAGAATCCATAGAAATAAAGCTTTTAATATAAGTTTTTTGATTTTTTGTGCGATATTTTCGTGCCATTTGGGCCAATTCTGACCAAACGGGTGGGGCTACAACGTTCATATTATACATGGACATTAAGGTTATGGTGATGTAGTACCTTTTAAAAGAAAAAGTTTAAATAGTTAGCCAGAATCCATAGAAATAAAGCTTTTAATATAAGTCTTTATGGAAAACAATACCAATTGACAGGTAACAAAAGAAACTTGACAACAATCACCTACAATGCGTAGGCAGCAAAACAAAGAACTTGCAAAAGTAAAGATATCCCATGCAAACTAAAAATTTTAAAAAGCTCATCCATCAACGCGGCGGGACTTTAGCGTTTTCCTAGTAGGAAATATAGCAATCAGTGATATGGACAGTGCAAACACCCGCGGATCAACGCCAGAATAAACAAGGCCGATTCAGAATTTTAAATTTATTATGTGCCTCGTTGCTACGACGGCTCCAAAGTCACTGATTACAAATTCTTGAGACAAAAACTGATGGACTTAGTCTAACTCTAAATCAGAAGTTAAAAAACTTTTGACTTTAACGGGAATCGAACCCTGGACCTTCTGTGCATTGGAAGCAAAGACGCTATCCACAAGACCAACGAGCCACACAGAAATCAACATTAAAAAACGGTTCTGAACCTGTTCTGACGTGGAGGAACTGGTTTGAACTTTTTAGACGCAATGTCATCACTGAACATAACTGAACTACGAAAATCATGACGTATTACTAGAGATACGTTTTTTTAGCATTTAAATGTAGGTTATTTAGCATTAATTTTTTCAAGATTAGCATTTTGTAGCATCTATTTTTCCTTTCCACCAAACCCTAAATGTGGGGTGTTTCTTGCAACTTCTAATTGTTAATGATGAATTATAGGAACATTTCAATTCAATATTGCCATAAGAAATGTTAGAATACATTGCTAAACTAGTTCTCTACGGGTATGGAAAAACATAATTTTGAGCAAAATTAGCATTTTGTAACATTTTACCGAATCTTTGTTCACCGATTTAGCATCAAAAACCTAAAACGCTAAAAATATTTTTATTTCGGTTCGGTTTTCGGTACAACGTTATTTTTTCGGTCGGTTTTCGGTTCGGTTCAACCTTTCTAAAAATAACGGTTTGGTTCAAACCATTTTAAACTGGTTTGAACCAGTTTATTTTATTTTACATTTTATAAGGCAAAATATCAATAAAAGTACCATTTTTTTTTTCATTTTTTGAAAGTTGAAAATGTTTGTAGGGATATTTTCTAACATTAATTACCGATACATGCCCACATCTATCAATTCCCAACATAAAGGCCTATATGCCCAAAGCCCAAAACCTGACTCAAAGTCCACATTCCACAATGTTCCTCAGTCCTCACTCCTCATTCCAAATCAGTCAGGTCTGTGTCTGTAGAGGCCGATATGAGAGACTGGGATAATGAACGTTACAAGACTATGGCAATCAATGGGTGTGGTGACGAGGAGTGTCGTCTATTTACATTTAGCCTTACTACACTAAATTAAAGTGACCTTAATTTGATTTCCACGGTTAACAACAACATTCTGAAGTCGGCGTTTATGAAAGGTGTGGTAGGCAGTGTCTTTGGACTTATGAAAAGAAGGCATGAGCCGGACTTGTGAAAGGGAAAATCAAACTTTTGTTTGCTTTTTCCCAATTTTTGCGATTTGGCAATTTTTAGACTTTGTGACCAAAACTGCCCCCTGAACCGAAATTAACCGAAAAAAAAACGAAATAAAAAATTCGGTTATGGTTCGGTTTTGTTTTCGGTTCGGGAAAATAGTTTTTTTTTTCGGTTTTCGGTTCGTACCGGTTCGATGCCCTGCGACCTACTATTGTGATTGGTGATCAATGATTACGGTACGTGATACTTTGAAGAGATCTGTTTGGAAGATGCTAACTTTTCTTTTATTGCCAAATAGGAGCCTAGTTTAGATTAAGATCATAATGTTTTTTGGACTATACACTACTCAAAATAAAACAAAGATTACGATAGGCTATTTCAAAGGTTAATCAACCTCCTTCATCAGGTTTTTAATGACAGTTGAAACAAGACAACAGAATGGGCTTTAAAACAAATAAACAATGCCAACTAAACAAATCAATCAATTTGATTTGTTTTAAACCCTTCTGTTGTCTTGTTTCAACTGTCATTAAAAACCTGATGAAGGAGGTTGATTAACCTTTGAAATATCGTAATCTTTGTTTTATTTTGAGTAGTGTATAGTCCAAAAAAAATCACGTGATCTTAAACCAGACCTACTCTAAAATGTTTCACCTTTGTAGGCCCTAATACTAGTTTAGATTGTTGGAACATTTTTGGGATGTTGCGCAACACGACTTGGCTGTCTGTCGGGCAGTCGGCAATAATGCATGTTCAAATGCACACCAACTCATATTAACATTGTTGGGCAACTAGGCTAGGCCTATGTTGATTATCTAGCCCCCGCTTAACCAAAAGTTATTGACAAGCTATTGTAGAGCGAGCTTATAAGTGGAGCCTAAAGCCTTGTAACCCTAGGCCTAGCCATACACTTAATGCTATAGTATTTTAAAATTATATCAACTCACTTAACAGCAATTTCCTCACTGGTTTAATAAAGGGAGGTTTGGGATTTTGACAGAACTCTGGATGAAAAAACGAGCCCATTGTAATGACACCGGATGGTAATTGGTCAAGCATATTTCGAAACTGAACCACTTTTTGACGTACTTCCGGCCCTTGATCCAAAGGTATTAACCGCGGGGTGTCACCATTGCTAAAATTATCTTCCAAGTAATCGAGTATACGTCCTGAATCAGGAATAATCTTAACACCATCCCTGAGAACAGGGACTTCTCCCCTGGGATTTATCTGCAAGAATGAAGGGCTATACTGTTCTCCTTTAGTTAGATTGATGATGTGCGATTTAAATGGTAATTTTTTCTCGTGAAGTGCCATAACAACCTGCAAATAAATGTACGCTTATATTAATAAAAATATCATATTACCTAGGCTAGGGGCTAGGAGGTCAAGTAGGTTAGACTAGGCCCTAGGCAGGCCTGAACCCTACCGACATTCGGACCCAAATAAACACAATTTTAATGTATTTACAAAAAACTAAAACTCAAAAGTATGAAAATTTAAAGGGAATTACCTTTTGGGAGTAAAATGAATAATGCTGGTAATATAACAGAAGACCGTTGCCTTTTCCATTATCCTTCGTACTTGAAACTGTTGCTCCTTCTTTCACGGAGGCTGCCATTATTATAGAGTTGTGAAATGCCCGCAAAAGAGGGCAGCACAAAAATCCAACGTCTCACCGCCTTTGGAATATAAAGACCAACAACAACGTGCCTATGATGGGGTGTGTCCCAAAACTAAAACAATCCATTACTTTGCACACGTTTGATTTCAAATTTCAAATAGTAGCGAGCGATGTCACTAACAGAATATTATGCATAGAGGACATTGAACTATTTGCCGATGATGCGACATCACTAGCTAGTTACAGCCTCAAACTCAGAGAACGCTAATAACTCTAGCAAAAGGAGAAATCAATAGTTGTACGAACTGAGTTTAAAAGTCAATAAATTAGTCTCAAACTCATCAAAAACAAAAAATTATTCAATTATTCCAAACTCAAAAAAGCGATCTCTACAACAATAAATGAAACTACTAATACATGAATGCAATTAGTTACATGCACAAGGATTTCAAGGGTAGATGAACATTCAATTTTTTGGGTATCACATGGAAGGAATGCTCTAAAACGGGCAAAAACATACAACATTTCCTAGCGGAAAACTAAGTTTGCCTGCTTACCGATAAGGCTAATCAGGAATGCTACCAATATAGAAACAGCCAAATGGTAAATATGAAACGATTCCGTTATTATTGTCAAATTTGAAAAATAACTTTCAAAAAGGCTTTACTACGCATCACTGGTCAAACATATTAATGTCAAAACGGCGCTTACCTTGGAAATGTGTAAAAAGTTGAAAAAACATGAACTATAAGTGGGCGAGGAGTGACGCAGCCTAGGCCTACCGTGCTGAGACGGTTGTACTCACTTGCCAAGGTACATTACAATAACATAATTTAAAAACCCAAAATAGAATCATCACGTTTCTGGTGTACCTATAGTAACAAAAAACTTCAAAACCGAGCCTTTAAACGCACTATTTTAAACCGAAGTCATGTAGCGTGAAAGTCCTTATATTTAAAATAGCGACGTTTAAGGTTTTGTAAGTTGAGTATTTTAGTGCAAAAGGTTGGTACTACGTTAAACATGGTAAACCAACACAGCTGAATGTCTCGATTGTTTTACGTGTTCAATCTGTGTTCATTTTTCCTATTCCCGCCTACGCGGGTTGGTATTGTAAGTCTCAACTATAATTGAGTAAATTTGATTCAATACCAGTGGATTTTGCTGGGAAAAAGAAGGTTAGCCGGGGTTTTGGGGGGGGGTGGGGGGGTGCGCGCAAGCGCCGTGGAGAGGTGTAGTACACCACTTGGGCATACAAAGCCTTGCAGGTGACACTATGTTTTCTTACTTTATACACTTTTTTAGGTAAGGCGCCGTTTTGAAAACGTAATATGTCGACAGTGATGCTTAGTGTTTAGTTAGTTTAGGGAATTATGCAATGAACGACATGTGTTCTTGCTTACAATTTACAATCGTGAGCTAAATGTTGCAGGTATGCGCTCTAGTGGCGAAGCGCGCGACTAAGTGTGTGAGAATCGAGGTTCCCTACTGACCGCGCTCGCATGCTATTACATAGAGATGTGCGTTCGAATTGTGAGCGTTTGTACTATTGATATTCAAATATAACCACGATTGATGATTACTGCAAGAAATAAGTCTTACGAAGTTCAAATGAGTGCCTCAATTGTATCAGTCTACATTTTTCCAAAGATGGAGGAAAACGATTAAGGTGAAATGGCAGTTTTGCGCAAATGTTGAGAATTGTGCGTTCTATAGTGGGGCAGCAATAGGGTATGAAAACATGCTCCGTGGACAAGCTAAGGGTGAAAGAGTTATGTGATCTGGTATCCAAATCGATTTCGTATTGACCATAGATAAAACAATTTCGATGGTGAGAGTCTATGATAATTTGGCTGAGACCAGCATATCTAAAACAAGATGGCCGCCGCTTTCCAATTTTAAACTAGCGTATCTCCGTAAGTATTTGACGATTTCAATTTCAAGGTACCATTCGAAAGTAAATGATAGAAATTAAATTAATGTAACAAATTTTCACAAACATCCCATATGTTTCGAGGTTATGTTACAAAAACTATTAACTGTTTAACTTTACACTTTTCTCGTTATGGAACATATTTACTGGGTAAAAAAAGGGCTTTACATTTTCTTAAGTGCCATTTTTGGTAGATGATTCTATGTTTATAATGAATCCATGCATTTAATTTTATTGACAATTATAGCAGAGTTGATGGTAATTGAAGCAATGGCATTGCGTAGATGAATATATGCTACTCTGTGTTGAATCTTTATGTTTCAAATACATTGTCGAGGCCACAATGGTGAAACAATTATATATTTGGATAAATCGATTCGTTATGAACCGAAACGTAAAACAATTTTGAATGGGTAAATTTCGATTTTTTTACTGAGAACCTTCCCTGGGCAAAAAAACAAGATGGCCGCCGTCATTGAACATTTTAACTAAAAACGTTAAAAGTATTTGCCGATTTCACTTCTAAAGGCTACCATTGAAAAGGTAATAAAAAGAGCTAACAAATGGATATGATCAACAATTTTCCAGAAAGTTTAATTTTTAGGGTTATGTTTGTTGAGATTTTTGTATTTTTTAACGATTGTCAGAGCACAAGTAGGTGAAAAAATATGTAGGGGTATCAATGTTCGTTTTGAACGTGATTTAACAATTTTGATGGGAAAAATTCGATTGTTTTATGAGGCCTTCCCATGGCAAAAAACAAGATGGCCGCGCCAATGAACCTTTTGACTGATATCATTAAAGTATATATCCGATTTTTAATTTACGTATACCGTGAAAAGGAATTAAAAGAGACATAACTATATTTTATGTCCAAAGTCTCTCGACCCTGAACAAACAACACTTAATATTTACTGAAGTTATGTTACAAAAAACTTAAATTATTACCACCACTCGTCAATCGGTATTGGGGGGGGGGGGGGGGGGGGGGGGGACAAAACCCCCCCCCCACCTTTTTTTGGCGCATATATTTACATGACAAAAATGGTTTTTGAAAATGTTTGGCTTGTTTATCCGAGCATATCTATTTATGTATACAATGAGTCCCTTAATTTTTATGTTCCGACAAATATATCCCGAGAAATGTATTTGAAGCCGACGGCATGTGTAAATGGAATTAATATATGCAATCGAGTATTTTGATTTTGATGTTTTAAAACACATTTCGTAGAGGCACAATAATTGAGGAAAGGATTATGTATCTGGTATCAATCGATCGTTATGAAACGTACTTTAACAATTTTGATGACGTACCCGTCGCAAAAAAAAAACAAGATGGCGCCGGAAAAAAACTTTGGCAAGATTACATATTTTCTAAGATAATGAAGATTCAATTTTCAAAGGTACGGTTGGAAAGGTAATAAAGGAGCAAAAAATGTATAAATTTGCAATTTTTACGAATTTTTATATTTACTGAGGGTTATCTTGATACACACTTCAAATTGTTACAGTTATGGAACAAAATATAACGTATATATGTACTATTTTGTTTAACCTTTGTTTATAGTAAGCGACTTTGACGCTGGTTATTTTGGTTACCATAGCAAAAATTAATAAAAGTTCTTTTTTTTTTCCACCGGGGATTGAACCCGGGCCCCAGTTGGAAAGAGTATCGACATTGACAGTCTAGTCCCTAGTTCAAACCCGGTGGAGGTATTGTTTTTAAATTTCTGTCTTAATATATATATATTTTTTGTTGTTTTTAGAGATTTTCGTGGCCGAAATGTATGTCATACGTCCACTCTTTCCATTTCTTGTCCCGGGTTCAATCCCCGGTGGAAGAACTTTTATTTAATTTCTGCTATGGTACCAAAATACAGCGCAAAGTCGCTTCCTATAAAACATAAGTGAAACAAAAATATATACAGATTGATATGGTTTTATTTGGTCCATAACTGTAAACAATCGAGTGTAGTAACGAAGATAACTCAGTAAATATAAAAGTTTCGTAAAAATTGCAAAATTTATACTTTTTGCTCCTTTAATTACCTTTCCAACGGTACCTTTGAAAGAAATCTGTCAAATTATCTAGAAAAATATGTAAGCTTCAAAGTTTTTTTCGGCGGCCACTTGTTTTTTTTTGCGGAGGGTACGTCATCAAAATTGTTAACAAGTACGTTTAATACGAATCGATTGATACCAGATAAATAATCCTTTCATCAATTATTTTGCCTCTACGAAATGTGTTTTAAAACAATCAAAATCAAAATATCGATGCATATATTATTCATTTACACAGCCGTCGCTTAAATACATTAATCTCGGGATATAATTTGTCGGAAACATACAAAGTTAAGGACTCATGAATACATCAAAGAGATATGCCTACGGATAAACAAGCCAAACATATTCAAAAAACAGTTTTTTGTAATGTAAATATATGCGCCAAAAGTTCCAAACCGATGACGAGTGTGTAAATAATTTAAGGTTTTGAACATAACTCAGTAATATAATGTTTCAAACAAAAATGATAAATATAGTTTATTTCTTTTTAATTACTTTCAAACGGGATACGTAAATTAAAAAATCGGATATATACTTTTAATGATATGCGAGTCAAAAGGCTCATTGGCGCGGCCATCTTGTTTTTTGCCATGGGAATGGCCTCAGTAAAAAATCGAAATTGTCCATTCAAAATTGTTAAATTCACGGTTCAAACGAATCGATGATACCCCATACATAGTTGGTGTCACCTACTGTCTCTGAAAAAATCGTTATTAAAAAATACAAAAAATCTCAAAACAAACATAACCTAAAAAAATTAAAATTTCGGGAAAAATTGTTGATAATCATTTGTAGCTCTTTTTATTACCTTTTCAATGGTACCTTTAGAATTGAAATCGGCGAACTACTTTAGATTTTTAGTAAAAGTTCAATGACGGCGGCCATCTTGTTTTTGCCCAGGGAAGGTCTCAGTTTAAAAAAATCGAAATTTACCATTCAAAAAGTGTTTAAGTCGGTTCATAACGAATCGATTTATACCAAATATTCTAATGTTTCACCAATTGTGGCCTCGACAACAATGTATTTTGAAACATAACGATCACACAGTAGTAGCATATATTCATCTACACATCCATCGCTTCAATTACATAACTCAGGCTATAATTTGTTCAGAAAATTAAATGTCATGGGATCATTATAAACACATAGAAATAATCCTACCAAAAATGCAACTTAGGAAAATGTAAAACCTTTTTACCTAGTAAACATCGTTCCATAACGAGAAAAGTGTAAAGTAAACAGTTAGAGTTTTTGTAAACATAACCTCAAACATATGGGGATTTTCGTTGAAAATTTGTTACATTAATTTCAATTTCTATCATTTACCTTTCGATGGTACCTTTGAAATTAAAAATCGGTCAAATATTACGAAGATACGCTAGTTTAAAATTCGAAAGCGGCGGCATCTTGTTTTAGATATGGCCCGGTCTCAGCCAAAAAATCACAGACTCTCACCATCGAAATTGTTTATTCTATGGATCAATACGAATGATTGATACCAGACACTAGCTCTTTCACCTTTTCGGACACGGACCATTACCACTATTGGCTCCCACCTTACTATAGGGCTCCAGGTTGATCTTTGATTTTGCTGAATTTTTCCTTTGTTTAACACTCGCCAAATGAAATGATTTTAATTGGCGATATTAGCTATGCTGATGTGTATTACTTCTTGTAGGTCAAACTTTTACAACAGGACCAGAGGGTCGGACGGAATAATAGGCATAAAGGCCTAGATCTCATTTGAAGGCCTAGAATTTGAGTGTATTTGTATTGTACTTTGACAGCTTTTATGGTATTTTGTTATTACAAAGCTAAGCTTAATACGTATTTTAAAAACATTAAAAAATACTCTTACATTCCCCTATAGTATTGCGATCTTTTTCACATATTATCTTAGTTATTTTTATTGTAGTTGCTGTCCCATGAGCTGTAGCCTCTATAATCTAGGATTTTAATAAATAATTATTGTGAATATGCTTATATACGTCGAAATAATAACGTAGGACGAAATCACTGTCAAGTTGAATATTAATTTTGGTTATAATTAATTTTGTTCGCGTAGTTCAAATAAAAATAGGAAATTGATGGGACACACAAATAAAGCCATGTCTCAATCTCGGTCTCAATGCTCGGAAATCGAAATCCGAGTTGCCCCAATCTTTATCACTGTGTCATGGTGATTGTTATCTTATTGTTGTAATAATTGCGTGTATTTGTACAAATACTAGAGCTTGAGTAAATTTCATAGCCTCATTATTAAAATGTCCATTTTGAAAAAGGAAACTACAATATGAAACGAGATTGTGATGTTAGGCGTAAGCCTAAAGCTCTTGAACTGGTGGATCGTCATATGTGAGTTGCGTGGTGTGTAGGGTGGGGGGTGGGGGAGTGGGGGCTAATTTTTCATTTATATTATTTGTACGGCCGCATTTTGTTTAAAAAACCGTTGTAAATTGTGTGCGAAATAGGATACTAACTAGTAAATAGTAATCGACCGTAAACTCATTAGCATGACTCATTTATGCATACAAGTGAAGTGCAAAAAAGCCGGGCACAGAAATTAGGAAAAATCCATCTTACAATAAGAAAAACATCTTAATTAACAACTGTGAAAATATTCAGGTTGTCCATTATAACGGTAGTATATTTTAGAAACGATGCAAAGATGTTGTATCGTCTCAAAAAACTGTTGATTGTTATACGCGGGTTGTGGTAAAAACAGCGGCTCGGTGTACTCGTTTCTCCGGCCCATATTCGCAAGAACCGCGGACGGTTGGCGCGATCTATTGTACTGTTAATGTCGAATTACGAGCGTTCCGAAACCCTCAAAATGTAGAATGATTATATGCCAGGGGAAGAAAAAACGCGTTTTGCATGTTGGCAGAGTGGGTATGGAGCATTGAGAATGTAGAGATGACAGACATTCTGTCGTGATATAAGTACTACTTACTACAGTCAAGTACTTGGATTTGTGGGCATGATTTACAGATCGGAACGGGCCCTTAGACCCGTCTCTTCTTAGATAGTTTGTGGGTCCTGGCGATGATGCGTTTCTTCGCTTTCCTCACACTAGCGAAATATAAAAATGGGCGACGATAGAAGTCGAATGATGTGGGGATGAAAACACTTTGGGCACGAGCTTCAGGATGAGGGTTGCTGTCTAAAGCGGTGTAAAACTTTGTTGTTAATTTGGTGATATGTTCGTGTACCATCGGGTATCCAAGAGTAGCATGTAGATTGTAGATGAGGGATGGGTGTAGACCGAGGCATACTGCTCACGATACGAAGAGCCTTGTTTTGCAGAACTTGCCTTTTGTCGATGTGTGATTGGGCTGTTCCGCCCCATATAGAACATGCGTACGTGAAAGTCGGTCGTACTATCTGAGTGTAGATCCGGAGACGGTCAGGATAGGGCAATTGACTTCGAACGCATGAGAGATTTCAGGGCAAAGATTTTGCGTATTGCACGGGCATGCACAGAGTCTATGTGGGCTTTCCACGACAGGCGTCGATCTATAGTAGAACTCCGAGATAAGGGTTGGAGGCTGCCAGGGTACTGTTTTGCCGTTGAACCGTAGACATTGTGGAGTGGGTTCTCTCTTCAACGTAAAAAGTGTGGCTGAAGTCTTTTCGGCATTGGGTCTCGGACGCCGCTGACTATATCATGGGCCTATGATGTCTTTTGCTTTCTGCACTTTTTCGGCTGCAAGAGAGGCTTTTCTCGAGGTTGCTGCAATGGCGTCGTCGTCAGAAAAGAGGTGGACTGTGATGCCATGTGGAAGAGTAGGCATATCTGCGGAGTAGATGTTGAACAGCGTAGGACTGAGAACTGAGCCCTGAGGTACGCCTGCCCGGATTGGACGAGTGGTAGAGATAGATCCCATCCAAGTGGCATAGAAGCTACGGTCTGTGAGAAAGGATTGGAGCAATATGACCAAATACGAGGGGCAGTGAAACTCAATAAGTTTATGGATCAGGCCAGCATGCCAGACTTTATCAAAGGCCTTGGAGATGTCGAGAAAAGCGACAGCTGTGGATGAGTTCGTGTTGAAGCTTCGTGTGATTTTGTTAGTTAGTCTGAGTAGCTGGTGTTCTGTAGAGACATGAGGGGTGAAACCAAACTGGTAGGGCGGTATGACTGATCGAGCAGAGGTGAAAAGTTGCACTCTTGACAAAATGACTTTTTCGAGGACTTTTCCTAGTATGTTTAAGAGGCTAATTGGCCTATAACTGGAAGGTTTGTCCGGAGGTTTTCCAGGCTTCAGTATGGATATAATTTTTGCCAATTTCCATTTTTTAGGGAAGTAACCCAGTTGAAGTGATGCTTGACAGATGTGGTAAATTTGATTGACTGCCGTGCACGGTAGTTGCAATATGAGAGTTGCTGTGATTTCGTCTGGTAAAGTCTTTTTGAAAGTTATTTTTCAAATTTGACAATAATACGGAATTGTTTTGGAATTTATCCACATCTAATTCTAAACAATTATGGAAATATATACATTCTAAAAATGGATCTTCAGCTCCTCTCCATTTTAAAGTCCATGGCGTGCTTGAATCGAACCCTAAAAAGTTATCTGAAGCATTTAATAATAATTTCAAATTAAATTTACTCCTGCTTCTGATGGTGCAACTGAATCACCAGATATTTTCCAAAATACTGTGCCGCTAGAAACACCACGAATCATACACAGTACAGTGAGAAGGCACTTAAAATGCCTTAGAGTTGATTCAGCTACAGGCCCAGATGGTATTCCTCCAATGATACTTAGAATGTGTGCGGCATCTGTGTCACCATCTTTATGCAATATATTTAACCTATCTCTTTACTTGGGGAAAGTCCCTTCAGACTGGCGTGTAGCAAATGTAATACCGATTTTTAAAACTGGCAAGAAAGAAGACATTATAAACTACAGGCCGATATCATATACATCAGTTGTTTGTAAAACTTTGGAACGTATCATTTCTCGAGAAATTTTAAAACACATCACAAGTGCTAAAATCCTTAATGAAAACCAGCATGGATTTGTTCCAGGTCGGTCTTGCTCAACTCTTCTTACCAAGGTTATTGATAACTGGCAGTATGCTCTTGAAGATCCAAAGTGCAAGCAAGTAGATGCAGTGATGCTGGATTGGTCAAAAGCATTTGACCAGATTCCGCATAATATTCTACTTAAAAAATTGTATTACTATGGCATACGTGGTTCATTACATTCTTGGTTGGAACATTTCCTTAAATGTAGAACACAAAAAGTAACCTTCCAAGGAGCGGAATCATCCTCAGTAACTGTGACTTCCGGAGTACCTCAAGGTTCTGTGTTGGCCCCGTTGCTTTTTACATATTTATGATGGATTTACCCAAAGCGTTTCCTCAGAAATAAGCCAATTTGCTGACGACTGCACGATCTATAGGAAAATATTTACGAAAGATGACACTGATGCACTCCAGACCGATTTGGACAATATAAACACTTGGTCTGTTGAAAATGGAATGAAGCTGAACCCTTTAAAGAGTGTATTCATCAGATTCTCTAGATCTAAGAACCCATTGCGTTGCAGTTACCAAATAAACGGTTTGCCAATACTGAAAGAATGGTGTCAAGTTATTGGGTATCACAATAACTAGTGATCTAAAATGGAATACGCATACTGAAATAGTAAGAGCTAAAGCCTCCAGACAACTCTTTTTTATTGCAAGAAACCTTCATCATACTCACGTCAGTATTAAACGGACTGTATACTTAGCATTAGTGAGACCTCATCTCCTTTACGCCTGTCCAGCATGGGATCCCACATCAGATTATAACAAAACAAAATTGGAGCGTGTACAAAGTCGAGCAACGCGCATTATAGCTGCAAGGACTAAATTTCAAAGTGACAGTGCTACTGCAAGACGTACATCTTTAGACATTCCATTGCTAGAAAGTTACAGGAAAAAAGTAGAACTGCAATTTCTATGGGGTATGTTACACGGTACTATTGATCTGGACCCATACGCAAGATTGCAAGTCTGTAGTCGAGGAGCAGAACTTGGTAGAGGATTAATTCTCAAGCCTCCATTTGCAAGAACAACAGCTTACCAAAATGGCTTCTACTACAGGACTTGTAATGAATGGAATGCTCTTCCTTTGGAGTTAAGGGAGATTCGCTCATTAGACTCTTTTAAATCTGCCCTAAGCACACATGTTTTTGCATTACAAAGTTAATTCTGCAGTTTCTTTTTACTGATTCATTTTTATAGTAATTCATTGAAGTGTATATTTATTTACTTATTTTCTATATTTTATAGGTTTACTAATGATTGTAATAATGTTGTTATCTTTTATTATATTTATTGTTATAAGGTTGGCAGTCACCAAGTGTGTTTGGAGCTCTGCTCTTTTCTGCCATCCTCGTGATACATTTAAACAATGAATGTGTTACGGAACAAATAATAAATAAATAAATAAATAAATTAACAGCCAAATTAGTATATTTTGCACTTTTCGAAAGTAATCTAAGATATGGGGTTGAATTCTGGGGCCACTCTACCCATCATGATTTTTTTTTTTAAATTCAAAAACGCGCTATCAGAACCATATTAAAATCACACCCAAGAACACACTGTCAACCATTATTCAAAAATCTTAAAATTCTTACTCTCTACAGCTTATATATATTTCAATCAGTGGTGATTGTAAAACAAAATATTCAACATTTAAGTAAAAATAACGAAATACATTCTCACCATACATGACAGGAAAACAACATTCACTTAGAACAACCATAGAGATAGATATAGTACTTCTGGAACAACATAGAAGCAAACTATCTCAAGTAAACTCAAACTATTTCAAAACTAAACTATATAACAAACTCCCTAACAAAATAAAACAAATTACTGCAATCAACAAATTCAAAGAGTCTAATCCTGACATTTGCTGTTTGTTACAGAAAAGTTTTGTTGTGAACGATGTAGATTTTTCCAGTGAAATTGGTAAGTTTAAAGATTTAAATAGAAAAGAAGCAGATGATCTCCCGCATGTAAAGGTAACTAATGAAGAAGTCATTTCAGCAATTAAACGCCTTAAAATTAAAAGCTCGACAACACTTCAAGAGATTCCATGCATAGTATTCAAGAAATGCGCATCAATAGTCGGATTATTGGCGTATCTAATTTCCCATTTCTTTCTTGTAGGTGATTTCCCAACACAGCTGAAATTGGCAAGGGTAACACCTATTTATAAGGGTAAAGGTAAAAAGAGTGATAGGAATTCTTATCGACCTATATCAACTCTTCCAATTGTAGGGAAAATTATTGGAAATATTTTGCACATGAGGTTATTACATGAAGTGGATGCATCTGAAGGTTTAAGTGAAAACCAACATGGTTTTAGGAAAGGTAGATCAACGCAAAGTGCCCTTCTAGCATTTACAGATTTTATCTATAAAGGGATTGACAAGCGGAATGGTAAGGTTGGAGCTGTTTTTGTTGATCTTAGGAAAGAATTTGATTCAGTACCTTTTTTACCTCTTTAATAAAACTAAAAAACCAGGTATAACATAAGTCCTTATTTGTTATCAATATTGGCGGATTACTTTTTAAAAAGAAAATGTTTATCAATCTTGCAAAATATAGTTCAAAAGTATTCAATATATTTTGTGGAGTACCACAAGGATCAATATTAGGACCCCTTTTATTTATTCTTTACATAGATGATATATCTACTATAATGGGAGGAATCAATTATATTTTATATGCTGATTACTTGGTCTTTTATTTAGAAGGTGTGGATGTTGAAGAGATCGTAAGACGTCTTCAAGAAGTTTTAAAAGGATGGATGATTGGTTTAAAATTCAGGAACTTGATATTAATTATAGTAAAACAAATTTTATGATTTTTCATAAGGCTAATGATAGAAGCATGAATGATATTCATTTGACGTTGAATTGTAATGGTAAGCTAATTTCTAGAGTATATGAATTTAAATATCTTGGAGTTTATGAATTTTAAATATCTTGGAGTTTTCTTTAGATTATAATTTAAGTTTTAAGAAACATTATGAATATATATGTAATAAAGTATCATCAGCAATAGGAATTATAAGTAGAATGAAGAGGTTTGTAACAGAGAGAATGTTGAGGTTACTTGTAGATTCTTATATTCACTCTATTATTGATTATTGTTTAGTGGTTGGGCAGTAAGACCTTCTACCGAATATGTTGTACTTCAGAAGAGAATTGACCATCTGTTTGATTCAATTCCTATGAGCCAAGATTTACAATCTGTTTGCTTCACGATTGAGGAAAGACTGAAATATAGCGTACTGGTAAATACATACAAAATATTGAAATGTATGTATTCAGGTATTTTACCCAATATTTTTCAATTTGTTGATCGTGATAGAAATTCTATTCAAATGTACTCATTGAAAGTTCCTAAATTAATTTCTGAATCATTAAGAAAGTCATTCTTGTACAGAGGAGTATCCTTTTCGAATTCAATTTCTTATGATACTAGGGAAAACGCTAAAGTCCCGCCGCGTTGATGGATGAGCGGTTTTTTGTAAGTTTTTTGTTTGCGTTTTTTGCTTTTGTTTGCTCTTGTCCTTTGCAAGTGCTTTTTGAATGCATTGTAGGTGATTGTTGCCAAGTTTCTATTGTTATACTTGTTAATTGGTATTATAAACCTCAAAAAACTCATATTAAAAACCTTTGTTCTGTGGATTCTGACTAACTTTTTCAACTTTTCTTTCAAAAGGTACTACATCACCATAATCTTAATGTCCATGTGAAATCTGACCGTTGTAGCCCCACCGGTTGGTCAGAATCGGCCCAAATGTGACGAAAATATCGCACTAAAAATCGAAAAAAAAATCGTAAAAGTACGATATTCATGAGAAATATTTCTTCGATTGCACCCAAAAACAATACACCTCTAAGTTCAGAGAAAACGAAGGTCCCCTCAAATTTTCATCAAGATCGCATATGCCGTTTGCCCGGAATCGAGCGAACAAACAGAAGGAAAAACAAAACAAAAAACAAACAAAAAAAAACAAACATTGGAGCTAAATTTTTGTGGGGGGTCAGTGAAATTGAAGTTTTCGCTTCGCTCGCTACGCTCATCCAATTAGAAGCCACTTTACTGAGCTAGGAATAGTACAATTTAAAAGTAAAGTGATAATGAATCGAAGAACAAAGAAGAATTGATTTTTACTATTTATTTGTGGGGCATTGTCTCTGTGTTTATGTAATGTTAATTCATTTCATATGTTCTTATTTATGATTTTGCTGTTCTCTTTGTTTGTTCATTATTGCTTTGATTTTGATGTATTCAATGTATTTCAATTGATAATTTTCTGCCTAGATTGTCTGGTTGCCGCCCACTGGTGGAACTTGCAACTTGATTTAGGTGTCCTGTATCATTGCTGTGATCAGTTTTTGACTTAAACAATTTTAAATTACTAGGAAAACGCTTAAGTCCCGCCGCGTTGATGGATGAGCTTTTTAAAGGTTTTAGTTTGCGTGGGATATCTTTACTTTTGCAAGTGCTTTGTTTTGCTGCCTACGCATTGTAGGTGAATGTTATTGTCAAGTTTCTTTTGTTTCTTGTCAATTGGTATTATTTACCGTAAAAACTTGTATTAAAAGCTTTATTTCTATGGATTCTGGCTAAATATTTCCACTTTTTCTTTCAAAAGGTACTACATAACCATAACCTTAATGTCCATGTATAATATGAACGTTGTAGCCCCACCCGTTTGGTCAGAATTGGCCCAAATGGCACGAAAATATCGCACAAAAAATCGAAAAAAAATCGTAAAAGTACGATATTCATGAGAAATATTTCTTCGATTGTACCCAAAAACGTGGAAAGTCTAAGTTCAGAGAAAACGAAGGTCGTGTCAAATTTTCATCAAGATCGCATATGCCGTTTTCTCGGTAGGGAGCGAACAAACAGAGGGAAAAAAAAAAAAAAAAAAAAAACAAAAAAAAAAACAACGGAGCTAAATTTTTGGGGGGTCAGTGAAATTGAAGTCTTCGCTACGCTCATCCAATTATACATCAGATATAATTATATATTAGAGTCAAGATCTTTTGCACTACACGTTGTTATCAAGATTCGCGTTCGGTGGTTTCTTCCGCAAAAGTTTGGTTATTCCCTGATTTGCTGTTCCTGATTTTGGCCAACCTCATATTCGTTTGAGTGGGATCGTCTAATAAATCAGTTTTTTTCTTTTCGTTTTTTTCCCATTTAACTACACTGGAGAAAAAAATCCGGAATGTGTTTTTTTTTTCCTTTCTGTTTGTATTATTGTGTGTCTGTGAGCACGATTCTGGCTAAACCCAAAACTCTAATTGCAATGAAATTTTATGGAGGCCTTCAAAAACTCTGAACCAGAACTGCCACGTTTTTGAGCGCAATCGAAAAATTATTCTCATGAAAATCGCAATTTTACGATTTTTTTCGATTAAAAAAAAATTCTTCGACTTAGGCCCCTAGGTATAACACCTACATGCTTTATCCGATTCTAATGATTTTTTTAAAGAATATTTATTTTACGAATTTACATATTCGAGTGAAATTTCAGCGCAATCAAAACTTATTTCTCATAAAAATCGAATTTTACATGTTTTTTTTCTTTTTTAAACAAAATCTTCGACTTATAACACCTACATGCTTTATCCTATTGCAATGATTTTTCACAGAACCTTAATTTTATAAATTTAAAATATTCGTGTAAAATTTGAGCGCAATCGAATAATTATTTCTTATGAAAATCGCGATTTTACGATTTAAAAAAAAATTACGATTAAAAAAAAATAAAAAATAAAGTTAATTTTTTTTTATTTGATTTAATTTTTAAAAAATTCGACTTCGTAATGATTTTTTCACAGAACAACAGAAAATCCGCGTAACACATGGCAACTCAATGCACCAATTACGCTCATCCAACAACGCGGCGGGACTTAAGCGTTTTCCTAGTATTAATTATGATGCATGTAAAAATGTGGATAAATTTATGTTTTCATTCCATGATATTTTGGGGTATTCAATTTGCATAGGAAGGTTGTATCGGTTACCTCCAAAACAATTAATTCACTAGCTATAGCCATTCTTGAGAAAGGGTACATCAAAATTGATTATTTTAACATGACTAGTTGGATGAGCGTAGCGAGCGTAGCGAGCGAAGCGAAGATTCCATTTCACTACACTGGAGAAAAAAATCCGGAATGTTTTTTTTTGTATTATTGTGTGTTTGTTAGCACGATTCCGGCTAAACCGATACTCCAATTGCGATGAAATTTTATGGAGGCCTTCGAAATCTCTGAACCAAGAGCTGCCACGTTTTTGAGCGCAATCGAAAAATTATTTCTCATTAAAATCGCAATTTTACGATTTTTTTACGATTTAAAAAAAAAATTCTTCAGCTTATAACACCTACATGCTTTATCCGACTTTAATGATTTTTTCACAGAACCTTAATTTTTTGAATTCATGTATTCGTGTGAAATTTGTGCGCAATCGAATAATTATTTCTTAAGAAAATTTCAATATTACGATTTTTTCCTTTTTTAAAATTACGATTAATTTAAAAAATTAATATTTAAGTTTATTTTTATTTAATTTACTTTAATAAAAAAAATCTTCAACTTAGTATTAATTTTTCACATAACAACAGAAAATCAGCATAGGCCTAACACATGGCAGCTCAATGCAACAATAATTACGCTTATCCAACAACGCGGCGGATACGGGTGCCCTTAAGAGATCAGTCGGATCACGTAATCGGGTTGGATCTAAGTGATCCCTGAAAAAGAAGGATCACCCTCTCCTCCCGACGACACGAAAGATGATTGGATGAGCGTAGCGAGCGAAGCGAAGATTCCATTTCACTACACTGGAGAAAAAAATCCTGAATGTTTTTTTTTTCTTTTTTTTTCTTTCTTTTTTTTGTATTTTTGTCTGTTTGTTAACACGATTCCGGCTAAACCGATACTCCGATTGCGATGAAGTTTTATGGAGGCCTTCGAAATCTCTTAATTTAAAAACCTGCCACATTTTTGGGTACAATCAAAGAAATATTTCTCATGAATATCGTACTTTTACGATTTATTAAAATTTTTAGTGCGATATTTTCGTGACATTGCCGATTCTGACCAGACGGGTGGGGCTACGACGTTCATATGCCGCGTTTGGATGAGCGTAATTGGTGCATGTGTTATGCGGATTTTCTGTTGTTCTGTAAAACTAGGAAAACGCTTAAGTCCCGCCGCGTTGTTGGATGAGCGTAATTGGTGCATTGAGCTGCCAATGTGTTATGCGGATTTTCTGTTCTGTGAAAAAATCATTACTAAGTTGAAGATTTTTTTAAAAATTATTTAAAATAAAATAAAAAATAAACTTTAATTCTTAATTTTTTTAATTAATCGTAATTTTAAAAAAGAAAAAAATTGTAAAATTTGATTTTCATAAGAAATAATTATTCGATTGAGCTCAAATTTCACACAAATATATTAATCATAAAATTAAGGTTCTGTGAAAAAATCATTACAATCGGATAAAGCATGTAGGTGTTATAAGTCGAAGAATCGTTTTAAAATATAAAACCCCCGTAAAATTGCGATTTTCATGAGAAATAATTTTTCGATTTCGCTTAAATTTTCCACGAATATATAAATTCATAAAATAAAGGTTTTGTGAAAAAATCATTACAATCGGACAAAGCGTGTAGGTATTATAAATTGAAGAAATTTTTTAAAAATCGAAAAAAATCGTAAAATTGCAATTTTTATGAGAATTTTTTTTTCGATTGCGCTCAAAAACGTGGCAGTTCTAAGTTCAGAGATTTCGAAGGTCACAATAAAATTTCATCGCAATCGGAGTATCGGTTTAGCCGGAATCGTGTTAACAAACAGACAAAAATACAAAAAAAAAAAAAAAACAGAAAAAAAAACATTCCGGATTTTTTTCTCCAGTGTAGTGAAATGGAATCTTCGCTTCGCTCGCTACGCTCGCTACGCTCATCCAATAATTATTAGTACTAAGTGCTAGATTTTTTTTAAATTAAATAAAATTAAATAAAAAATAAACTTAAATTTAATTTTTTGATTAATCATAATTTTAAAAAAAGAAAAAAATTGAAAAATTGCGATTTTTATAAGAAATAATAATTAGATTGCTCTCAAATTTCACACGAATATATAAATTCATAAAATTAAGTTCCTGTGAAAAAATTATTACAAGAGGATAAAGCATGTAGTCAAAAAGTCAAAGTCAAAAATTGTTTTAAAAAAGAAGAAAAAACGCAAAATTTATATTTTCATGAAAAATAATTTTTTGATTGCACTCGAATTTCACACGAACATTTTAATTCATAAAATTAAGGTTCTGTGAAAAAATAATTGAAATCGGATAAAGCATGTAGGTGTTTCAAGTCGAAGAAATGTTTCAAAAATCGAAAAAAATCGTAAAATTGCGATTTTCATGAGAAATAATTTTTCGATTGCTCTCAAAAACGTGGCAATTCTAAGTTCAGAGATTTCGAAGGCCACCATAAAATTTCATGGCAATTGGAGTATTGGTTTAGCCGGAATCGTGTTAACAATCACACAAAAATCCCCCCCCCCAAAAAAAAAACATTCCGGATTTTTTTCTCCAGTGTAGTGAAATGATATCTTCGCTTCGCTCGCTTTCTGAAAGAAACTTTTTTAAAAGTTAACTAGAATCCATGGAATAAAGGTTTTAATATGAATTTTTTAGGTTTATAATAACAATTAACAAGTAACAATAGAAACTTGACATCAAATGCATTTAAAAAGCACTTGCAAAGGAAAAGTGGTCCTACACAAAACCAAAAACTGACAAAACGCTCATCCATCAACGCGGCGGGACTTAAGCGTTTTCCTAGTAAACATATAGGATGACAAAGACGACGACGACATGAGAAACCTTCCCTTCCGTTTGTGACCGAATCTGTCTAGCACGGACCTTTCCTTTCGCGGTCCGTCCTCCATTTGCTTTCCCCCAACCATAGAAATTTGGATGAGCGTAGCGAGCGAAGCGAAGATTCCATTTCACTACACTGGGGAAAAAAATCCGGAATGTTTTTTTTCTTTCTTTTTTTTCTGTATTTTTGTGTTTGTTTACACGATTCCGGCTAAACCGATACTCCAATTGCGATGAAATTTTCTGGAGGCCTTCGAAATCTCTGAACTTAGAACTGACACGTTTTTTTAGCGCTTCCTAGTACTAGGAAGCTTCGCAAACGCTTTTTCAGGCGCGTTGTTGGATGAGCGTAATTTTTTTAAAACGAAAAAAGCGTAAAATTGCGATTTTCATGAGAAATAATTTTTCTATTACGCTCAAATTTCACACGAATATATTAATTCATAAAATTAATGTTCTATGAAAAAATAATTACAACCGGATAAAGCATGACGGTGTTATCATTGAGTATGTTATAAGTCGAAGAAATTTTAAAAATAAAAATAAATTGTAAAATTGCGATTATCGTGAGAAATAATTTTTTGGTTTCACTCAAATTTCACACGAATATATCAATTCATAAAATTAAGGTTCTGTAAAAATATCATTACAATCGGATAACGCATATAGGTTTTTTAAGTCGAAGAAATTAAAAAACTCGTAGAACTGCGATTTTCATGAGAAATAATTTTTTGATTACGCTCAAATTTCACACGAATACATTAATTCATAAAATAAAGTTTCTGTGAAAAAACCATAACAATCAGATAAAGCATGTAGATGTTGTAAGTAAAAAATTGTTTTTTTTTAAAATCGTAAACAATCGTAAAATTGCGATTTTTCTGGGAAATAATTTTTCGAATGCGCTCAAAAACGTGTCAGTTCTAAGTTCAGAGATTTCGAAGGCCTCCAGAAAATTTCATCGCGATTGGAGTATCGGTTTAGCCGGAATCGTGTTAACAAACACACAAAAATACAGAAAAAAAGAAAGAAAAAAATTCCGGATTTTTTTCTCCGGTGTAGTGAAATGGAATCTTCGCTACGCTCATCCAAAAAAAACCAGACAAGTCATTCCCCTCCCTAACCGTCCTTTCCAAGAAACCATTCCTCCCCAGCAGTTCTTCCTGCTTCAGACCTTCCCGCAGTATTTTCCCTGTATGATTCCCCCCCCCCCCCCTTACCCTGTAAAGCCCTCCAGCAGCCTATTTCGGATGTCTTCCCACCCCCTAACCACCCCGTTGCACAACCTAACCTTCTTTCTTCTTCTCTCTAATGAAGATGAATGAATGAAGATAACTAGGAAGCTTCGCAAACGCTTTTTCAGGCGCGTTGTTGGATGAGTATGTTTTTTTGAACGAGAAAAAGCGTAAAATTGCGATTTTTATGAGAAATTATTTTTCGATCGCGCTCAAATTTCACACGAATATATTAATTCATAAAATTAAGGTTCTGTGAAAAAATCATTAAAATCGGATAAAGCATGTAGGTGAAAGCTGAAGAAATTTAAAAAAAAAACGTAAAATTGCGATTTAAATGAGAAATTATTTTCCAATTGCGCTAAAAAAAACGTGGTAGTTCTAAGTTCAGAGATTTCGAAGGCCTCCATTAAATTTCATCGGAATTGGAGTATTGGTTTAGCCGGAATCGTGTTAACAAACACACAATAATTAAAAAACGAAACATTCCGGATTTTTTTCTCCAGTGTAGTGAAATGGAATCTTCGCTACGCTCGCTACGCTCATCCAATGAAAGAATAATAATAATTTTTGTGGGAAGCCTGCCTGCCTAGGATGCAATTCATGCCCCTCTTCAGGTTTCTAACTAACATAGGTATGTTGCGGACAGGACAATTTGTGAAGGGATATCCGAGCAATCCATTGCATTCGCATTAACGACTGAGGAAAACCTATGGAAAAACCTTCAGTCAGGATTTCCGGTCTTGACGGTATTTGAACCCGGTCGGCCTACATTCCAAATCAGCTTCGAGCCAACACTGTTGGTAAACTTTAAATAAAGCATTCTACCTCTAAATCATCCAGCCTACCATCATCAGCACTATAAGAGTTAAATGCAGCCTATGTTACTGTATTGAAGAAATTATAACAACATATCAAATTTACTGATGAGCGTAGTGAGCGAAGTGAAGATTCCATTCAACCACACTGCCACTGGAGAAAATATCCAGAATGTTTTTCTTTCTCTCTTTCTTTCTGTTTGTATTTTTGTGTGTTACTGTTTGTTAGCACGATTCCAGCTAAAACGATACTCCAATTGCGATGAAATTTTCTGGAGCCTTCGAAATCTCTGAACTATATGATCGAGCGCAATCGAAAAATTATTTCTCATGAAAATCGAAATTTTACGATTTTTTCGATTCTTTAAAAAAATTCTTCGACTTATAACACCTACATGCTTTATCCGATTGTAATGATTTTTCACAGAACCTTAATTTTATGAATTAATATATTCGTGTGAAATTTGAGCGCAATCGAAAAATTATTCTTCATGAACACATGGCAGCTCAATGCACCAATTACGCTCATCCAACAACGCGCCTGAAAAAGCGTTTGCGAAGTTTCTTAGTAGTAATCAATTAAAGTTTATAATTTTTTCTAATCTCATTTTATTCCTCTATTATTAATTTTATAGTTTTTACGTTTTCAAGATAATTGAACAGAACTATACTAGGTATATTTTTATTTCATATTAATTGGTAGTTTGAATTTGAGTTGAACCACGCACAAGTTTTTTAAGGCAGGAACTGCTCGAAACGTTGGGAGTTTAAATAAGAGTACAGCCATGTCTATGAGTACAGCGAATCTTTTAAATAACACGAAAATATATACATAAAAAGAATTTTACATGAACTAATGCAAATAACATTTTCAGTACATTAATTTTGAGCCAGTCTCCAGCAGTTCAGCAATAATTTGTATCCAACGTTTCCTTACGACGTACTAATCCCTATTTTAAATTTATTGATATTAAAATGGGTCTCGGGGAGTGTATTGACTATGAGCTTTGAGTATATAACCCATTGATATTTAACCCCTATAGTAGGCCAATTATATAGGATGTCTATCATATAACCATACTCAATGCTATGAGTAAAGAAAGATAAAATTAAAAAAAAATCAATTTAAACTTACCGCGGGACGTTCGTCGTCGTGCCCAGCTGGTTTCCGTACGCGGCCTCTGGGTTTGTTGTCACGTGGTTCTTGTTGACATTCTATTCAAGGTCATCATTTGAAATGCAATCTGGCATTACGAGGACATTTTTAATAGATTATTTGCCTGTAGACATCTTTGTTAGATAAGTATTTCAGGGTTAAACAATGTTAAGAAGTTGTACGACCGGAACTTTAAGTAAAGTCATGTTTAACATTTCCCGTAACATGACATCTGCATCTAATAGTGGCAAATTACAAGGAAAAGTTGCAGTCGTGACAGCTTCAACTGATGGGTAAGCAGGAAGCACTCATAATATTATTATTTAGCATATTATGCCTTTGTGTTATTAGGCCCATATAGATATTAAACACCTATTATAGGCAATAGGTGTTTAATATCTATGGTTAGGCCTATTATCTGGAGCCTAGACACACCCTACGCTAAGACCTCTAGCCTAGGGGCCTAGGCCTTCTTCGGTAGGCCTACTCTTTCGGTTGGTATGGACAGTTTTTTTTAATGTGTACCTACAAAACCTTTAACGTCGCTATTTTAAATCTAAAGTACCTACTGATCAAAAACTGTCCATACCAACCGAAAGAGTTCCCCTTCTTCTAGGCTAGGATAAGGGGAATGTAGAGAGGGTATATATGCCAGTGTCACTTGGGGTGGGTGTCATGTCATTAGAGGGAAGAAGAAGGGCGGTTAGGTTGTGGGTGTTTTCGGAAACCTTGATCTGGTTAACCCGACCGAATCCCGACATAAATTGGCGTTCGGAAACCAGCCCGATTGGTATTGGTATTGGTATTTTCTTCTGCTAATGACTAGTAGCCTAGTCGGTGGCAGGTTTTATTCCTTCATCCTTCCTTCAGCTTCTTCCTTCCTTCATATTATAGTTATCCTTCTTGACTAGTAGTTACCCTTCCTTAGATTTGAACTTAGTTTCTTGTATCTTGAAGATTAATCTTGTAGATGATTCAAAGTATCTGCGTTCGAAAAGCTTAAGAGATCCGTCGGATCACGTAATCGGGTTGGATCTAAGGTACTCTTTTGGTTGGTATGGACAGTTTTTTGTATGTGTACCTACAAAACCTTTAACGTCGCTATTTTAAATCTAAAGTACCTACAAAACCTTTAACGTCGCTATTTTAAATCTAAAGTACCTACTGATCAAAAACTGTCCATACCAACCGAAAGAGTTCCGGATCTAAGTGATCCCTAATCAGAGAAGGGTCAAGTGGGTTGGATCCGATCCGATTGATTCTGAGGTTTCCGAAAACACCCTGTGCAATATGTACAGGGCGGCTTGGGGAAGTAGGGGGTGGGGGGACATCCGCAATAGGCTATGCCTACAGGAGGGGCTTTACAGGGGAAGGGGGGGATCATTCATGGAAGTTCCAGCGTCAAGTAGTAAGAACGGATCTGGGTCGGTATGGTTTCATGGAAAGGACTGTTAGGAAATGGAATGACTTGCCGGGGGATATTGTAGCTCTAGTGGGTCTTTGAGGGAATTTAGATCGTTTTTAGGGGAGGGCAGAAAATCAGAAATTAGGTCTGGGGGGAGTGAGTGGTTGCCACCGGGCGGAAGGGCCCATTTGCAACCGTTAAGAAATGTCATGTTATGTTAGCTCTTTATAACCCTCGTACAGTAGAGCTAGACAAAAAGGGCCGGTAATAGTGCAGTATAGCGGACGTGGGTATGGCTAATACTCCACCTACAAAACCTTTAACGTCGCTATTTTAAATATAAAGGACTTTCAACGGCAAAGTACTTTCGCTTAAAATAGCGACGTTAAAGGTTTAGAAGGTACTTTAGATTTAAAACAGCGACGTTAAAGGTTTTGTAGGTGGAGTATTAGCCGCTATAATACCCACGTCTGCTATACTGCACTATTACCAAAGGGCCTAGGCCTGGTAAGCTACCCCCTATCCTAAGGCCTAGGGACCTAGTCTAGGCTAGAGCTACCCTAGTTAGAACCAGATACCTAGGCCTAGGGTAGTAGGGCCTATATAAGAAAATCCCAAAAGGAATTTCCCAAAAGGGGGGTCCGTAAGAGAGCAATAAACATTAGGCCAAGTATCGTCCTACGATCGTGGCTGCTGCAGAAGACCTCGGATACCTTGGTCGTGGGATGTAGGTGTATCACTATAGATCCCACGGTGGTAATTTAACATAGAGGGTTTTCAACGTACGACTGCATGGGTAGTAAATGGGGAAATAATAATAATATAATAATAAGTTGGAAATAAAATAACTAATATTATTGTAAAATAGTGTTCAACACAGATTATTTATGTAGCCTATTAGGGGTAAGTGGGGTAAATGGGAACATGGGGTGAATAGGAACAGCCCTAAAATCTACCCTTTATGACCTATTTAAAAAAATACAAAAAATATTCCATGTGACCTTTTTATTTTCTCAACAACATATAAAAAAATCAGCTCATTCTGATGTTAATTTAATAGTTTTCTGATTTTTTAAAAACTACCCTACACTTGAAAGTGGATGTAGCTAAGTTTCAGTCAAAAAAACTTTGGAAAAAAAAATTATGTCCAAAGAGTACCCTAAAAAAATATTTTGACATAGCCTATATAAAAAGTTCCCCCCACCTATGAACATGATTTTACAATTATTTTGCATTTGCTTATCTTAGTCCATCATGGCTGTTAAGCCCCTGTTCCCATTTACCCCATACCACGTCCATTTGGGGGTAGGGTTACCAACTTGGGTCAACTAGAATTCCGGACAAAGCTCCAATTTTAGTGGGCACACAAGGGGTCTGGGGCAAAGCCCCAGCCGCCGGAGGCGAAATTTTTTTGGCCCCTTTTAACTTTCAAAACAGCCGGATACGTAATTTAAAGATTCAATGACTTGGATATATCGTTGGATTGGAATCTGGGATCAACTCATACATTAATTATAAATTATAATAACAAAGCATACAATTTAATTCTAGCATTTTGTTTAATTTATTACGTAAAAACATTTTGGAAAGATGAAATATATGTTCAGTTCAGTTCAGTTCAGTTTTAGTTAAAAGTTATAAAAAATGAAATCCAGTTTAACGTTATCCAATTTGTATATTATTAGGTATTATTATATTTTGTTGAACAATAACTATTTACTAAAATTAATGATGATTTATATAATTACCGTGGTCCGTAGGTACCATTTACTAGTGTTTAAACTGAAATCTCATGTTTCTGCTTGCGCGCCAGTGCTAATTGAGTTACGTTGGCCTTGGCCGGCGGAGTTCAAGTAGCGCCTGCGCCTCGCCAAGTGCGCATACAATACAAAGGGGTTGGAGAGGGGTAGTGGGACAGGGCAGTCACGAGCACGACTAGCTAGGAGTAGGACTACGGAAAGGCGGCTACATGAAAGAAACTAACTTTTATTCCAAATTACCAAACCAACTGATGTACCAACTTTAGAGAGAAAAAACACTAATTCACTGCAATACTCTAAAATTCAATAAAATGTAGTACAAATATGACTTTTTCACAAATTCCGGACAAAGTGCCGTCCGGAATGAGGCAATTCCTCTTTCCGGACAAAGGCATCAAAATCAGGACTGTCCGGAGAAATTCCGGACGGTTGGCAACCCTATTTGGGGGTAATTAGGAACACTGGTTCGGGGTAATTAGGAACAAGTGGGGTAAAAAGGAACAACACAGTTAACCTATGGGTTATATTTATGGGGTAAATGGGAACAGTTCTCGATCTTCACAGCCATCTCTATTTGACCATTGTGGTTGACCAGGTGTTGTGAAAATTGCCATTTAGGCCATTTTCCTGCTTTTTCCTCAATTTCTTCTGACACTTGGGAAAATATCACCTCAGTGCATTATATTCACAAGATTCCCATAAGATTGATGTGCGTTCCTAATTACCCCATATTCCCACCGTTGATAAAATTTGATTAGAAAAGTTAAATTCTCCCCCTTCCCAATTTTTCCACTTGCTTATTTGCAAGGTTGATAATTAACACTAAATTAATCCTATTGTCACAAAAACCACTACCGGTAGCCCTAAGAATATTTTTTGCCACAAATGTCGCGCTCCACTCCGGTTTTAATATAATCTGATATTGTTTTCTGACATAGCATCCACAGTTTTTAACATTTTGTCTTTTTTTGTTGAAATCATACATGTCTGTTCCTATTTACCCCATTTTGTTTTACCTCACACCAATAAGCTACAGTGTTGTCTGTTCCCATTTACCCCAAAATGACTGGGTAAAAAGGAACAATACCACTTTTAACTTGATTTTTTTCCTAGTACATGATTTTAGGAAAATGACACACAAGTTATTCCTTACACTAACAACAGTGCAAAGAATAATGTACAACAAAAAAATCATAAAAAAGTCAATTGTACAACTTTTTACAGAAAGTCAAAGATGAAAAGTTCCAAAAGTGTTCCTATTTACCCCACTTACCCCTAGGCCCTATATTATGTTCTATTCATACGTTCTTATTTCTTAACAATATAACACATTAAAAATGGATAAATACCTACCACGATATGCGTTCGTGTGTGCGGGATTTAAACGCTTACCTCGTAAGTTTTAGAAAAATATACCGGTACGTCTTTTTGTTTTGGAACAGGTTTTCTCAAAAACACCTTTCAAATCTCACATTTTTGTAAATTAACCGAAAATATACATCTAATTCTTTTAGAACCACAAGGTTTTCTCATTTATAGCCTACCTAGGCCTACCTTTTAAACCACAATATTCACCACTCTCACGACAATCAAAGAGAATTACGTGTGTTATTTTAAGAACCACGAGGTTAAAGATTAATAAGGTGTGAGGGATTAAAAGTGCAAGAGCTCTCTACTGGGCAAATGGCTGATATAGGCCCTAGGCTAATCTGGATGAAAATTAGAGGGGAATAGGGGACATTCAAAATCTCTAACTTAGACCTTCCACCCACGTTTTTGGGCACAATCGATAAAATATTTTTCATGAAAACGGTACTGTGTATTTACGATTTTCTTTTTAAATTTTTTCTGTCCACCGGACAAATGGCTACTTCGATCTTGATGATACTTCACGGGCACGTTCTAAATCACTAGACTTACCCTAAAAAGTATGTTACAATTTTGAGTAGGCCTACAATCGGAGAAACATTTCTCATAACTAGGAAAACGCTTAAGTCCCGTCGCGTTGTTGAGCGAGCACCGGTACGTGCAACACGACCCGAGTACGACATTCCCATAATGTTACATACCAATAAGTCTTTAAGGTCTTGACCGATTTAGCTGAAAATTTGTAAAATAGGAGAGAATGGATAAAATCCACCGCCATCTAGAGGACCTTGACATCATTTCTTTAGGAAAACTATTTTAACTCTTGATTACTTCTAGGTGGCAGTGCATAGTGACCAGAATTCTTGTGCGACTTTTCGTTGCCATGGTAACGTTACTTTTGTTAAAATGTAATTTCTATCTACACTACTTATCGGATCAAAATAAAATTAACATATTCGTGACCGGACGGACATTCTAAATGATTTGGCTAGGCCTACCTCAGATTTTGTCGCCGTTTAGTTTTTAAAAAAAAAACTTTAGATTAACTTTTGTAACTTTATAACTTTTTGAACGATTTTGCCACAAAACTCATGGCATTCAATCGGGAACGAAGCTTGCGGATGGTCAAAATTTCAACTCGATCCGAGCCTCCGTTCGACCGCTATCATGAGCCAAAAAAGCTGCGCGACTTTCCGTTGCCATGGTAACGTTACTTTTGTTATAATGTAATTTCCATCTACACTACTTATCGGATCAAAATAAAATTAACATATTCGTGACCGGACGGACATTCTAAATGATTTGGCCACCTCAGATTTTGTCGCCGTTTAGTTTGAAAAAAAAAACTTTCGATTAACTTTAATGTAACTTTTTAACTTTATGAACGATTTTGCCACAAAACTATACAGCAACCCGCATAGGTGGTATGTACATGTGTGCAAAATTTCAGGTCGATCAGAGAAACGGTGCGACCTGTACCGAAGCAGTAACAGAAAAAAAAAACAAAAAAACAGACATTCAAGCCATAAGAGTCAAGTGGAGAGGCTCGCTACGCTCGCTCAAAAATAGTACTTTTAGGGTAACGAGAGTTCGATAAGACCATCGCCGCCCGTCCACACCTCTCCGCGGCTGGCACGATGAGGCGCAAGTTGGTTCTCTGTCTTTCACTGACTTGCAGGATCGCTCTTTGCAGTCGGTCACCTTGCTTTATTGAAGGCAAATGACATGACAAAACCAGGGTAGAAATAGTCAACCATAATTGGAATTGCTCATCCATCAACACGACTGGAAATAGCATTCTCGAAGTGGCCTAGTTTACAAAAATAATATTACCGTCAGGTGTCAATGGTTTGCCGACACTGATTTAAAACCTGGTGTTACTTCCCTCAGATTCAGTATTACTAAGAAAACGCTTAAGTCCCGCCGCGTTGTTGGATGAGCGTAATTGGTGCATTGAGTTGTTCAGTGTTATGCGGATTTTCTGTTGTACTGTGAAAAATCATTACTTAGTTGATTTTTTAAAAATTAATTTAAATAAAATAAAAAATAAACTTTAATTTTAATTTTTTTTAATTATTCGTAATTTAAAAAAGAAAAAATCGTTAAATTTCGATTTTCATAACAAATAATTTTTCGATTGTGCTCAGATTTCACACGAATATATAAATTCATGAAAATAAGGTTCTGTGAAAAAATCATTACGATCGGATAAAGCATGTAGGCCTAGGTGCTATAAGCCAAAGAAATTTAAAAAATCGAAAAAAAGTCCTAAAATTGCAATTTTTTTAAAGAAATTTATCTTTCGATAACGCTCAAAATTCACACGAATATATTAATTCATAAAATAAAGGTTGTGTGAAAAAATTATTACAATCGGACAAAGCATGCAGGTGTTATAAATCGAAGAATTTTGTTAAAAATCTAAAAAAATCGTAAAATTGCGATTTTCATGAGAAATAATTTTTCGATCGATTTTTCCCCCCGTGCAGTTCTTAGTCCAGAGATTTCATAGACCTCCATAACATTTCATCGCAATTGGAGTTTTGGTTTAGCCGGAATCGTGTTCCCAGACACACAAAAAATACAAAAAAAAAAGAAAAAGAAAGAAAAAAAAAAACATTCCGGATTTTTTTCTCCAGTGTAGTGAAATGGAATCTTCGCTTCGCTCGCTACGATCGCTACGCTCATCCAACAATAATCATAATTTTGTTTGTTTGAGAAACCCCAAGCTTCTTTTTTCCAATACTATATTTTAAAAAAGATAAGCAAGAAAATTGGTTACAGGCCTATGTACAGAATTAGCAAACACTTAAGGCAGTGGCGGCCCGTGGTTAGAGCTGCGAAGCTGCATACCCCTAGTAAAATAGTAAATAAGATAAATATTTACTAATTTACAAAATAAGTTCTTTTTATGTTTTTTAAGTTTATACACATTCAATTTTGCTATTGGTTTGGCTGTGTGATTTTCTGTTAATTCCGTCGAGCGGTAGCGGTTCATTTCCACCCATACGGCGAGCTGTTGCTTTAAGACGCTGCAGTCAACTTTGCCCATGTTAAACTGATTTAAATCACCTCTTTCCTCGCAGTGGAAATAAGGCTATGCAGGTGTTGCTTCTAGCCAGCACTGAGCCCACTGAGGCTCGTTCGGCAACGCTCGTCGCAGCTCGGCATTGTTCACGTTGCATTCCCTTCCCACGCTCGGACTTTTATCGGGAGTAGTAATCTCTTCCTCTATGCGTAGTGTAGGTGGGATCGCAGTGTACTTGCCAGATAATTAACCGATAATGAGTGAAAGTGTTAGTGCAATTGATTGTTAACTAAAAAGTATAGTTTTTTTTATCATCTTTCTCTTGAAGAAAATACTGAGTTGAAGAAAAATTGTAGTTTTTTTGTTGGTTCCGTTTGGTCATAATGCATCACTCTAGCCTAGGTGATATGGATGGGGAGGAGGGGCCCATGCTGGTCAGAACCAGTCCCAACGCCGTTATTGGTGATGACGTAGAAGGCAATAAGTAAGGGAGCATCATAAAGCCGACATTTCCGTGCAGATATTTACACAAAAAATTAATGGATCTGGGGTTGTGAACAAACAAGGAACCTTTACTGTTTTGCTTGTTTGTTGGCGATAAAACATGTACGGATAAAGGATACTCTAATTTAGATAAATTTAATTAATAGTTCAAATGCAAAAACATGAGTGCTCTGCTGTACTCAACTGGTACTTAGGGAGACCTAAGGGGGGTGATACTTAGGGAAACGTCCCATTTCTTTTGCAGCACTCCCACAATATAATTCACGAGCCGCCACTGACTTAAGGATCATTCCATGTGAAATGAGCAAATAATAAATAAAAATGTTGCGCCTTCATTTTTGATTTTGTTTAAATTTTACATGGTGGTTACCACCAATGAGCTGAGCTCAGAACACATTTTTTTTTGTGATGAACCATTCTCAAGCCACGATTTATCGAAGTTCGTCTTTTTACGAAAAATCGACCGTCGCAGACCATAGCGATTATTGCTGCCATTTGAAAACTAAGCGAGATATAAAGATGGGAATACATGCAATACATTCTGTGAACCATGCTCTAGCATAATACTATGTCACATTTGGATATACTTTTAATAAACAGGGCACAAAATTTTATCAAATTTACTGGTCAAAATTGCATTTTTAGCCATATTTTCATCAATTTTTTACAAGGGTAAAAAAAAAATCAGAAAAAACTTTTAAGGTCATTTACTACACATGTGTACCGGTACCTATTTAATTCCATTCTGTTGTTGATTTTTCAACCCTTATATGAAAAAAATAATATTGAAAATTTGAAAAACTCAAAATTTGTCATTTTGGATGCCATTTTTTACCAAAAGGGCATGTAGGTAGGCCTATTTAAAAATTTCAAATGGTGATTTCCAGAATCAGTGGACATTTATCTTGAACACCTGAAAGTTTTGTTTAGTTTTTTTGAGGGGGTAGTATAGTAGGCAGAAATGCTGAATTTTTAAATAATCAACAAAGTTGTAATCGTACGATATATCGAATTAAAGGCTAATAGTCGTACAATCACTCATTTAGTTCCTCACATTTTTCTCTAATGGTAGGAGTGCACACTGCACAGTTAACTCCAAACTGAGTTGAACCAATTGTTTGGGTCCGTGTTAACTTCATCAGTTATGTTGTGGAAAGTGGAAACGTTCGGGAAATTGATAATTCAAGAAATGAAAGTTTGCGTACGTGATGGTTACATGCTGTACCCAAACAGTATCATTGCTAGATAGTTTAAAATTTAAATGAAGTGCCTGGACCAGATGGGTGAAAGAAAATAACTTTGAAGTCCATATTTTATTTTCTAATGATTGCTCTTTTATTATTCCTCACTTTCATTAGTCACTTTCCATCGTAAACAGTAAACACGCAACATAGTCGTTTATTTTGACGGACACAAACTCACCCGTTTATGATTTTGGTTTAGCTATTAAAGCATTCTGCAAGATTGTTGGATGAGCGTAGCGAGCGAAGCGAAGATTCCATTTCACTACACTGGAGAAAAAAATCCGGAATGTTTTTTTTTTTTTGTATTTTTGTCTGTCTGTTAGCACGATTCCGGCTAAACCGATAATCCGATTGCAATGAAATTTTATGGAGACCTTCGAAATCTCTGAACGAAGAACTGCCACGTTTTTGAGCGCAATCAGAAAATTATTTCTCATGAAAATCGCAATTTTACGATTTTTTTCGATTTTTTGAAATCGATTTTAAAAATTTCTTCGACTTATAACACCTACATGCTTTGTCCGATTTTAATGCTTTTTTCACAGAATCTTCATTTTATGAATTTAGGTACTCATGTGAAATTTGAGCGTGATCGAAAAATTCTTTCTCAAAAAAATCGAAAGTTTACGTTTTTTTTCATTGTTTAAACAATTCCTTGACTTATAACACCTTCATGCTTTATCCGATTGTAATGATTTTTTCACAGAACCTTAATTTTATGAATTAATATATTCGTGTGAAATTTGAGCTCAATCGAATAATTATTTCTTATGAAAATCGAAATTTTACGATTTTTTCTTTTTTAAATTACGATTAACAAAAAAAATTAAAAATTAGAGTTTTTTTTTTATTCAATTTAAATAAATTATAAAAAAATCTTCAACTTTGTAATGATTTTTTCACAGAACAACAGAAAATCCGCATAACACTTGGTTACTCAATGCACCAATTACGCTCATCCAACAACGCGGCGGGACTTAAGCGTTTTCCTAGTATATTTTTACACCTTGTAGGCCTAGATTACTTTTTTTGGGGGTGGATGTTATTTTATTGGATGTAGGAAAAATATTTTGTTGGGCCTACAACAATGTGTACAATATTTTTCAAATCAACAATAGGCCTAGGGCCTATATCTATAGCCTAAATAACCTTTTTATTTGAATCATTGGCAAATTGGTCATATTTTATACAGTAGGCCTACCAATGAAGGCCTATTTTGGAAAAAAATTGTTTTTTGGATGTTGTACAATTTTTGTTTGTGACAACAATGGGTACAATATTTAAAAAAAATCAATATTGTAGCCTAGGCCCTATCTTTGAATTTACTTTCTTCATTGGCTATTTAATGTGAAATTTGGATGTCTGCAACAATGCCATTTGCTCTCATTTTTTTTACAACAATAAAAGTTGTTAAAATGGCAACAATGATGTACAAATATTTATTTTTACATTCAACAATACCTTATTGGCATTTCCTGAAAATCTCAGGAGATTTCATCCAATAGTTTTAAAGATAGGTAAGGTTTTTATGAAAATGCATTGCAAATTATTTCATTTTTCTAAAAAAAATAACCCACGCTGTGGTAAAATTTTACACTAAATAAACCACGCCTGGGAGGTTAAACACATACAAACAACACACACACAGACGTAGCCCGTTAGTTTTAAATAAAAATAAAACAGTTATTGTCTATATGCTTGTATAGAGAGGTTATTTTTTCTGATTTTTTCCATATGTATACAATGTGTAGGCTAACATTTTTGTTGTTTAAGAGAGTATAGGACATGCGTTTTAGGCAAATTGCTGTTCGCTCGGCCAACTGACACCACAGGTGTCTGAAATTTTGAACATATGTCACAAATGTGGAATTATAGGGCTCTACAGTAACACATTTTTAAATTTTGTTTTAAAATAATTTATAAAAATTAAATTAGTTTTCACGAATTTTGATTTTGTTAAAAACTCCAAAATTGACCATATTCGTGATTTTTTTCTGACTGATTAAGTCAAAATTTGGAAAATCTATGACCACAGGGCTGTCTATGTATGCTTTATTGACCACTTTGCAAGTGTCATATACGTCGGATGCATCTTGGCCGAGCGAATAGCCCTTTGCTCACCGCCAAATGTGTCCCCTTCCCTCTTGAAAATTGAGCATGTTAGCCTTTTTTGAAATTACAGAGATTTTCCAAATTTCTCTGTTATTGTTCCTTTTCACCCTATTGGATTTCGGATCATTAATCTAATTTATACTAGCCATGCGATTCACAAGATTTAAAAAGCAAATTTTGAACAACAAATTTAAAAAATAGATAATTTTTTTCTTCAAAATGTTGTATTTTTGTATTTTTTGCATCCCTTAAAAGTTCCCACCAAAAATTAACGAGTAGGCCCTTTGACTCGTCAAGTATTCTAATGGGTTAAACTTAAAACCACCATAAAAAACTTTTGTTTAGTGATATATCTCCAGAACGGTGCAAAATATCTAAAACTGATTGCAGACAGCTAGGCCTATGTGGTTTTGTTAGAACAATATAGGGGCCTAGGTTTGTATTTCAAATTACATTTCATTAATTAAATATCAAATAAAAACCCTAATTACCATCATATTACAATTTTTGTGCCGGCTATAGTTCTATCACTAAAAACGGTACTTGTTCATTTATAGGGACCCCCCCCCCCCTCGAAAAGGAAAGTAGGTTAGTGGGGATGGGGGGGAGCATGTAGTGCGTTGCCCTGGTCAGCTAGGCGCTTTGCGCCTCCATCACCACTAACCTACTAAAAACTAAAAAAAACTGTCATTTTGTGTGGTTTTAATATTGGTGGTAGTAACATGCTCTTTCAGACCCTGTTAGGGCCGGGGCTATATTAGTACTGTTTTACGCAGGATGGTAGGTTGCGCGGCTCGGGCTAGACCAATCCAATCTTACAATGTAACCTACAAGGATGCTAATAAAACTGAACTGAACTTTGAGTGTAAATGGATGCAGGTTGCAACGGCGGTTGAATAGTTGTAGCCGTAGTCCTATACAACCCGTGCCCATCAACCAGCGTAGAACTCTTAAACATAGCCTAAACGGGGGCTACGTTATTTTACAATACACTAAACATCTAGGCTATGGCTTAGGTTTAGGTCAAACTAAACAAGCCTTGATGTGTTGATTTTACTGATCATTCATTCTTACATTGACAGAATTGGCTTTGCAATCGCTCGTCGGCTGGCTGAAGATGGCGCTAAAGTAGTTTTGAGCAGTCGCAAGGAGAAGAATGTTACGGCAGCTGTCAAAACATTGAGTACGGAGGGATTGGCAGTAACAGGGGTTGTTTGTCATGTTGCAAATGCAGAAGATCGGAAAAAATTGTTCCAAGAAGCAATTAATAAATTTGGTGGAATTGATATTTTGGTATCAAATGCTGCAGTAAATCCAGCAGTAGGTGGTGTGTTTGAGGTAGGTTGAGAAAGGAAAATAATTTACACTTCACTTAGACCTACCTACCTACATACTTATTACCTACTGGACCGGTGTTAGGTAGACCTACTCATTTAAACTAGTTGCCTGTATTCACTCATTCAGACTTTACCAGAGCTTCTACTCTTCCTACAAGTTACAGTAGGAATTGTAGTAGGCTAGTATTAGTACCGGTAATAGTATTTGTTTCAGCAATCACATGGGTAATTAAGGGGCCATGTGTATGAACCAGCTAATGACAGTTGGATGGTTTATGCCCACATACAGCGCCCGCGGCGCCTGCCACATTACTTGAAGTGAATGAGGAAGAAGTATCAAAATATCCTGACAGATAAATACCTAAACTAGGAAAACGCTCAGTTGGACGCGTTGATAAGCGAGCACGTGCTATAGCAGACCCACATTGCACATTTTTTTAAATTTTAAAATTTGCGACGTTCGCTGTCCACAGGGCCATGTTTCCAATATTATTTATTATTGCCAAGGTATTTGGGTAAACCCGTGTGTAAACCTTTACTTTGTGGATAAAATCCACCGCCATCTAGAGGACCTTGACTCCTTGGGAAAACTACTCTTTGTTGACAAATAATAGACTGCTTCCTCGAAAGTATTTTGATTACTTCTAGGTGGCAGTGCATTAGAAACTTCGCGCGTCTTTTCGTTGCCATGGCAACGTTACTTTTGTTATAATGTAATTTCCATCTACACTACTTATCGGATCAAAATAAAATTAACATATTCGTGACCGGACGGACATTCTAAATGATTTGGCTATCTCAGATTTTGTCGCCGTTTAGTTTGAAAAAAAAACTTTCAATTAACTTTAATGTAACTTTTTAACTTTTTGAACGATTTTGCCACAAAACTAATGGCATTCAATCAAGAACGAAGCTTGCGGATGGTCAAAATTTCAACTCGATCCGAGCCTCCGTTCGAACGTTATGGCGAGACATACAAACAAAAAAACAAACAAAAAAAACAAAAAACCAGTGACTAATTTTTCCGGCAGAGTCAAATGGAAACGTTCGCTTCGCTCGCTTAATAACTCAAGTCACAGCTTACTGATTTTCAGTCGGAGACATTAAATTTTAATCCGACCAAGCCAACCTTGTAGGCGCCGACACCATCGACGAGCGAACAATGACCAACCACAAACCGGCATATTGGCCACTCTGCACGAATCTGTATTGTGCCTCTCAATTATCGGTGTTGTGATCTCACGTGTCAAAGTGCAGTTTGTAGAAGGTAACAACTTACTATCAACAAAAATGCTAGGTTATTGCACAAAGTGTGCTGTTTTTTATTTGTTTACCTTAAATTAACAACAAATTATTAAACCAGCGCGCTTCGCGCGAACCCTAGTCCCTAATCCCCTACGAACTGCACTTTGGCACCCACGAAATCACAATTACCGAATTACCATACCCGACATGCTTTGTACAACAATATTATTCACAAACCATTTTCCCCCTTTCTACTTTTATATGGCCCAACAGCACACGTATCAGTAACTTTTCTGTGAAGTTATCATTTTATTTACTTCCCCGTGTAATGGTTGTTTTAGATTAGGCTGTGGTTGCTTATTTTCAATCTCATGACAACAAAAATGAAAACAAAATAAAACTATGCCATTGTTTTTTTATTGGTTCATGTCTTGCTTTTATTTCAGTGTGAGGAGAGCTCATGGGATAAGATATTCGATGTTAATGTGAAATCCGCGTATCTTTTGTCTAAAGAGGTTCTGCCATTCATACGGAAGAGAGGAGGAGGTTCAATAGTGTATGTGGCATCCATAGCGGGATATCAACCATTTTCCGTAAGTATACACAAATTAATGTATGCCTTTATCTTATTCTAGGCATTTTTACATGATACAAGAGTTAATTTAACCAACCAACCAAATTAATTTAATTTTAATTTTGTTTTCAAAAGTCTTAGCCTATTTTATTTGTTAATAGCCTTTTTTTCTTTTTGGATGAGCGAAGCAAAGACTTCAATTTCACTGACCCCCCAAAAAATTTAGCTCCAATGTTTTTTTTTTTTTTTTTTTTGTTTGTATTTTTGTCTGTTTGTTAGCAGGATTCCGGGCAAACGGCATAAGCGATCTTGATGAAAATTGTAGGGGACCTTCGAAATCTCTAAACTTAGAAGTGTATTGTTTTTGGGTACAATCGAAGAAATATTTCTCATGAATATCGTACTTTTACGATTTTTTTCGATTTTTAGTGCGATATTTTCGTGTCATTTGGGCCGATTCTGACCAAACGGGTGGGGCTACAACGTTCATATTATACATGGACAATAAGGTTATGGTCATGTAATACCTTTTGAAAGAAAAAGTTGGAAAAATTAGCCAGAATCCATAGAAATAAAGCTTTTAATATAAGTTTTTTACGGTTTAGTGCGATATTTTCGTGCCATTTGGGCCGATTATGACCAAACGGGTGGGGCTACAACGTTCATATTATACATGGACATTAAGGTTATGGTGATGTAGTACCCTTTGAAAAAAAAAGTTGAAAAAGTTTGCCAGAATCCATAGAAATAAAGCTTTTAATATAAGTTTTTTACAGTAAATAATAACATTTGACAAGTAACAATAGAAACTTGACAACAATCACCTACAATGCATAGGCAGCAAAGCAAAACACTTACAAAAGTAAAGATATCCCACGCAAACTAAATACTTAAAAAAAAGCTCATCCATCAACGCGGCGGGACTTTTAGCGTTTTCCTAGTTAGAGACATTTTTATAGGGTATATGTCCTAGATATATAATTTGCAATACATAATTGAAAGCAACCATCTAAAGTTGAGCTCAAACTTAGTAAAATTAAAACTTTGAACTAGCTCGGGATATGTACAGGTACTATGTTGTTGTTGTTTTTGTTGTTGTTGTTGTTTTTTTGTTTTTTTAAAATTTGCGGCTTGTTGGATGAGCGTAGCGAGCGAAGCGAAGATTCCATTTCACTACACTGGAGAAAAAAATCCGGAATGTTTTTTTTTTTTTTCTTTTTTTTTTTTTTTTTTTTTTTTGTTTTTTTTTGTTTTTGTTAACACGATTCCGGCTAAACCGATACTCCGATTGCGATGAAATTTTATGGAGGCCTTCGAAATCTCTGAACTTAGAACTGCCACGTTTTTGAGCGCAATCGGGAATTTTTTTCTCATAAAAAACGCAATTTTACGATTTTTTTCGATTTTTTTTTAATTTCTTCGACTTATAACACCTACATGCTTTATCCGATTGTAATGATTTTTTCACAGAACCTTAATTTTATGAATTAAGATATTCGTGTGAAATTTGAGCATAATCGAAAAATTATTTCTCATGAAAATCGTAATTTTACGGGTTTTTTCTTTTTTAAAACAATTCTTTGACTTATAACACCTACATGCTTTATCCTATTGTAATGATTTTTTTACAGAACCTTCATTTCATGAATTGATATATTCGTGTGAAATTTGAGCGCAATCAAATAATTATTTCTTATAAAAATTGCAATTTTACGATTTTTTCTTTTTTTAAAATTACGAATAATTAAAAAATTAAGTTAATTTTTTATTTAATTTAGTTTAATTAAAAAAATTAAGTTAATTTTTTATTTAATTTAATTTAATTAAAAAAAATCTTCGACTAAGTAATGAATTTTTCACACAACAACAGAAAATCCGCGTAACACATGGCAGCTCAATGCACCATATACGCTCATCCAACAACGCGGCGGGACTTAAGCGTTTTCCTAGTTAAATATTTACATACCAGTAATCGTATTATTTTTTCAATTAATATCTGTCAGAACAACTAAGATCTGAGTTCTAAGATTATGCTGGTCCTGGTTGACTTGACCTATAGAAAATATATTTACATTTGTTGATTTCAATTTGTTTTGTAGTTCTGTTAGATATTTTCCATTGATTATAACATTGATAATCGATTTATTTTTTAATGTGTTTTCTTTTCTGTGGAAAATTTCTCATTAAAATTTTCAAAATTGAATCTTTCCAGAAACCAAACCCCCAAATAAACTTGTAAATTTGTAAGTTTGTTCATTTGAAAAGGAGTGCGCTTGAAAGTTCTCACTCGCAAGAATGTGAACGTTTTACCCCAAATAAAGCAACATAGGCGTACTTCAATACAGAATCATAGTGCTGGTTGGTTAAAGCATCGTTCACAATAAGTTCTAAGGCGTAAGGTGCAAGTTTTAAGAAGCAAGGCGTAAGTCGTAAGAAACATGACTCGTTTACAACAGCCTACGTATTGACGGTTTCTTATCTCTCTTTTCTCACTCTCACGCACACAGCTCACTATTCTGATTGTCTCGTCGTAAGGCCTTGTCGTAAGAATTGGATTTTGGGCAATTCATGACTAACCCTTAGGCCTATGCCTTACGACTTTCAACGAGTTGAGAATTCACAAATTGAAACATGCAAATGCTGGTAATATTATTATTATATTGCTAATATTATATTGGTGGTATTATACTATACTATAATACTATACTATGGTGGTATTATACTAGTAATATTATATTATGCCTTAAGACTTAAACCTTAAGCCTTAGAACTAATTGTGAACAATGCTAAAGAGGACAGAAAATCAATTTTCAGTAAACCTGGAGAGGCCTATCTTCAATGCCGACCCAACGCAGAGTTAGACGTGGCAACAGAAAATGATGAAGTTAACTCAAATTCAAATTGGCATCCTTGCACAAGGTGCTGCAATATTTGTGCAAATGTAGGCCACAGTTAGCCAAGTATTGACCTTTTTTCTCCTTTGTTAAATTTGCTTAAGTTTAATTGAATTCACTTCAGCGGCTTTAGCCTCATATATTCAATTCAAATATATGTTAGCAAAATTGTTGTCTAAGTTAATACAGTCTACATTGTTGTTATAATATTACTATTTCAAACTTTTAAACAAAGTACAGTTCATTATTTTGTCTGCATTTATGTGATTATTTTTATTCAATTGTCCTCCTTCGTAAATCAGTTTTTAGGAATAGAATAGACGTAAAATACTTGTAAATACTAAATAAATAATCCAATCAATCAATATCAAGTTTAAAAAGTGGGATGCGGCCATTATGTGCAGCCATTTTTCAATAGTAATTGACGAATTGAAACAATTTGTAACATAGGCCTACTGCTGTGTGCCTACTCTTTTAAATATGAGTGATCAAAATAGGAATGCGGTCGTTACTTAATGATGGCCTAAAATCACATAATACGGTTTTTATATGCAAACTACAGTAATACTTAAGTTTAAAGTTCAAATGCAACTCTAATTGTTTATTTAATTTTCCAGCTCCTGGGTGCTTATTCCGTTAGTAAAACTGCCCTCCTTGGTTTAACAAAGGCTGCTTCTCAAGAATTAGCAACAGAAAACATCCGCGTGAACTGTTTAGCACCAGGAATTGTTAAAACAAGATTCTCAAGTGCAGTAAGTATCTAACATACTGATTGCCTTAAAGGCATATTATCAGATAGCCTTGTTGGGTACATATGTTAAACATATAATTATTATTATTTGAATACTTTAGGAATAAAAATGAAAGAAATCGATCCCAATTTACTCGACTGGTGAGTAATTTTGTTAGTTGGTGACGTCACGTGGTGTGACATACTAGATGGTCTATCGCGCCTCTCTCCGAGACAAGACTGCGCGCGAGCGAGCGCTTCAATGGGCGCGCAGTCAAGACCAGGTAGTTGAGTTGAATAGTCAGTGTGATTACATTGCTTGCAATTTTCTACTTTTTGTTGTTTGGCGTAATTTTGACAAACGTTATGATTTCAATAAGATCACATGTGTTTCTAGCCAGAGTATACGTAGATATTATTTTCTTCTATACAGGCTCATCTCATTTTCCTCTCAATTTGACAGAAGAAACAGCACATTTCTTCAATTCACGTTTTGTGTTTATTTTCAGACTGTTGACCATTTCATAAAGTATTCAACAAAATGTTCAAAATATACCCGGATATGTTTGCTAGGAACAAATTTATTCCGTTCAATTTTCTCTCACACGAGATTTGTCCCTGTTTGGAAAACGACGGTGAAAAGATATACCGTCCGTACTTGTAAAACTTTTACTGCTTATCCGTATACACATACATTGCATATACCATGTTTTTTTTTCTTGTGCAACACTGACACTGTAGCCTATTTCTATTTTCAACAATATTTACTCGTGATTACACACTCCTGCTTCGGAAAAATATCAATCGCCGCGCCCTTACCTAGTTTGTAGCTTGCCGTCACTCGCAATATCCAATATCCATATTTGGTAAATTGCACTCACTTGTGGGACATTGAGTCCTGTTGTAATGTAGCCACAAATAAACAAATAAACAAAAAACCTAAATTTTTTCATGAATTATTCAGAAAACTAGAAATATTTAACTTGTTGCAGTAAGTAATAAGTAATGATCCTTGATTTAATAATAATACTGGTGGATGCGCGCGCATCCGCTAAGAGTGACGTAGATATTGCGCACCCGTCACGTTCTTGCTGCCGGACAAATATTTGACAAGTGCGGTAAAGAACTATCTCTGTAGACAAAGATACGTAACAAAAACAAAAAGTATCGTGTTCCGTAGTATTTCTTCTACAAGAATCATGTCATGTCAAAGTAAACATTCTTGTTAAATAATAAACATGTTTTCATTATTTAAATGTACTGCAAAACACGTATTTTTAGTGTATTTTCGATGACCTCCAAACCAAATAAGTTTGACAAAATGTGAAGATATTTTAACACTGGCATATAGGCTATAGCCCAGGTATGCATGCAGAAAAATAACAAAAATATTGAACGTTGGAAAAGCATAGAGAACAGCCTGAAGTGCTGGGTTTTATGTTCTATGTTCTATGTTTATGTTCTTTATGTTCTCTATGCTTTTCCAACCTGTCAACCCTTCTCCAATCATACTAAACTAGCCGATTGGCCTTTTCCTAATTGTAATAAAAAAAATATTGAACGCATATGTGTAGTTCTTTATTTTTATTTATTTATTTATTTTTAGCGTTCCAACAGACTGTACTCGCCTGAGTCACGTTGAGCGTGTGAGTCAACTTAATTGTCTGAGTCATATTCAACTCCTTGCAAGTTGCAATTATTTATTCTAAACAGAAATAAGTAAAAAAACAACGATTTTACAAAAAAATTGAGGGGGGGTCCCGTTAATGAACAAGTAGGTACCTATTTTTATTTATTTATTTAACGTCTATCCTATTCAGTTATAAAAACTGATTTACAAAGGAGGACAACTAAATAAATCTAAATACATAGATGCAGACACAACAATGAACTAACATTGCAGAATATATTTTGATCCACCACTATCACATACATTCAATTCAAATGTAATCATCAATGCGACTACTCAAGAGCATGGTACATTTAAGTTTGAAATAGTAATATTACAACAACAATGCATTATAGCACAACAATTTTGGTAACAAATAAAAAGGATATTAAATGCAATTAATTAATGTACTAAATATAAAAAAGTGGTGGGGAAAAAAAAGAAACGAAAGGAAAAAAGAAAAGAAAAGGAAAGCAAAAACAAGAAGAAAGAAAGAAAGAAAGAAAAAAATCATTAAAAAAGAAAAAGAAAAAACTGATTTATGAGACGATCCCACTCGAACCAATATGAGTTTTGCCAAAAATCAGGAACAGCAAATCAGAGAGTAATCAAACTTTCACGGAAGAAACCACTACCAACTAACCTTGGTTTCCGTGTAGTATTTTTTATTTTATTTTTCTACATGCATAGTGATATATGCCGGTGTTAAAATATCTTTACATTTTGTCACTCTTATTTAGAGGTCATCAAAAATACACTATAAATACGTGTTATGCAGGACATTTAAATATAAATCAACACTATGTTTATTTTTCAACAAAAATGTTTACTTTGACATCATTCTTGTAGAAGACAGACCACTGAACACAATGATGGTACCTTTCGGTTTTGTCTAAACAATATATCTTTGATTTTATCTTTGGCTACAGAGATAGTTCTTTTCCGCGCTTGTCAAATATTTGACTGTCTGCAAGGACGGGTGCACAATATTTCTGTCACTATTATCGGATGCGCGTGCATCCACCAGTATTATTGTTAATTGGATGAGCGTAGCGAGCGAAGCGAAGATTCCATTTCACTACACTGGAGAAAAAAATCCGGAATGTTTTTCTTTCTTTCTTTTCTTTTTTTTCTGTTTGTATTATTGTGTGTTTGTTAACACGATTCCGGCTAAACCGATACTCCAATTACGATGAAATTTTATGGAGACCTTCGAAATCTCTGAACTTAGAACTGCCACGTTTTTGAGCGCAATCGGAAAATTATTTCTCATTAAAATCGCAATTTTACGATTTTTTTTATTTAAAAAAAATTTCTTCAGCTTATAACACCTACATGCTTTATCCGATTTTAATGATTTTTTCACAGAACCTTAATTTTATGAATTTAGGTATTCGTGTGAAATTTGAGCGCAATCGAAAAACTATTTCTCATGAAAATCAAAATTTTACTTTTTTTTTTCATTTTTAAAACAATTCTTTAAATTATAACACCTACATGCTTTATCCTATTGTAATGATTTTTTCACAGAACCTTAATTTTATGAATTAATATATTTGTGTAAAATTTGTGCGCAATTGAATAATTATGAAAATTTCAATATTACGATATTTCTTTTTTTTAAATTACGATTAATTTTAAAAAAAAAAGTTAATTTTTTATTAAATTAAATTAAATTAAATAAAGCTTCAACTTAGTAATGATTTTTTCACAGAACAGAAAATCCGCATAATACATGGCAGATCAATGCACCAATTACGCTCATCCAGCAACGCGGCGGGACTTACGCGTTTTCCTAGTAAATCCTGTATCATTACATACTGCTTCAAGGTAGCGATTTCTAGTTTTCTCAATTATTCATTTACTAGGAAAACGCCAAAGTCGTGTTAAACGAGTGAGTGAGCCATGTGTTGAGTACCCGGTAACATTCCTTTTATTCCCCCTACCTTAGGCCTCCCTAGCCTATCATAGGCTAGAGTGGTGCATTATGGTCTTACAGTTGACGCGCCCTTATACCAACTAAACTTAAAAACCATATTATGGTATTTATACCAATATAATTATCAAACTTAAATGCAAATGTTCCCAGGTACTCAACACATGACTCGCTCACTCGTCTAACAACAACTTTGGTGTTTGTCCATTGTCACCAACCATTGTCATTAAAATAATTCTGACACATTAGCAGCCAATTATTTTTACTAGGAAAACGCTTAAGTCCCGCCGCGTTGTTGGATGAGCGTTATTGGTGCATTGAGCTGCCATGTGTTATGCGGATTTTCTGTTGTTCTGTAAAAAAATCATTACTTAGTTAAAGATTTTTTTAAATTAAATTAAATTAAATGAAAAATTAACCTAATTTTTTTTTTTTTTTTATTTAATTGTAATTTAAAAAAAGGAAAAAATCGTAATATTGAAATTTTCATAAGAAAAAATTATTCAATTGCGCACAAATTTTACACAAATATATGAATTTATAAAATTAAGGTTCTGTGAAAAAATTATTACAATAGGATAAAGCATATAGGTGTTATAAGTCAAAGAATTGTTTTAAAAAAGAAAGAAAAACGTAAAATATCGATTTTTATGAGAAATAGTTTTTTGATTGCGCTCAAATTTCACACGAATACATAAATTCATAAAATTAAGGTTCTGTGAAAAAATCATTAAAATCGGACAAAGCATGTAGGTGTTATAAGCTGAAGAAATTTTTTAAAAATCGAAAAAAATCGTAAAATTGCGATTTTCATGAGAAATAATTTTTCGATTGCGCTCAAAAACGTGGCAGTTCTTCGTTCAGAGATTTCGAAGGCCTCCATAAAATTTCATCGCAATTGGAGTATCGGTTTAGCCGGAATCGTGTTAACAGACACACAAAAATACAGAAAAAAAAAGAAAAAAAAAAACATTCCGGATTTTTTTCTCCAGTGTAGTGAAATGGAATCTTCGCTTCGCTCGCTACGCTCATCCAATAATTTAATAATTTATTAAATATTATTTATTAATATTTTAATAATTTTCAATTAATTATTTCATGGAGGTTTAAATCGCAATGGATCTAGCTGATTTTGTTAGCAGTTCTCAGTAAACTCGTACCAGATGTCTGTTTAAAATTTCAGCGCAATCTTTTTAGTGATTCGGCTGATTTTTTTATGTACAGAGGCATACACACAGACTCACAGAATAAGCGCCGTTTGAGTTGAATAGAGACGCTCAGTCGCTTCGCTTTTTGATTGCGCTCAAATTTCACACGAATACATAAATTCATAAAATTAAGGTTCTGTGAAAAAATCATTAAAATCGGACAAAGCATGTAGGTGTTATAAGCTGAAGAAATTTTTTAAAAATCGAAAAAAATCGTAAAATTGCGATTTTCATGAGAAATAATTTTTCGATTGCGCTCAAAAACGTGGCAGTTCTTCGTTCAGAGATTTCGAAGGCCTCCATAAAATTTCATCGCAATTGGAGTATCGGTTTAGCCGGAATCGTGTTAACAGACACACAAAAATACGGAAAAAAAAAAAACATTCCAGATTTTTTTCTCCAGTGTAGTGAAATGGAATCTTCGCTTCGCTCGCTACGCTCATCCAATAAATTTAACTAGGAAAACGCTTAAGTCCTGCCGCGTTGTTGGATGAGCGTAATTGGTGAATTGAGCTGCCATGTGTTTTGCGGATTTTCTGTTGTTCTGTGAAAAAATCAGAACTTTGTTGAATTTTTTTTAATTAAATCAAATTAAATAAAAAATTAACTTTTTTTTTTAATTAATCGTAATTTTAAAAAGGAAAAAATCGTAATATTGAAATTTTCATAAGAAATAATTATTCGATTGCGCACAAATTTTACACGAATATATTATTAATTCATGAAATTAAGGTTCTGTGAAAAAATCATTACAATCGGATAAAGCATGTAAGAGTTATAAGTCGAAGAAATTTTTAAAAAATCGAAAAAAATCGTAAAATTGCGATTTTCATGAGAAATAATTTTTCGATTGCGCTCAAAAACGTGGCAGTTCTTAGTTCAGAGATTTCGAAGGCCTCCATAAAATTTCATCGCAATCGGAGTATCGGTTTAGCCGGAATCGTGTTAACAGACAGACAAAAATACAGAAAGAAAGAAAGAAAGAAAGAAAAAAAAAAAACATTCCGGATTTTTTTCTCCAGTGTAGTGAAATGGAATCTTCGCTTCGCTCGCTACGCTCGTTACGCTCATCCAATAATTTATTAAATATTATTTATTAATATTTTAATAATTTTCAATTAATTATTTCATGGAGGTTTAAATCGCAATGGATCTAGCTGATTTTGTTAGCAGTTCTCAGTAAACTCGTACCAGATGTCTGTTTAAAATTTCATCTCAAACGTTTTAGCGATTCGGCTGATTTTTTTATGTACAGACAGGCATACACACAGACTCACAGAATAAGCGCCGTTTGAGTTGAATAGAGACGCTCAGTTGCTTCGCTCCCTCGTTTAAAGAAAATTAGGTTGTTTACATTTCCGGGAAATTCCAGGGTTGTGATGTCCTTGAAGATACTAGGCCTAAAGTAGAGGTAGTGTACTTAGGCCCTATCTCCCTACGTTTTGAGTGTTTTCACCTTCAATAAAGTTAGTATTCTGTTTTTCACTAAAATCCAGATGGTATGATATAGTAGTAGTGAGGCCTCCTACTACCCGGTCCCATATCCTAATGGCATTCCAAAACGACTGTAATCTCAATGAAAAGGTTTCGGAAGGTGCCATTTCAAATCAAAACTAATTTTCTTTTCTTTTTTCAGCTTCACGAGACTGAGAGTGCAAAACAAGCCGTTCTCGCTAATGTTCCAATAGGTCGTCTCGCGGATCCCAGTGAAATGGCAGGAATCGTTTCCTTCCTTGTTTCTGACGATGCCTCTTATATTACGGGGGAAACTATAATTGCTGCCGGAGGGATGCCGTCTAGACTATAAGCCTCTTCCATTATTTGGAAAACCATCATTGTTGCCTAAGGGATGCCATCTAACTAGTATAAGCATTCATTCTTTCAACAATTTTGTTTGTAATGGATAAAGATGTTTAAAATAGACTGAAAGGGGAGGGAGAAGCAATTGACAATAATTCAAGTCCAAATACATATATATAATTTACACTCTAATAGGCTAGGGAGGAAAATCCCATGCTGAATCCAGCCTTAGGTAGGGGGAGGAAATAAAATGTTACCGGGTACGGTACTCGACACATGACTTGCTCACTCGTCTTAACGACTTTGGCGTTTTCCTAGTTTATTTGGATTAAGGGTGAAACAACCGTTAGGTCATAAAGCGCCACTCTTGCCTAGAGGATATAGGGAGGAAAATCCCATGCTCGTCAGAACGAGCCACGGGTAAAGTTGAAAGAAAAGGGGGGTTCTCACGTCGTCATCGCCTTTGTCATCGTTTGTTTTGTCATGGTTGTCGTCGGGGACCTCCCCTCTTCTCTGACGACCTTCCCGAGCTCTCATTCTAGCTTGAGGAAGTAATATACTTCCTTACATACCAGCTGATGTTTGCGAGATGGGCTTAGGGCCGGTTTTTCAATCAGTCGTTAAAGAGTTCGTCAGCTAACAGACTGTTAAGCTTTACGAACAGTTTTAATCAATGGTTGTGCAGTTTGCGTTTTTCAATGTGATTTTAAGTCTCCGTTAACTAACGAAGTCTTCCAAAGCAGTGCACCACACACTCGGCCGTGGCGAGCCCGTTACAAGAAGTAAATGTCCGCAAAATAACAATTCTTACACAAATGCGCGGTCCAAGACGATTTTAATAATTATTTTATTGTAGCACGCATCCATATTGACGATCAAAACATATTATACAATGTGTTTTTCTACCTCAGCTCATTGCGTATAAGAAGGCGGGTAGCGGAGCCAAATCTACATGGCTGGCATGGCGTCGTGGTAAGCCTTTGGCCTTCCGCACGGAGGGTTGGGGTTCGATCCCCGCTAGGTGAAACTTTTTTAAATTTTCACACCCACATATTATTTTTTAAGGGTGTTAAATGGGAAATAAAAATGAGGTGATTTTGTTTCATCTTGGAAATTTGTTAATGTTTCACGCTCATACGTTTTGAACATTGCGGCGGTAACTTGGGCACACGATTCGCATTTTGAATGTTCAATTTAAATAATTATTGTTGCAGAGTGAGTTCCAGTTCAAATGAAGTTTTTTTATACAAAATACCGGTACATTAACTTTATTCTAGTCTAGTCTTCAGTTGAAAACAAATCAATTCAATTTGAACCATGTAAATGCACCTCAAATGTTTTAATTTTTCCATCAAGTTTCCATTTAAGCCCTTGAACGAAGCATGAGTCAACAAATTTAAATTTTTATCGTGGGAAACCTGTTATAGGGTGCAATAGGGAACTGTCCTTGGTTTCAAATATATCTTACACGTATTTAGTAATTTGTAATATTCAATTTAATAAACATCGCAATCAAAATAAACTATAAAAAATGAAATCTGTGGATTCTATGCATGTTCAAAGTTCCTCGGTTTTGACTTCCCGCGCAAAGATTTCAGTACGCGCTCTGATTGGTTGTGACGTCATCGTGCGGTGAGGCCGACTGCGGACTGAGCGTTGTCACAACAGTGCGTTGTTCACCATCGGTGTTTACGTCTGTCAGTGTCTGACGTTCTTCACAAGATGACTGAAAAGGGGTTTGAGAAAGCCGACTCCTTAAATCTACCTCATGTTAATGCAGTTATGGTGACTACATACATAAATAGCCTCAGTCACGTCTCTGCTGAGGTTATAGGAGTAAAAAGAGACAGGTACGTGGAAGTAGGGTTACAGTTTGCCCACTTCTAGGCTTGCCTAGGAGGCCTAGGCTCTAGCTTTATTTTTAATTTGACTAGGGTCTAGGGTATTTTGTACATTTACTTCTAGGATGAAGATTGAAAACATACTCCTTACGGCCCTAGGGACAGGCGTTGGTGTAGGCCTACATATATATAGCCTATAGACCTACATAGGCTATCTCAGTCACCAATCAATAAATGCACTGTAATGATTTACAATTTTAAATAGTAGATCAGGTCGGAAACCGTGTTCCACCTTTCTTTTTCTAATAGTCAGACTTCGTTCTTTTGTGCTGTGCATGTATTTTCGGCACTTCTGTTGTTGGTATGGACCAGTTTTTAACACTGTTTTTCATCAATAAACACAATGAAAAACAACTTCAAATGATAAATAAATAAAAATAACTGATTATTTATTAACGATTTATCAACAGTAATCACTCTGAAAATAACAATTATTGGATGAGCGAAGCGAAGACTTCAATTTCACTTTGTGTTTTTTTTTCACTCACGTTACCCCAAGAAAAATAGCACGGGTGTTTTGTTCTTGTTAGTTTTTTTGTCTGTTTGTTCGCTCTCTACCGGGCAATCGGCATATGCGATCTTGATGAAAATTGGAGGGGACCTTCAAAATCTCTGAACTTAGACCTGCCACGATTTTAAGGTATAGTCGATCAATTAATATTTCTTATGATTATCGTACTTTAACGATTTTTTTCATTGTTAATGAGATATTTTCGTGATATTTGGTAAACGGCTACTCCGATATTGATAAAACTTTATGGGAACGCTTAAAATCACTGAAATTATGTGTGTTATAATTTTAGAAATTTTTAAATAATTTTTTAAATATTTTTTTAAATTTAAATATTACTCATTTTAGGTTGTTTTTCGTTGTTTTTATTGAAGAAAAACAGTGTTAAAAACTGGTGTAATTCTCCACATCATCTTGTAGCTAAAATAATAATGAGCCTGTACAGTATTATTAATTTTCACTTATTAGTTATTAGGCTTACAGTCTTTGTCCTTGACCTTGGTATGTAAATCCCAAGATACAATTGCGTACGTGTGTATTCCTATGGCTAGGCCACTAAAATATATGGGTTGACTTTGATTGTATTCAGAAAGAAAGCAATGCAAAATGAAGCTCATAATTTGTTAAATTAAAGTGAAGAACAACTGTAGGTAATAATATTTGTATTTGTATTTATTAATTAATTCATGTTTTGAGCTCTTCTGCTCGGATACAGAATATTGACATTTTATATTTCACAGTGCATATTCCTTATAATTACTGTTACAGAGCAAATTACTAGGATTAGTTATAAACATATAAGTATAGTATAGGAAATATACTATACCCATAACAGTATTTGTATAAATTAGATTATTTAATTTATAGCCTATTTCAATTAATACATAACCTAATACAATCCTTTCATAACCTATTAAGATTTATTCTCTCCTTGAAATTGACAACACTTGAGGGTTTAGGGTTAAATATGTTTTTGTCTAGGTCATTCCAACTTCTAATTGTCGAACCGACAAATGAGTGTTTCCCAACCTCCGTATTATACCTATGTAAGAACAGTTTTGATCATGATCTTGCCTTCCTTTATGTGTAGCAGCTTTCAATCGATCTTTGATGTCTGCCCAGGCCAGTTCTCCTGCTAATGATTTATACATTGCACATAGTTTAGATGTTTCCCTCCGTTTTTTAAGTGGTGCCCAACCCAATTCTAAAATCATTTCAGAAGGGCTGTGTCTTGTACCAAATTTTCCTAGCACCTTCCTTGCTGCCCTTCTTTGGACCATTTCTAAGCTATGTACATGGGACTTTGTATGTGGGTCCCAAACCAAACTTGCATATTCCAATGCCGGTCTCACTATTTCTAAATATGCTTTTTCTTTTATCACCGAACTACTTCCTCTAAGGTTTCTCATCACGAAATTGAGGCTTTTGTTTCCATTGGCAATTACACTGTTTATGTGATTGCTCCAGTTGAGTTTTGCATTTAGAATAATCCCCAGATATTTACAAGATTCCATATACTGAAGGGTAATGCCGTCAATAATATATTGGTACTTGACAGGTTTTAGCTTTGTTGTGAACTTAATCAGTTGGCTTTTCTCTCCATTAAGGCTCATTTTGTTTAAACTATAGACTAAAGTCATATTCTTACAGTACAGTGATCTTCACAACAGTAAAGTGTGGATTCGGCAGACGGCGCGTGTTTGTTTACATCTCGTCTTGCCGCTTTGAACCATGCGTTTCTCCTATTTCGTTATTTTGGCACATTAATGAATATTTTGTCTGGTGTTTTAAAAGTAGTGTTTGTACAAATTGGTACCATGCACCATTTGTAACGAGGCATCTGACTGATTTATACACGTTTTATCCGGATAATCTGATGAGTGGAGGAGCGGGCTACACAAGTAGCAAGCAGCTGTCAGTGGCAGAACTGTCTGCTCGCCGCCTCGGCAAACCTCGCGATGACGTCACGCCCACCTGCAATGGCGCATGGCCGTTTTCCGGCGCGAAGCCCGGTTCAAATTTTTCCTCGCTCACAGTTGGCGCTAATAAAAGCAGGACGCAAAAAAAAACTTTACAGGTCGGTATTTGAGGTTATTAGTAGGGACATATTCAAATTTGGTAATGAAGGACAGTTCCCTATTAGCCCCTCTTCGTGAACTAGGTATGTGCGGATAAGAAATTGTGAAGGGATGTCCGAGGGCTGTTTTAGAGGACTCAATCCCTTGCATTTGCCTTGACTGAGGAAAACCTTGGAAAAAACCTTCAATCAGGATTGCCGGTCTCGACGGATTTGAACCCGGTACCTCCCGAAGCGCTTAGCGCCCGAGCCAACATTGTCGGTATGAGTCATAGCATATTGACGTACTTGCAGAAAGCATCCTATAATATGCTCTCTAGTGGCATAGTGTCTAGGTCGCAATAAAAAGTCATTAAAACATAAAATACTTTGTAATAAATCACTTGTGACATGTGTCATGTGTCACATAATGAATAAAAGTCCATTTACAATATTATCACTTAAAAACTGAATTCATTAAATTAAATAAACATATAAATATAAATAAATATTGTGTGCATATTTGCATGGGAGTATTTACGTAATACTTTTGGAAATGTCAATTTATAACAAAGTCTTTAATCAGTCTGTTACAGCCTTAACGGATTCATTTTCGGCCCGTAACTTTAACGATCCGTTAAGATGTTTTAATCAATTGATTAGCGTTAAGCAGCCATTGAAAAACACCGACTTCTGCTAATCAGCTGATTAAGCTTTACGAACTCTTTAACGACCGATTGAAAAACCGGGCCTTACTCTATTTCCTCGCCTGTTAGCGATTTTTTAATACAATCCAGAAATAAAAAAATCTATCCCAACCGTTGTTTGAACCGGGGTCTCCCGAATTCCCCGTATAAAGGTGTCTTATAGCCAACTAGACTAGGAAAACACCAAAGTCGTTGTTAGACGAGTGAGCGAGTCATGTAGTGAGTACCTGGAAACATTTGCATTTAAAGGGGTTTACCCCCGAAAATTATTTTTGCCACATTATCTAAAGCATAATACTAGGCCTAGACCCTACACTAAAATGACTTGTTTAAAAAATTATTGTTCTGTGATTTTACACAAATTTTAAGTTTTTTGATCCTGAAATTTGCAAAAATTGGCGTTTTGGTGAATTTCTTCAATCGGCTGTAACCTATTTATTTTTTGTTCCACATAGGCCTAGATACCATAGCATCGTAATTCGTACCAATCTAAAATGGACCTTTACAACATTGTGTCTTGAAACTGCACAAATACAGTCAAACTCACAAAAATATGCATTCCATAGTCGCACCTCTTCTTGGTAATCGGCAATCGGCATATTTTAACCAAATCACTTCCCGGTACCCAAATTACAAAACAAAATATATCCCAAGAGTAGTCGCGTCCCTGTTTGTTAAGTAAGTAGTCGCACGCGTACATTTAGGCCGACACATCTTTTATTGTCAAATAAGTCAACGTCGATGTTTTGATTATGAATGTAACTAAATTTTATTATTTCTACGATATCCTAAAGGGTATCATTGCTGTGGTCAGTTTTTGACTTGAACAATTTCAAATAATTATAATAATATGTTTGATATAATTATATATTAGAGTCGAGATCTTTTGTACTAAATTGTTATCAACATTTGAACACAAGAATGAAGATTCGCGTTCGGTGGTTTCTTCCGCGAAAGTTTGATTACTCCCTGATTTGCTGTTCCTGATTTTTGGCAAACATCATATTTGTTTAAATGGGATAGTCTTATAAATCATTTTTTTCTTTTTCTTTTTAATGACCTTTTCTTTTTTCCACCATTTTTTTAAATATTTTATTCATTAATTAATTGCATTTAATATCCTTTTTGAATTTGTTACCAAAATTGTTGTGTTTTAACTTTTAATGCATTGTTGTTGTAATATTACTATTTCAAATATTTACTTAACTGTAGTTTATTGTTGTGTCTGCATTTATGTACTAATTAGATCTATGTACTAGTTGTCCTCCTTTGTAAATCAATTTTTTAACAGAATAGGATATATGTTAAATAAATAAATAAATAAAAAAATCGGGTATATGCCCAAGTATGATCTTGTTATTGGTCGATATAAATGCATATTATGTACATAAAAGAGAACAATAACATTGAAACATTTAATATGATTGGATATGAATATGAATTGGATAATATGATATGAACCTGTCAACCCTTCTCCAATCATACTAAACTAGCCGATTGGCCTTTTCCTGATTGTAACATTGAAACATTTAAGTGATTATTGATTTACTAAATACTTCAGTTCATTGATAATATTATTGAAAATAAAGTACAGGCAAACATATTTTCGGACATGTATTTTGACTTATAATAAGTCACACTATTTAATCACACCATTGATGTTAATGGTGGAACACACTCATGGTTTTGCTAACCATAGTAGTCGTGCAACGGTCGAAATGACCGGGCGTCTGAACCTCAGCGATTGTTTTTGCTACAAAGTTCATCCTTTTTTTTCTATGTAGAGAGGGGCTACTTCAGCCATTCTTCCTTCTTGCCTAACACTGACTCATTTTACTGTCATAGTCACTGGTGATGGGTATTTTAGGACGGTTGACGGAGCTACAGGGTTCGGGCAAGAAAACTGTACAGATGCCAACCGTTGAAAAAAATACAGTCTAAAAGACCATGTGCGACTACTCCTGGGATATCAGATTTTCAGAAAAGGTTATTGAGTACATCAATAATGGCCAATATCTTTTTGGATCAAAATCTTCTTTTTCCGCAAAATAGGGGGAGGAAAGGAAATGTTATCGGGTACTCAACACATGGATCGCTCACTCGTCTAACAACGACTTTGGTGTTTTCCTAGTTATTATGAAATGTTATGGTGTTCTTGTGTTAAAGTTTAGAATAGTTCATTATTGAATTTTGTTAACACTATGCCCTCTATAGCTGTCAATTTGTATTTTGTAAAGTACTAAACTTAATTGAGCGAGCGTAGCGAGCGTCTCCACTTGACTCTTATGGCTCGAATGTCTTTTTTTTTTTTTTTTTTTTCTGTTACTGCTTCGGTACAGGTCGCACCGTTTCTCTAGGGTTGCCAACCGGCCGGTTTTTGACCGGCACGCCGGTTTTTGCCCCACTTGGCCGGTTGCCGGTCAGTCCCTTCGACCGGCAATAGTGTTGCCGTTTTTTTTACGTAAATAACCCATTATACTAAAAATATTACTAAATATACACAAAAAACTAAAATAAATATTTAAAAACCATCCTAATCATCGTTTCCCAAATCCCACTTAATTAGTAAACATTGCTCTTCTCCACTTCCCCTTGACCTAACCGGCCAACCACCTCACCAGACAGCGAACAATTGGCAGTAGGCTGGCCAAAGACTGCCACACTGCACTGCAGTCCACTGTCAATGCCGTTCATACGGGAAGTTTGTGCACGAATCCGACGATGAAATTGACTCTCCGCGAAAAAATAAAGTCCAACAAGACTCTCCTTCAAGCAGCAAGATCAACTGCTAAATACTCATTCACGATTAAGAAGTAAACTTGTTAATTGATCATAATTCCTTTAAATCTGTTAATGCTGTTTACGTAATATTAATTTACTGCTTTGAGAATCGTGATATGACAAATTGAAATTTAGACAAAAAAATTATTCGTGGTTTATTTGGAATTTATTATCCTTATGCCTAAATTACTTATGAATAAAAATATGCCCATTGCCTACTCGAATTATGAATACTCGGCATATCAGCGGACTGCGGATGTTATATTATAATCTAGGCCTATTACCTCAGTGACTTTTTTATTTTTGGTGGTTTTCCAGTTTTGACTGGACAAAAATTACATTGTTTTGGTATATCATCCAGCCCACCACTTTATTCTAAAACGCACCAAATGCAATCTAAAAAGCTGAATTTCAAAATTTTCGCCTGCGGCGCTATAGTTGGGGGGCTCCGCCCCCCAAACCCCCCGTGCTTGGTCCCTTTCCCACAAATTTACATGGAAGGCCGGTTTTTCCCGTGGTCAGAGTTGGCAACCCTACGTTTCTCTGATCGACCTGAAATTTTGCACACATGTACATACCACCTAGGCGGGTTGCTATATAGTTTTTGAACAAAATCCGATCGTTGGTTATAATAAAATAAAAAAATAGATAAAAAAATAAAAATGTACCGATCGTTATGAAATTTTGCAGGGTCAATAAGTACAACAGTCTCTCCTATTTTCCAAATTTTCAGCTAAATCGGTCAAGACCTTAAAGACTTATTGGTAATCATAATTCGAAAAAGATGTTAAAAAATGAAGGAGGCAGTGAAGATACCAAGAAACACTTTAGAAGGCATGACGTGAATTAGTACAATGCAAAGATGTTGGAATAGTATATAGTGTACAATGTCAATATCCAGTTAGGCCTACACTGTGTGGTGGGCCTTATGGGAATGTCGTACTCGGGTCATGTTGCACGTACCGGTGCTCGCTCAACAACGCGTCCAACTGAGCGTTTTCCTAGTTTATATATGCTATTGTTTACCTGAGTAGAACTGTTTATATTAGGCCTAAACATAGCCTTACAGCTGTAGGCCTATTATGCATTTTGTTATCCATAGTTTTTAATTATAATCCAATGGCTGCATCACACTTGGGGAACTTGCTCTGTTGATTGGTTATTTAAAATAAAATAATTTTTGAAATAGTCTTGGTAGCAAATTTTTTAGTCGTCCTAGGCAGTGGTTATTTGGACAGAAAAAGGTGGGTATAAGCACTTGGGAGAATATCTGAGAATATCGTGGTGTGTGGATTTGCGTGTGCCGCAAGGGGTCTGGGGCAAAGCCCCAGCTGCCGGAGGTGATTTTTTTTTGCAGCTTTCTTGTGTGTGCGATCTGAGGCAGGAAGGCACTAAATTACTAATTGCAATAATTTATTGGAAACGTTTTAACTTATAATAGTGCGTTTCTTTCTAGGGATGTAATTTTTGCTTCATATTTTTGTTTTGTTTTAATAAAGGTCACGGGTATACTGTGTATACCCAGGAAAATAGGTGGTGGGTGAACTGCATTTCACTGCGCTCCATTACAAATTAACCACCAGTCCTAGGTACTGTGTTTGCAGTCTTTGCACATCACTAGATTCAAAAGGGTAGGAAAACTCTAAAATGCAGAAGCACCGATTACTGTAAAAGCAGCATCACACACTGGTAAAGCTACTGACAACAGATCTGTTCATTGGCCATTACTCGAATCTTCTCTCAGATCATATTCATATTTCATCAACATAAGACTATTAAAGTACTGTAGGCTCAAAAGTCAAAATATCTCCAGTGGCAGTAAGTTAGATCCCCCCCAAATACAAAAATTTGTAAAAAAAAAAAAAAAAAACGGCAACCAAGCTCTCCTTCCAAAGTCTTCGGCTGTGAATGCTGTGAGATATAGAAGTTGAGCCAAGCATTTCATTCTTTCTCCCTAGTTTCGCATTGAAAAGAAGTAAGATCATTTCGCCTGTTGACAAGCGCCAAGCCAACCATTTTCGTGGTAAAAAAAGTAAAAATTTCAAACTCAAAATCACAAAAAAATTACTTGGCCATTGAATTTGGTACAAGGACTCTAAAAAGTCAGTGGCCAATTATTTTTTTTATGATTTTGAGTTTAAAATTTTTACTTTTTTTACCACGAAAATGGTTGGCTTGGCGCTCGTCAACAGGCGAAATGATCTTACTTCTTTTCAAGTTCAAGTTCAAGTTTATTAATAGATACATCAGGTACATTACATATCAGTTCATTGTATCTCGTCACTTACAACAATACAAGCAGAATTACAAATACTGTACAAAACGTATGCTTAGATGCAAAAGTAGTCAATACAAGTAAAAACAATAAGATGCAAAAGATCAACTATAGAGAAAAAGCCTTAGGTACAAGGGTAAATGACTTGGACCAGTGCAGTAACCAAAAGCAAACAAGAGAATTAAGTGACAGTAATAAAAGTGTAGGCCTGCTGGAACTAATTAAAATGCAATACAAAATAAAGAACAATAAGAATGTTAAAAGTACAGTTAAAATTTACAGTTAAAATTAAGGTTAACATTAGCAGGTATCAAAAATCTCATTGATCTTCAATGCAAAACTAGGGAGAAAGAATGACATGCTTGGCTCAACTTCTATATCTCACAGCATTCACAGCCGAAGACTTGGAAGGAGAGCTTGGCTGCCGCAAATTTTTGTATTTGGGGGAATATCACATCTTTTTGTTGTTTGTTTCATATCAAGGCGTGAAATACGTGTAAAGGTGGATACAGTGCCTTTAAAACAGATTGTCTAGAAACAAAAGCTACCATCTTTTGTTTTTGTTTACAATCTGTAGTTGGCAATATACAATGTTTTTATTAAATTTCCCATGGTTAATGTCGTCTTGGGTTTTTGTGTGAATGATTTGTTGACCGGACTAGGCCTATAACACATTGACACATAATTTTAATCAGCAATTAAAATATTAAAATTGTATTAAATACGACCTAACGTTTTTCCCAAAGTTAAGGGTGGTAGGGAACAGTGGGGGTGAAATATCGCTTGTCTACTGGCGGATTATTGTTTCATATTATTATGTACAATCATGCCAATTTTCATGCTGATAACTCATTTGGTGCCTTCATGGTGAATGCTGGAAATCAAGGTAAAAATAATATAAACTATTAGGGATGGGGGTTGAAAAAATGTGGTTTAGGAAATGAGAATAGGACAATTGGGTTAAAACACATTAAAACATAATTTACTAATTTGAATAAAAATTCAATTTTGGGTTAGAGCTATGAATTGTTCCAATTTTAGGGGGTGTTGGGACTGTTGGGGGTGAAATATTGCTTGCCTCTCGGCGAATTATTTTTCGTATTAGTATGTACCATCATGCCAAATTTCATGCTGATAACTCATTAGGTGCCTTCATGGTGAATGCTGGAAATCAAGGTAAAAATAATATAAACTATAAGGGATTGGGGTTGAAAAAATGTGGTTTAGGAAATGAGAATAGGCCGATTAAAACACATTAAAACATAATTTTAATAACTAATTTGAATATAAAACATCAATTTTAGATTAGAGCTATGAATTATTCCAATTTTAGGGGGTGTTGGGAGTGGAATATCGCTTGCCTCTCGGCGGATTATTTTTCATATTTCATGATGCTAACTCATTAGGTGCCTTCGTGGTGAATGCTGGAAATCATGGTAAAAATAATAAACTATTAGGGATGGGGGTTGACAAAATGTGGTTTATATAATGAGAATAGGCCGATTGGGTTAAAACACATTAGAACATAATTTTAATAACTAATTTGATTAAAAATTGAATTTTGTATTAGACCTATGAATTATTTTAATTTTAGGGGATGATTTAGAGGGTGTTGGGGGTGGAATATTGCTCGTCTCTCGGTTGAAGTATGCGAGTCTGAGGTACATCTAAGTGTGGTCCAAGTTTCATAGTTCTAGGATGTACCGTTTTCTCTGTAGGCTCTTATTCCTCTCTGTCAGAATCCCACCGCCCCCCAACCAACCAGCCAGCCGGAAGATTTTCGTCTATTTTTACGCACTTTTTTAACACGGAACGGGTTATCGGATCGGGCTGATCTTTATTTTGGTATGTCATGGACTACATATCAGGTTATATACAGAGTTTCAAGATTGTAAATCTTTCGGGACGGCGTGTGCAGATAGCTGAAAACTCCCCAACTCGGGTAGGAGTAAACAGGGTCGAGTTTTCATCGCCTATAGCAGTCGCATGCGCTTGGCTGCGGACGAACGACCGTCACCCGAGATGACAATAGGTAATTTCAGAAAAACACTTTTTGGAGCCGATCTACTCCAATCTATTCAGCAGTGCGATTCTGTAAGATCGTTATGGATAACGTGAATGATCGCTATCGTTAAAACAAAAACATTTGTTGTGCTCATTTACCATTATTATAAATTCTGGCTTAGCCAATCAAAACAAAAGTCATAACGAAATCAAGTATGCAGTGATAGTTGGCATGAGTATCATACATACTTTTATGTTGTTTGCGGTTGATATCTTAACGATTGATAACGAGGATTCAAAAGGTATTGATATAAATGCTTGTTAAATTATTGGTTCACGGTCATGTGGATGTAAAAAATATATTACTGCATACTTGATTTTGTTACGACATTTGTTTTGATTGGCTAAGCCAGAATTTACAATAATGGTAACAGAGCACAACAAATGATTTTGTTTTAACGATAGCGATCATTCACGTTATCCATAAGGATCTTATAGAATCGCACTGCTGAACCAGAAATAACAGCCCAAACAGATACATTTTATTGACATTTATTGAAAGATTTTTCAACATTTCCAGCCAATGAGGAAGCAATTTTTATGTTAATAATGAGCATTATTCATTATTAGATCGAACTTACTCCTAAAATGGCCAAGCAAAAAAAGCTTGATTTCTCTGCTTTAGATAGACCTACTCTTACTACAGTAGGGCTATAACTATACAGTATATATCAAAACTCGCTAAATAAATAAATCCGTATTTACTATTTAGAGTCTATCCACTTAAGTCACACAACTGATTTTCAGTGGGGAACAGTAAACCAAAGTGACCAAGCCAACCCTGCAGGCCCCGACGCAATCGACGAGTGAACGATAACCAACCAAAGATCGATATTTTTTATAGGAAATATAGCAATCAGTGGTATGGACAGTGCAAATACCCGCTGATTAACGCCAGAATCAACACGGCCGATTCAGAACAACTTTAAATTTATTATGTGCTGCGTTGCCAAGACTGCTCCAAAGTCAAGACTCGCTGCAAGGCCTTCACACATGCTCTAGCAGTTGTCCACAAGAAGGTGCACTACCATCCCCACCACCGTAGACTTCTTTTATCGGCTTTAGTGTAAAGCATTTACCGACCATGCTCATGAATACTATTGGTTCAGGCAGGTTTCCGCATAGCATGCTACTGTCGTGGCGATTTGCGCAGCCAACCGCCTGATGTAACCGCTCTATTAGGAGGTGAATTGAAGTCTTGATACTGTACAATTGTTATAGGCTACTGTGCTCTTACTCTATTCAAAAGAAACGGAATTATTAGAGTAAAATATCTTGTGATAGTAGAGTATGGCCAGCAAACAGACCTTAGGCCTAGCATTCTAGGTAGGCCTACCTACTCTTTTGGTTGGGGCCCATAAACGATTTAGCGCTTCGCCCCCATCCCCCCCTAACCTAGGTTTTCCCAGCAAAACTTTATCCTGGGTAAGGGGTTAAGAGGTTAAGGTTAGTACTGTAGTACACGGAAAATAACGTGTTGAATAGTTGATGGGCCCCAACCGAAAGAGTAGGCCTACCGCATTTTATGCCCTAACAATCAAACTCGCATTTATTTATAAGCACTTTATTCGGGTTTCTCCAGCTCCCGTGTTCAACTCGTAAGTACCGGTACATATAGATAGGCCTACAACGCAACAATTTGTAGACCAAGTTACAACATGAAATGCTTGCCATGAGGCGTAGTAAAAAGGAAATATGTATTTAAAAAACTTAATTGAAATCAAACTATCATTAGGTAGTATACCCATAGGTAGGCTAGGCTAACCCATATTTAGGTCAATTAAGTCAATAGGTATTACATTCCAATTGCAATTAGAAGTTAGCATTAATTCAATGACTGCGACTATTATAATAGTATACCTAGGCTACTACATTATTACGGGTAGGCCTAGGGTATGTTTTTAAAACTAGCCAGGCCTAGGCAAAAACAATATATGTAAATATTGAATTATGTAGGTAGCCTTAGCAGTTACATTAGTATGAAAGTTGTAGAGCATACAAAATATGATAATATAAACTCAAGTCAGCCAACCATTGTTCTCTTCCTTCCTCTGGCTCTGACATCTTCCAACTTCTTCAATACTTCCAATGATTCCTTTTCATTCTCTTTAGCATAAGATTGTAGCAAAATGGGGAATAATTGTTCAGCATTTGAATGTGTACTTAGAAGAGCACGTTCTAGAACGTACAAGTCAACACCCTTATCTTCAGCACTGGAATCAACACGGCTCAAACCAAAGTCTATGAGAACAATTGTTTGAGCTTTGCCGTCAGTTTCAGCTAATAGCATGTTTGAAGTTGTAAGGTCTCCGTGGATAATGTTGTTAGAATGCATTCTTCCCAGTACCTTTCCAATGTCTTGGGCTAAATGATGTAAAGTAGGCCTAGGTACCAATACATTGTCTGTATTTGCAGGTTCAGATACTTGAATTATATAATCCTTAACCGTGATACTATTTTCAACAAACTCCATGTAGATCCGCCTTCTTTCGAAATCGACCAAGTACAGTGTGGGTGTATGAATGCCAGCTATTTTACACCTGACAATAGATCTGGCCTCTGCTTTCATCCTCTCCTTGGTTAATGTTTCATCCAAAATAGCGTGACGATAACGTTTCGGAAATCTTTCTTTAACCAACGTGCATTTCCCCAGATAAACGCCTTTATATAATCTGGCTTCGGCTCCTTGTTTAATTAACTCGAAGTCTTTCTGCAAATCCATATTGATGATACCAGTGTTCAACAGAATGTGAGGTTATGTTGCACCTAGTGGTTGACGTAGCTTCGCCAACGAGGAAATAAATATATTATATTTGCTCACATGGTTTTGCATAAAATTTTAGCGAAAGCTCTGAATAAAAATGAACATTAGGTGTTTAATATCTATGGAAATACCGTACAAACTTACAAAGTCCTTACTTGTCAACGTTCAGATTCAGGCGCGTGTTTCATTTGTTATGATTGAGTTGGTGAACCTGGCGACGGCGTACTGCCAACAACATAAAACATTATTGAACAGCGCTAAATTTAAACTAGCTAATAACAAGCAAGGTCGGAATGGTAATATAATTGGATGAGCGTAGCGAGCGAAGCGAAGATTCCATTCTACTACACTGGAGAAAAAAATCCGGAATGTTTTTTTTTCTTTCTTTCTTTTTTTTTGTATTTTTGTGTGTCTGTGAACACGATTCCGGCTAAACCGATACTCCGATTGCGATGAAATTTTATGGAGACCTTCGAAATCTCTGAACTTAGAACTGCACCGTAAGAAAAATCGATCAAAAAATTATTTCTCTTGAAAATCGCAATTTTACGATTTTTTTTCGTTTTTCTTTTTTGTTTTTGTTTGTATTTTTGTGTGTTTGTTAACACGATTTCGGCTAAACCGATTCTCCAATTGCGATGAAATTTTCTGGAGACCTTTGAAATCTTTGAACTAAGAACTGCCACCTTTTTGAGCGCAATCGAAAAATTGTTTCTCATGAAAATCGCAATTTTACGATTTTTTTCGTTTTTCTTGTTTTTTCTGTTTGTATTTTTGTGTGTTTGCACGATTCCAGCTAAACCGATACTCCAATTGCGATGAAATTTTCTGGAGACCTTCGAAATCTTTGAACTTAGACCTGCCACGTTTTTGGGTACAATCGAAGAAATATTTCTCATGAATATCGTACTTTTACGATTTTTTTTTCGATTTTTAGTGCGATATTTTCGTGACATTTGGGCCGATTCTGACCAAACGGGTGGGGCTACAACGTTCATATTTCACATGGACATTAAGGTAATGGTGATGGTATTGCTTTTTGAAAGAAAAAGTTGAAAAAGTTAGGCAGAATCCATATAAATAAAGGTTTTAATATGAGTTTTTTTGAGGTTTATAATAACAATTAACAAGTAACAATAGAAACTTGACGACAATCACCTACAATGCATTCAAAAAGCACTTGCAAAGGAAAAGTGGTCCTAGACAAACTAAAAACTTACAAAAAAGCTCATCCATCAACGCGGCTGGACTAAAGCGTTTTCCTAGTATGAAATATTATCTGGATGAACCTTCTTTCGACTTTCCGGGTAAGAAACGTTATGATAAATGTTGGCTCTTCGGACTAGGGAAGTGTTTGCAATGCTCAAAATTTGAAAATAACTTTGCTAAAATATTATTATATACTAGGAAGCTTCGCAAACGCTTTTTCAGGCGCGTTGTTGGATGAGCGTATGTTTTTGTAAACGAAAAAAGCGTTAACGAGAAATTATTTTTCGATTGCTCAAATTTCCCACAAATATATAAATTCATAAAATAAAGGTTCTGTGAAAATATCATTACAATCGGATAAAGCATGTAGGTGTTATAAGTCGAACAAATTGTTTTTTAAACGAAGAAAGCGTAAAATTGCGATTTTCATGAGAAATTATTTTTTGTTCGCGCTCAAATTTCACAACAATCTATTTATTCATGAAATTAAGGTTCTGTGAAAAAAATCATTCCAATCGGATAAAGCATGTGGGTGTTATAAGTCGAAGAATGTTTTAAAATTAAAAAAAAAATCGTAAAATTGCGATTTAATAATATATTAAATAAATAAATAAATTATTCGATTACGCTCAAATTTCACACGAATATATTAATTCATAAAAAGGTTCTGTGAAAAAAATCACTACAATCGGATAAAGAATGTAGGTGTCATAAGTCAAAGAATTTTTTTTTTAAATCCAAAAATATCGTAAAATTGCAATTTATGAGAAATAATTTTCCGATTGCGCTCAAAAACGTGGCAGTTCTAAGTTCAGAGATTTCAAAGGCCTCCAGAAAATTTCATCGCAATTGGAGTATCGGTTTAGCCGGAATCGTGTTAACAAACACACAAAAATACAAACAGAAAAAATAAGAAAAACGGAAAAAATCGTAAATTTGCGATTTTCACGAGAAATAATCTTTCGATTGCGCTAAAAAACGTGGCAGTTCTAAGTCCAAAGATTTTGAAGTCCTCCAGAAAATTTCATCGAAATTGGAGTATCGGTTTAGCTGGAATCGTGTTAACAAACCCATAATAATACAAACAGAAAAAACAAGAAAATCGAAAGAAATCGTAAAATTGCAATTTTCATGAGAAATAATTTTTCGATCGATTTTTCACATGTGGCAGTTCTAAGTTCAGAGATTTCAAAGGTCTCCAGAATATTTCATTGCAATTGGAGAATCGGTTTAGCCGGAATCGTGTTAACAAACAGACAAAAATACAAAAAAAAAGAAAAAATATATTCCGGATTTTTTCTCCAGTGTAGTGAAATGGAATTTTCGCTACGCTCATCCAATTATGGTTTAGTCTGCCATTTTGGTGGGAACGTGATGGAATGTAATGTGATATTTATTCAGCCATTGATAAATAGATACATGCACTCTCATTTTGGTCTAGATTTGGACATCCACTGAGTACGTTCAATTTTCAATGCTGTTTAAATCAACGGTTTAATGAGTGATGACCACAGCTCGTGAAGATTTTTAGTGGTATATCGTAAAGTCATACGTCTTAGCCACATTTTGTGTACTTGATGATTGTTGACAAATAAAACGTCTATATGGCTGCATTACTTCACGCACCTTCAAAGTCAAATACAATTTTTAACCTGCATTAAAACCTCGACATTATTTTAAAATTATTTTTCGGTACTTTCTTCGTTTGTGCGGGAACGGGGGGGGGGGGGGGGGCGTGAGAGGCAAAATAAAACCGTCATGTTTTTGCTGTTTTATTAACTAGGAAAACGCTTAAGTCCCGCCGCGTTGTTGGATGAGCGTAATTGGTGCATTGAGCTGCCATGTGTTATGAGGATTTTCTGTTGTTCTGTGACAAAATTATTACAAAGTCGAATAATTTTTTTAAATTAAATTAAATTAAATAAAAAAATTGACTTTATTTTTTAATTTTTTTTATGAATCGTAATTTTAAAAAAGGAAAAAATCGTTAAATTGCGATTTTCATAAGAAATAATTATTCGATTGCGCTCAAATTTTACAAGAATATATTAATTCATAAAATTAAGGTTCTGTGAAAAATTCATTACAATAGGATAAAGCATGTAGGTGTTATAAGTCAAAGACTTGTTTAAAAAAGAAAAAAACGTGTAAAATTACGATTTTCATGAGAAATAATTTTTCGATTGCGCTCAAATTTCACACGAATATCTTAATTCATAAAATAAAGGTTTTGTGAAAAAATCATTAAAATCGAATGAAGCATGTAGGTGTTATAAGTCGAAGAAATATTTTAAAAATTGAAAAAATTCGTAAAATGGCGATTTTCATGAGAAATAATTTTCCGATTGCGCTCAAAAACGTGGCAGTTCTAAGTTCAGAGATTTCGAAGGTCTCCATAAAATTTCATCGCAATCGGAGTATCGGTTTAGCCGGAATCGTGTTAACAAACAGACAAAAATACAGAAAGAAAGAAAGAAAAAAAAAAAAAAAAAAAAAAAAAAAACATTCCGGATTTTTTTCTCCAGTGTAGTGAAATGGAATCTTCGCTTCGCTCGCTACGCTCGCTACGCTCATCCAACAAATAAACTACAAAACCTTTAACATTTCTATTTTAGGCAAACTCCTTTTTGGTTGGGTCTTTTATTTTTAAAATAGAAACGTAAAAGGTTTTGTATTTGAGTGAAAAACACGACGATCCCAAACGAAAAAGCTCCCTTTTTCGTTGTACCCTGCCCGACACAATAGCATGGCCATGGTTTGATGCCCCAGAGCCATTATGTCCAACTTTGTTGCCCAATAATGTTGCTTTGAGTTTGTCACTGACTGTTGGCTCGAACGTTTCGCGACGCAGATCCGGGAGGTCCCGGATTCAAATTCCATCGAAACCGGCTATCATCACTGAAGTTTTTTCCCCAGGTTTCCTCGGTGGTTAATGCGAATGCAAGTGATTGAGTCTTTTAACTCTTTCAGGCTCGGTGGTTACCGATGTTGACCACCAACTTGCTGATTTTATGTACTTTAATGCATGGTGGATAGCATCAATAACCACCTTTCTACGGAAAATACAGACTTCCCTGGTTTACTACAGTTTTTACCCCAAACTTGTGATGTGTCTGGCTGAGATTTTATGGACAAATCAAATAGCAAAGTGTAAAAAAAAAAAAAAAACGGGCAGTTTTTATGAATGTCCCGGAATTTTGGTTCGTTCATAACTAGGGATAGAGTTGAGATAAAATTTATACCAAAACGGTAACCATACGTGAATAAATCAGATTTTTGATAAATTTTTACTCCGAAAATTTTGTCATTGCTAATTCGAATTTACAACCATTCCAAAATTTTGCAAAATTTTCAAAATTTGACCAAAATCCAAAAAAAATATATGAAAATTGTTTAAAAAACAAGGAATTTAATGAAATGATTAATTTTGAGAAAATTAACAATTAATTTCCGTGCAGGAAAGAGTTAAAAAGCCCTAAGACATCCCTTCACAATAATTGTCCTATCCGCAACATACCTAGACACGTGAAGAGGGCTTCCTACGAAAAACAATTTATGATTTTTATTTATTTATTTATTTAATTAATTATTAGTATTAATAACATCGTCGACAATACCGTTATAAAAAAGTTAACACATCAGAATTTCTTGGGATTCATATTGATGAAAATCTAAAATGTCACACGCATTGTGAAATGTTGGCAAAAAGCTAAGCTCTGCATGCTTTTCATTAAAAACAATTTACTTGATCACAAACTCAAAATCAGCAAAAATAGCATACTATGCCTGCTATGCAAACTTCGAATCGCATAGAGGTATGGTATTGATATTTGAGGCAACTCCACAAATTAAAGCGGACCAATATTTAAGTTACAAAAAAGAGCTATAAGAAATTAATTTTCTTGGACTAAAGCATAGGAGTGATACCTATATCAAACCTCACTGTAAACCACACTTTATCAAGCACACAATACTAACTTTCTAGTCTAATATTTCAATTCACAATAAATGAAAATGAATATATGATCAATGAAAAAATTTACAAGAACAAAAATATTCATAGTCACTAGGAAAACGCTTTAAGTCCCGCCGCGTTGTTGGATGAGCGTAATTGGTGCATTGAGCTGCCATGTGTTATGCGGATTTTCTGTTGTTCTGTGAAAAAATTATTGCTAAGTCGAAGAATTTTTTTTAATTAAATTAATTTTTAATTTTTTATTAATCGTAATTTTAAAAAAGAAAAAAATCGTAAAATTGCGATTTTCATAAGAAATAATTATTCGATTACGCTCAAATTTTAGACGTATATATTAATTCATAAAATTCAGGTTTTTTGAAAAAATCATTACAATAGGATAAAGCATGTAGGTGTCATAAGTCAAAGAATTGTTTAAAAAAAAAAAAAAATGTAAAATTTCGATTTTCATGAGGAATAATTTTTGATTGCGCTCAAATTTCACACGAATATCTTAATTCATAAAATTTAGGTTCTGTGAAAAAACCATTAAAATCGGATGAAGCATGTAGGTGTTATAAGTCGAAGAATTTTTTTAAAAATCGAAAAAAAACGTAAAATTGCGATTTTCATGAGAAATAACTTTCCGATTGCACTAAAAAATGTGGCAGTTCTAAGTTCAGAGATTTCGAAGGCCTCCATAAAATTTCATCGCAATTGGAGTATCGGTTTAGCCGGAATCGTGTTAACAAACACACAATAATACATACAGAAAAAAAAGAAAAAAAAATTCCGGATTTTTTTCTCCAGTGTAGTGAAATGGAATCTTCGCTTCGCTCATCCAATAATATACTAGACAAGCTAACAATATTCACACTAAATATTATAAACAAAATCTGATCAAATTAATTCTAAATACATTAGTTCTAAATTATACTATAACAAGCTTCCAACAAAATCTAAAAGACACTTCTAGACTCTAGTATGAGCAGTTTAAAGAATAAGCTTAACAACTCTCATGTAAAAAAGACTATTATTCAGTTGAAGATTTTTTAACGATAATTAACTACAATGACTATTATAGTTTACTTGCTACTATGATCATAAAAATATTTTTTGGTTTATTTGGATGAAGGGCGCGTCAACCGTTAGGTCATATGCACCACTCTAGGCTAAGGGAAATTGGGAGGAGGGGCCTATGGTCGTCAGAAACAGCCACGGGCAGGGAGAGAAAACGGGGGTTCTGACGTTGCGGACGTCATCGTCTTTGTCATCGTTCGTGTAGCATAGTCATAGTCGTCTGGGAGGTCGTCAAGGAAAGGGGGAGGTGTCCCCGACGACGATTGCCAGAGCCCGCCCCTAGTTTCGGGAGTAAAATACTGCCTTTTTTACTAGCTGATGTTTGCGCGGTGGACCTTTTCTCTTGAATCTAGGAGCCCGCTAGGGCGCTACAGCCAAGCCGTGGCGCGCTGTACACTCGGGTACCCATATACAGCAAGCAAAGTTGGGGTGATTACGAGGTGTCGCCTGCCGTCATGAAACATGATTTATATAAACTTGAAAACTATCAAAATCGAGGGGATTTAGGTACCTGACAACACATGCCAAATTACTGTATAATTCGTCAGTTCAATCGGCCAGCGATTCTGACCAGACGAGTGGGGCTATGACCATTGATTAAAGAAGGCTATCGCCTTCTTTAATCAATGCTATAACGTCCATATTTTACATGGACATTAAGGCCTAATAGCGTGATATAGTGACTTTTGAAAGAAAAAGTTGAAAAAGTTAGCTGGAAGGCTTCCAAATAAACTACAATGTGCACAAAAAGCAAGTCTGTTGCTCAATGATATTTTACATTCCATTGTTTGGTAATACATGGTTATATACTCAATGGTAATACCATGGCAATTAAATCGACTTTGATAACATTATTATATATTTTAACAAATAATTTTGCAATGGATCTTGTAAAAGTAATGAGATCCCACACATAACAAGCAATTGTAAAAATACAGCCAAACCTTACACACTCAAAAAAATCGAGATCTAAAAAACGGGTCAAGCTCATCAGATTCTACTTTTCCACATTTGCGCATTCTTAATTCATAAACGTGCAGTGTCCCGCCGTAACATCCTTGAAAAATGTTTGGAAAAGTAGAATTTGGATGAACTTTTACGTTTAAATTAATAGTTGCAAATTCCATTTTGCCAAGCTTTTCAAGGATGTTGTTACGGGAATTTGGAAATGTGGAAGGGTAGATGAGCTTGGCCCTTTTTTTAGATCTCATTTTTTTTAGCGTGTAAGATTTGGCTCTATTTTTACAAGTTTTTGTTATGTGTGGGTCGCCTCTCACCCAGTCTTGGGCACGTTCCCCCAAAAAAGGAACTTTGAAAAGTTAAGTTAGGTACTTCTGCCTAAAAAGGAACTGAGACGTTCCTAGTTCATTTTCAATAAAAAAGGAACTGAAACGTTCCTTGTTCCTCAAAAGGAACTTAGTTCCTTTCACGTTCCTTATACCATCACTGATTTAAACAATAATTAATGTGAAATGAGTTAATTTATCATAACTCTTATTTATTAAAGTGAGTCCCAGGCCATCTGACGACGGTGGCGTCATTTTCGAAAACAAAAGATGCCACATTGATATTTTCATACTGCAGTTTACGATATCAGGTACTGGAATTTGACGGTATTACGACGGCGAAAGGAACTTATAAAGGAACGTTAAATTCGTTCCAAGTTCCCACGAAATAGTAATTTTGACGTTACAAGTTCCTGATCTAAGAAAACGAACGCGTTCCCACAAAAGTTCCTGAAAAAGGAACGCGTTCCTCCCCAAAGACTGCTCTCACCTTGTACGACTAGCAGCATGGCTGTGCTTTGACCGCGGGCCCAGACGGGGGATAAAATAAATATTAATATTGCATTGCATGTGATATTCTATCAATCATTAATTTGGGCTCGACTGCAAGCACATACCAACCATTTCATTAATTTTGTTTATATTGTCTTCTTACTACTGTGTTACCTAACTATGTAGAATTTAAAAAAATTTGTCTAATACATATTCTTCTTTTCTGTTTTGTTTTAGTATAACGAGACAAACTTTGTTTGTTTAGGACTAAAAAGCTTCAAATTTGTAATTTTATATCATGTAAAAATGTATAGTATAAATGTAATTATTTGTCTGTAAATAAAACTATGAAACTTGAGAATGGGACTGGATGGCACTGCGGTGGAAGAGCCATGGGAAGAGCCACAAATGCCCGTTTCCCTGTTTCATTCCTGTTTTTTTCTTCTTTTCTTCTTTATTTTTTAATGTTTTTTTTTCTTTTCTCTTTCTCTTTTTCTTTTTTAATTCCTTTTTTCTCCTTTTTTACTTTTCTTTTCATTCCCCACCCTTTTTTATATTTGATTCATTAATTGAATATATTTTATATCATTATCATTTGTTAACAAAATTGTGTGTAAAAATGCATTGTTGTTGTATAATGCTAATATTTCAAATATGTACTTAAATGTAGTTTATTGTAGTTTCTGCATCTTATGTTATTATATTTATTTAGTTGTCCTCCTTTGTAAATCAGTTTTTATAACTGAATGGGATAGACGTTAAATAAATAATTCATAAATAAATAAATAAATAAATAAATAAATAAATAAATAAATAATGAGAATAAATAAATAAATAAATAAATAAATAAATAAATAATAAATAATAAATAAATAAAAATAAAAAAAATTATATATAAAAAAAAATGGAGGAGAAAATAGGCTACGTACGTAGGGACCGGTACAAATAGCGCTTTCCGTTTGTCCGGTTTCCCGCCGATTCGCGCAACGCAGTCGCCAGCAGCTGAGCGGAGGAGGACGTGTTGATCCGTGTTCTTCGTGTCAAAAGATGGATTTCAACAACGATTTTGAAGAAGAATTCGAGAATGATGAGAAAGGGCCAATGTATGGGGGCAGAGATGGGACAATATTCCTTATTGATGCCACTATGCCGATGTTTCAGCATGATGAAGATGATGGTACTCCATTCAAGACATGTCTTGAGGTAAGGGACTTCTAACCTAACTTTTTCAGACTTTGCTAGCGCATTGATAATACACACAGGCTAGGGGATGGTTTGTTGTAGATAATCGATGCCTAGGGGCTATGGCCTAATACAAAGCAAGGGATAACCAATTCCCTGTACACACAGGTCTAGGGTAGGCTAGGCCTAGGCCTAGGCTTAGGTTTAATTAGCCTAATGACAAGCCACCTAGGCTTAGGACCTAACCGAATAGTGTTCTTGGTCTCATTACTTGATCTTGTTCTTATTCTTGGTCTGATTCCTGGTTTTGATACTAGATTGCTTCATGCATTTTATCTTTTATTTATTTATGCAATTTAGCGGACGTATCGCCAACAGCCGCCATCCTACTAAGAACAAGATCAGGTGTCCTTTTTCGATTCTTGTTCTCATTCCCAGATTTCGGCGAGTCTCGATCGTGCGCTCAACTATTCGGATGCTACTAGCTACGTCACGGATATCATGACGCGTAACGGTGACGTAAAACGAGAATAAGACCAGGGAATGAATGCGTTTTGTCACTATTCGGATAGGCTAGCTGCTCCTTAGCCCCTAGTTCAAGTTCAAGTTTTTATTCATCCGTAGATTCGTACAGGATACAAATATGGATTTCGTCAGCCTACCCTAGGCCCAAGGGAACTTCTTCGGATGGGGGGGCGGGGGGAAACTTTGGTAAAACTCTAGAAGCCCTCTGCCTCGGCTAGGCCCCAATACACCGCCACACATTTATCCTCGTTTTTCTGTAGGGGGCTAAGCCTAGCTAACTTGGTAAAACCTAACATAATTGGTAGGTAGGGGCTACTTCTTTGGTTGGTGTTACTGTTAACTAGTCAACTGGGAAAAGCATATAGGTTAGGGGGGGGGGAGTGGGAAGCGCGTATGTTTTACAACATTATTATTATTAAAACATATACGCGCTTTGCCCCCCCCCCCCCAAAACTATGCTTTTCCCCTAAAATCAGTGTTAAAAAGTTGACTAACACCAACCGAAGAAGTGCTACCGGTCCGTAATCTAACCTAGGGTAACGCGTTTTGCACTAGGTACCCCCTACTACGTATTGAATAATGTCATCTTCAACAAAATCCATATTTCTCGATTTGTTTAGTCGGGAAACACTCCCGTAGGTGTAAATATTTAAAAAAAAAAAAAAAAAAAAAAAACTCCCGTAGGTGTAATTGATATTATTTACTACAATCCAGAAATTAAAAAGTCCGCCCCAACCGGGAATCGAACCACGGATCTCCCGCATTCCAGACAGGCGTCTTAACCACTAGACCATCAGGACGGGTACATTTTAAGCTCTGAACTGTAGTTGCATTATACATCTGAATGGATGGAACAGTACTGCAACGAATATCTGCTGCCTTTGAACTGACCACCAAACATTAATTATATTCATTACCTTTACGCAGGTATGAGCGAGGGTTTATTTCTCGATTTGTTTAGTCGGGAAACACTCCTGTAGGTGTAATTGATATTATTTACTACAATCCAGAAATTAAAAAAGTAAAAAGTGGATTGTAGTAAATGATATCAATTACACCTACGGGAGTGTTTCCCGACTAAACAAATCGAGAAATAAACCCTTGTTCATACCTGCGAAAGGTAATGACATTACAATGTTTGGTGGTCAGTTCAAAGGCAGCAGATATTCACTGCAGTACTGTTCCATCCATTCAGATGTATAATGCAACTACAATTCAGAGCTTAAAATGTACCCGTCCTGATGGTCTAGTGGTTAAGATGCCTGTCTGGAATGCGGGAGATCCGTGGTTCGATTCCCGGTTGGGGCGGACTTTTTTAATTTCTGGATTGTAGTAAATAAAATCCATATTATTAACCAACTTCGTGACAGAAAGTAGACAGTTGATTGATTTTTGATTTGATATTGCTTAACGTCTCATACTAATGCACTAAGACTATTCGAGATGATGAGTGGTGATAGATGAGAGGATGGAGTATGAATAGAAGGGAGGAGGGGAAACCCGGTGGCGGTACCTACAGGCAAATAGCATACTCCTTTCAAAAAGTACCAAGGGACCAACGGCTTTACGTCACATCCGAAAGAACGGAGTAACCTTGACTAACCCACTTCCTCCACTAACCCGGACTGCCGAGCAGACGTCGAGGAGAACAGAGCCCTTACACTAGCTTTCGAACCCTCCATCTGCTCTAACCAGCGGTAGCCTATACATGTGTCTCAGGGCTGAGCATTCACCCACTCTCCCCCTGACTACGCCCGAAGGTTGCTTAACTTTGGTGTTCGCGTGGAAACCAGCTAAACGACTTCGGCTAAACCTAAACTGCTGGCCCAGTTCCCACACCGTTCCAAGAAATTACGTGTTAAATCGTTTTTGTTTTAAGAAATTGTTTTAGGAGCTTAACAACAACAAAATCCTTACAATGGACCGATCAGACGTCCGTAATTCTTACGACCGACCAATCAAAAGTCGTAACTTCACTGCGACATGCCAATAAAATATTACCAACCAATCAAAGTCTTGGATTCCTTAAAACAATAACAATTCCTTACGACGGTGTGGGACGTTTGTATCATTGATAGAAAGTGAGATGAAACGAGTGGTCTCAAGACTTTATCCTCCTGTACTCAAACCAAACTCACACACACACACAATGAATTGTCTAACCATGCAGTATCATGTTTCCAGTGTTGTAAGACTGCAATGTTGAACATGATAATTAAGTCTCGGCGAGATTTATTCGCCGTCGTCTTTTTTGGAACTTCCAAGACAGAAAATGAACTGAAAGCAGCCCATGTAGTGACATACCAGGAATTATCAGAGTCAAGCGCAGACAAACTCAAGCAGCTGGAGAGCATGCTGGATTGTAAGTCAAGTTACTAAAATCTTTATAATGCTCTTTCTTTCTGCCAATTTACAATTAGGCCTACCGGTATGTTCTTGGTATGTGTGTGTTCTTTTGAATATGTTCATTCTATTAAATTTAGCTAAAGAAGCATAAAATATTTAAGATCATTATTGAAGGTTCTGGTCACGGGTGCCCGGAGGGGGGGGGGGGTACAAGTGGGGGCACTTGCCCCCCCTGGACAAAACTCATGAAATAAAAATTTCAATATTTATTTCAATCAGTTGAAACTAAACTAAAAAATGGGAGGTAAAATATTTGGAAGGTTTCCATTCGTGTGTGTGTTTCCATTTTAGTGGTTTTCTAGTTTTGAGTGGGCCTATTAACTGCACAAAAATTACATAGTTTTGGACCTTTGGTACCCTAAATTGTATTCAGCCCACTGCTATTTTCTAAAACCCACCAAACGCATTCTAAAATCCCGATTTAAAAAAAATTCACCTGCAGCACTATTGATGGGGGGCAGAGCCCCCCAAATCCCTATTGCTTGCCCAACAATAGCACACATTGTAATTCCTCCTCCCTCCCCCCCTGCCGAAATTACCGCAGGCGTTCATGGTTCTGGTTGGTAACACAAAAAAGTGCAATTGTAAACAAGTGTGCATAGGATTGATTAACAGTTATACAACAGGCCTTTTACAAGGTACTAGACTCCTGAGATGTAAATGTTATGTAAATATATTACAAAAACCACTCACTGAACTTTAACTTGGGTTACTTAATTTAAAAAAATTTAATATTTTGGAGACTCCTCCTTCTTCAGGCAACGTCCATGCCCGACTGACTCGTAGACCTCGTCGTATGTAAATATGTTTGGGTAAATTATCGCTTAGTCAGCTTTGTGAATCTAGGCCCTATTGATTGTGCTTGGTCAATTCAAAATCGGGGAACTGTCTGTTCGGTACAACGTGACTCTGATTTTATTCTACATCTTATGGGGAGTAATCGTATCAATCAATAATAGTCTAGGCAAATAGGTCTATCAATTTTCCAATATAAACTGTAATTAAAATTTCACATAGAAACCACACCCATTTATGAAGTATAGCCTACTAGGGATGGGAAAAAGCGTATAATTTCCTACATGTTTAACCCCTTAAAATAATCGCGTTTAAACGTTTTTAACCCTATTTTTAAAAAAAAAAAATTGAAAAAATTGAAAATTTAGGTAGGCGGAGGCCTAGGTTTTACAACAAAAATCGTAATTTTGTACTTATGACCGGCCGATGAATAATTAACAATGGTTTTATTCTCACTCTCGCATTTAATGACCCGGCACTTCCACCATGTGTACAGACAAGATGTCATAAAACAGCCTGGGACCCGACCCGGCACCTCTACCAAAATGAAGCACTTTTAGAAAATTATCGGCCTAATTTGTTAGCTCGTGTTTGTGTAGACTCCGAAAGTGATAACAAAATAACATTTAATTTTTTTACTAAACGTTTTGCAAATTTAATAACCTCTAACCGTCCACTAAATGTTTAAACCTCCCATCCCTAAAGTATACTATACCGGTAGGCACAGACGATATATTATAGGCCTAGTTGTTTTCAGTTAAGATTATAGGTGGAACCAGATAACCTGGCGGTCGTCAAGGTCAAGCTAGAGAATGTATGCCAACATCAACAATTTGCACACAATCACTAATAAGTGATTTCGTCGATCAATTGTTATATTTGATAATCTAAACTTATATTTTAATAATTAAATTAGATTTAGGTATGTAATAATTTTATTTAAAGTATAGCCTAAGCGAAATAGTGATTTTATGAATGTGTAAATACTAAATATTTTTTTTGCTCGTTGGCAATGGCCATTTCAAATTTACCACTTTTCCGCTGCCAACACACTCTGATTTTGATGGCTACGCTAGATTTTTTGACATATGAAAGTTGTCTCATTCACCTTCAAAATATTCTTTTATTACATATTGTATCATGGCAAGCAATTCAAAAATTCATAAACTGGGTGTGCCTTTTCAGAGGCAATTTCAAGAAGCGGTTGTTCTGCTTTATGAGCATGAGCAGCGCCCGGGACGCTAGCATATTGGTTTCTTTACCATTGGCCACTTGCGAGGGCATCAGCTGTGCGACAGTGCTGCGATCCCTCGGCGACCGCAACTTTAACTGGTTTCACTTTTACCAACGGAAGCGGAAATAGAAAAGAATGCATGCATGCCAACATTGAAAACTAACACAAACCCAAAAGTACCGGGTACCTAACTAATTTTGCTACCTTGTTGTGATATTTCATGATTAAATACTAAGGCTCTAATCTAAGCATAATGCCAGAGAGTAAAACGAAAAAAATAAATGGCTAATAATTAAAAATAAATCAACTGGTTTGAAAAGTTGATTTTTGTTCTCTTGTTGGTACCAGTACTATTGATCATTTAACACCTTCCTTGCCATACAGAGTTACAGTAGGACTAATCAACTGCTCTCTGCGAAGCAGGGAATGAGCGGACATTCGTTTGTTAATACTAATTAATTTACACGTCTGCCATACACAAGTTTTCTTGTTTTAAAATTACCGCTGTAGGGCCTAATCGCCATACACGAGTTTACTCGTTTAAGCTCCGAGCACTTTAAACATAGCTCGCAATCTCTCGGCGCTATGTGAAACTAATACAAACTTAAACCTTAACGAGTTAACTCGTGTGGCAATTTTGATCGCAAATATTTAAACAAGAACTCATCTAAAGCAGCGAAGGTGTTGAATTTTCTTGCACAATTTGTCAATTACCGTACTACCAACCTCGATGCGAGTGTTTGGTTCACAATTCTCGCTCCACTATTTTAATCTTCCAGTTCATCCAAGTCTCAAACAGTACTTTAAATAAGTTGTTTTCATTTTCGGATGCAATTTTAATGCCGGATGTCATTGAGAGAGCTGTCATGTGTTGTAATTTTCTGACTGGTGGTCACAGTGCAGTTGAAAATACTGCGATCTCTCGGCCGTGGCATTCTTAACTGAAACCAACTAGTATAACCAAAAGCCCACATCAAACCAAGCCAAAAAGATGATGCCGTCAGTTGCCTATTGGGAATGCATTTTTGTACTGTTTATTTATTTTCTTTCTATTCCTCACAATTCCCCAAATGTGGGTTACCAAAAACTGTCAACTAACTTTCATTTTCTAATCTATGACTGTACATGTTTACTTTAGCGGACGACTTTGATAACTTCGATACCAAATATGGCCACTCGGATAACTTCTTGTTATCGGATACATTGTGGCTGTGTCAGACTATTTTCTCTAAAAGGTAAGTTATTTGATAGGTAACCTCTATAGCCTAAATGATTGATTGGATATTGCTTAACGTCTCATATTTATGCAACTTGGCTAATCGAGACGAAGGGAGGGACGTAAGGGATGACGCGGGGGGACAAGGGGTGGACAGGCCTGTGCTGGTCAGAACCAGCCACAAGCTTATGGGGAGGGCAGGGGTTCCCCCACGTCGTGGTCGTCTCCGTCTTGTGTCATCATCCGTCCGTGTTGTCATTGTCGTCGCCGTCGGGGAGGTAGTCAAAGGGAAGGGGTTCCCCGACGACGACCCAGAGCTCGCCATTAGTTTCAGGGAGAAGAACTCCCCTAATCACGGGCCAAACCACGAGAAGGTTGCGAGTTGGAATTTGAAGGCCCATAGCCTAAATGATTTGGAACCCAGACATACAACCTTTATATGGTGTGCTTTACTGAGTCCAGTTGAGACTCGGTTCACATGTTAACACCTAGACCAGGTCAAGACCTTGACTGAGTCAGGGGCGGATCTACCCCTTACTTGTGTGTGTGTGTGTGGGGGGGGGGCGATAAAAAAATCATAATTTATGAAACGAACACTGCAAACACCAACAGGAGCGTATCCAGGAATTGATTATTGAATGAGGGATCAGCCTTGCAAAAGTAGTTTGGATGTGGTGGACCTGGAGTAAAGTTCCAGCTCTGCTAGGCCTAATGGTTAGGGGTAGGCCTATTATGCAATATGAAAAATTGGAAATTTCCAACTTTTAACAGCCTAAAACACGCTTACCTGTAAAAATGTAAAATTAAATTACATAATAGTTTAAGTTCTAGCCTAAGTAAAAGATATACAAATCTGCAGTCTCTCCCTAAAATAGAAAAGTGGAATTAAAAAAGTTATATAAGTATTTTTAATGTAGGCCTACCCACTGAATAATTGTTAGTTAAAATAAGAGAAAAAAGAAGAAAGAAAGTGAGAGGTGCAAAAAAATCATTGCATTATGCTCGGCTTGATCGTGTTTCCCCCATATTTAGAATTGACTCTTCTCGTTGTGATAGACATTGTACTCACAATCATTTGTTCTGTATAATTTTTGTTTTACCAAATTATGTATCAAAATAGTACTGCCTACAATAGTAACTTTGAAAGCCCAAAAATGGACCTAATTCATAAAAGTAAAAATAGCTATATATTTTCTGGCAAAATAAAGTATTAAATTTTGTCATCCGTCGGTACACATGAAATATGTCACTTAAAAACCATTTTTAGGCATGCATTTACTATTTACCAATAGATAAAGGAGATGTCAGGAACATTTGAGCCATAGTTATAACATGGAGTTATAAATAGTACTAGTTATAACCTGTTTTCCATTCAAAATTCTGTCAGCCACAACACAACCAATGTCCTATTTTATGTCTCTATTTGCTATTTGGAGTTGGACATCAGTCAAGTCCCAAGCGTAAGTATACCGACAAAGATTAGGTCACCTGTGCTCTTCTTCACTCACTTTCGTACCACAAAATTACGTACCATAGATGTTTATTACGTAAACACTTACTAAACTTTTAGAAGAAAAAAATGGTGACTTTTGGTTTGAGACTGATACCTCAGTAATAGTGTCGAGTGTTGATTGATGTTTCTCTTACAGCCCGTTCAAACTGAGCACGTTCCGCATCCTTCTGTTCACCAACACAAGCGACCCTCACGCTGGCGACGCAGCTAAACAACACCAGGCCCGAGTCAGAGCTGGAGACTTGTCTCAGGCTGGCATCGAGCTAGAACTCTTGCATATGGGAGATGTTTTCGACACAGCTCCCTTCTACAAGGTAGGATTAATTTTAACGTAGCCTACTGGCATAAAAAAATAAAGTGTGTTTTGAGGTAGGGCTAAAGGCCTAGAGAGGTTTTAAAAACCACTGTAAAATGTAAATTTCAATTAAAATAAGTTTTTTTTTATGTGGGCACCAAGCGTTTATACAAGAGTGGACAAATAGTTTGAATATTTGGCATTCACCCATCCTTTCCCATGTTATGTACATTTTTAAATTGCCTTGATTAATCGTACCGGTACTAGTTGTAATGGATATTGAAAATCATGTAAAAATATCAAGTAATTTGTTATGTATCGTCGGCTGTACTAATCTAGTAACCGACACAGAACATTATGTCATATTTTACACTTTTACTGGACCCCAATTCTAAAACTTGAGCTAGATTTGATTAGTACGTTTTAGTTGGTAGGCCTAATCGATCCAGTTGTGGTTGGTCGAGGTTGTAAGGAATGCGATTGTTTTGTTTGTTAAATTTTGTTTTTGTTTGATTGGAGAAAAAGAGAGGAGGAGAGGCGTAGGCTCTCTAATCAAACATTCATTCATGTCATTCATTTCTAGGTCTTAATCTTGACCGCTTATCCAGCTTCTACATAGCGTTGGGAGAGCAACACACTTGTATTATGTTTAGGCCTATTGGGCTAACATCTTTATTGACAACTGGCAAAACCTGACACAACCACTTACCTACTACCAGATGACTGGAGTCAACTCCTAACCTGTCCAAAAAACTCAATTGCTGCAATGCCCCCACTAGTAAACAATCAAGCTTCCCAAATGTCTGTATACTGCCGTAGCAACCTATTAACCATCAACATCCCCAAATCTAGTCCCCTAATCTGGCTAGACGGATAAAGCATCAGTAGAACCAACTCCACTAAACTGCTAGGATTAAACATCTCCGAAACTTTAGATTGGTCTATCCACATTAACCATGTGGCCTCTAAAATTCAAAGTGGTTGTTTCATTTTAAGGAAGCTCAAACAGCTAGTACATCCCCACATACTTAAAATGGTTTACTTTGCTCATGTTCACTCATTCATATCATATGGCCTACTTTTCTGGGGTGCATCTCCCCACGCAATCAGAATATTCACCCTCCAAAACCCAAGTAGCACAAACTTATGGAAACCTTATGGCCAACTGTAGGAGAACCAGCAGTGGAGCTTATGGACCATTGCCGGTTCTGTGCAAGTGGATCGCATGTGGCTTTGGCACAACATCCAGAAGCTTTCCATAAGCGGTAAACCGCCTATGGACCACAACCGACCAGCCGCCTGTGGACCACAGCCGGCTAGCCGCTTATGGTCCACTGCCGCCCAGCCGCTTATGGACCACTGCTGGCTAGCCGCCTGTGATCCATTAGCGGATGCCTGTAGCAAACCCAGCAGCTTTGAGAGGAAATAAAATTCTTTTGAAAGCAAAATACCAGTCCCAGGCGGAGAACACTAACGCTATCTGGTAGCAAACAGAGGAGGCACGCTATTTAATCATTGCAAAATGTATATAAAAAATTATTATTGCTTATCTATTCATTCGTTTCGTATATCATTAACACCAACTAGAAACAAGGTAAATGGTTATTTTATTAGGAACGTAAGCACAAATTATAATATATCGCCAACAACCGTACTCGAACTCGATGCTGCGTGGCGTCTAGATGGTCTGGATCTGAAATGTGCAGGTACCATAACCACTCGGCTACGGTGACACTGAAGACTTGGCGTGCTAATCCAACTCATGTAGAGGAAGCGCGCATACATCGTCTTGACGAATGTCACCATGTTTATTATATTCTTTATTTATCTACGAATTGAGATTTACTTTCGACTAACGAAATTGTCAAAAAGCGTTGCTAATACCAATAATGTATACGAAACGCTCCTTCCTTGTAACATATACCATGTTTGACTTATTTTATTGAATGACCTTTCAACTAGAACTTCGTTTTGGTTTTACTTAGTTAAGAAAGATGGTGTAATACAACGGAGACAATACAATGTATATCATACATTTAATTTGAAATAATTGTTTCGCATGTTGTTATGATAGTCACGATAAAATAATTATTATAATTTGAAGTATTGACTAATATTAGGGCTACCCCCGGCTATGTTTATCTTTCCACAAATACGCAAAATAAAACAGTGATTCTATTCAGGTATAATTACAGTTGAAAACATGAGAACATAATTTATTATTTAAAATATGGCAACAACTCATTAACCCGGAAATATATTATAAAAATCACACACTGAACTATACTAACTATTCCAAAACGAAGATGGCGGAAAGTGAACTTGAGCTTGAAGAGCTGCTGAAGGATATTAAATCGTTAAATGTGAATGATTTAAAGAGTGAACTAGAAAAACTGGGTGGAGATGTTAGTGGAAATAAAAATGTGTTAAAAAAACGTTTGAAGAAACTAGTGGATCTAAAGTTGAATAAAAATGAGAAAGACGAGAATACACGAACCAAGGGTGAGTGCAAGGCATGTGGTGCATGGAAACTTATAGTGAATAAAGTAGATAATGAGATTTTGCTGGCAATGAAGTTAATTGGTGAGATGGAAAAAAGACTTAAATTAGAAGAAGAAAAGAGCTATTTAATAAAGTTAATGAACTGCAAAGCATTATCGAAACAGTAGAAATAAGCGAGGTTAGGGATGAACTTAGTGGTGTGAGGTGTAGTCTGCAGAGAGCAGCAGGTAACGTGGGTGACAATGGTGGTTCCACTAAACCTCGACAGAGAGCAGGTGCATTACCAACCCCCCAAACATCTGACCACGACCAGCCGCTGACAGAGGGACTACGCCCACCAGCCATGTGCCAGAATCAAGTGACAGCCCAAGACCTGCTGAATGGAGATCGGATGGCTGAGCGAGATGAACAAGTTATGACCGTCCCTACCTTTAGAGATATTGTTAAGTCGGATAGGAAGAACAAAGGAAGTTTTAACCTGTACATTAAACCAAAAGATGTAAATCAAAGTAATGACAATGAACAAACAAAGAAGGCAGTCCAAGAAAAAATTGATCCAACCAAATTAGCAATCGGAGTCAACATGCTACGATCCACAAAGAATGGTGTTTTAATAGGATGCACTGACAGGCAATCCCTAATTACTCTCAAATCAAATGCAACTGAACTGATGGGAAATGAATACGTAATAGAAGACCAAGAACCAATAAAGAAAAACCCAAGAATGATGATCCATAATGTTAGACATTATGGAAATGATGATAATACATTGATACAAAAAATAGTCAATCATAATAACCTAAAGAGTGATCGAGGTGATTTCCTTATGAATGTTGTATATAAAAGATCCTCAAATGATACATTTATAAACTTAGTGATTGAAGTGGATCCTCACACGAGAAACGAGATTCTGCAACTTGAAAATAGAAGAGTTCGCGTGGGTTGGCAGACGTGTGATGTCACCGACCACATTGACATCAACAGGTGCTACAACTGCAGTGCATTTGGACATTTCGCCCGCGATTGCAGGAACAAGCCTACATGTGTATACTGTGCGGGTGACCATAAAGTAGAATCTTGTGTCTCCGACTATCAAAATTGTATAAATTGTATAGATAATAATTGTAAATATAATCTCAAGCTTGACGTCTATCATGCTGCATCATCGAAGTCCTGTCCAATATATAAAAAAATATTCAGAAACCTAAGTGCCAAAGTAAATTATGATATGCCTAAATAGCAACTACCACACTTACAGAGTATGGCATCTAAAAATAAAGGGAAAATTAATTACAACATCATCTATCTGAATGCTCAAAGTTACATAAAAAACAAAGACGAAATTGATAAACTCATCTACCTAAATAAACCTGTGGTTATGTGTTTAGTGGAAACACACGTGACTGGTGATATTGAATTAAGTGAACTTTCTGTGATAGGATATCAATGCGTGAGGTGCGATTCTAATAGCAGACACACAGGTGGAGTATAATTATTTTTGTGAGAAATGGTGCCAAGTATAAAATTGTACAAAATCTGACTAAAAGTGTGCCGATGGAATATTGGACTCTAGGAATTCAAGTAACGATTGATAAAGTAAAAAAACTTGTTTGTGGACTATACCGTTCTCCTAGTGGTAATTTGAAAAATTTTATTTCATTTTTTGAAGAATGGATTGAGAGGGCGGTAGGTATAAACCTGGCTACAATAATAATGGGTGATTTTAACATTGATATTTTAAAACATACCACGTACTCCAATAATCTCAAAAATATAATTGACTTTTCTGGCCTGAAACAAATGGTAAATCAACCAACCCATGTAACTAAAGGTAGTAGAACATTAATAGATCTAGTTATATCTAATGACTTTGATGTCAAAGTAAACATCCGGGGAGATCCCATAATTACAGATCATGAAACAATTTATATTGATTATACCTTCCTATGACTGACAAAATATGCAATGTCCAAAAGACATATGAGAAAAGAGATCTTAAAAAGTTTGATACCGACATATTTCAGTCTAAATTGTTGGAATGTAACTGGTATCGCTCATCTACAGACGCAAACCTGTTAGCTGACAACCTTGTAAATAACATAACTAACTGTCTTGACTTTGTTTCCCCTATTACAACTGTAATTTGTAGAGATACCAAATATAAACCAAAACCCTGGTTTACTGTAAAAACAAATCAGGCTTTGAAAACAAGAGACTTGATGTATAAAGAAGCAACTGTAATTAATACTAATTATGTATGGGATAAATATAAGAAACATCGGAATGATACTTTATCAATGATAAGGCAAAATAAAAGAGATTTCATGCATAACAATATTGATAAAGCCAAAGGTGATTCAAAAAAAATGTGGAAAACCTTAAAAGATATTATCAAAAACAACTGTGTACATAATGATATACAAGAAATAGTATTTGATGTTCCATGCTCGGATACTGATTTAATTGCAAAAAAAATTAATCAATATTATGTAGATAGTATTGATGAGATTGTAGAAAGTATTCATCAGAATAATACCAATGTTTGCTTGGGGATAATCCACAATGCCCCTATTTGTGAGTTCAGTAAATTCGAAGAGATTACCATCTCTGAAATGAATAAAATAATTTTAAATCTCCCCAATAAATCTTGCACTGATGAGGGAATATCAGCCCATATAATTAAAACTGCGTATAGTGTAATTAAATACGACATGCTAAATGTAATAAATACATCACTCAATAGTGGTGTATTTCCTGAGAATTGGAAAATGTCGACTATTATACCAATACCCAAGAAACCTAATACTAACAAAGCTATTGAATTCCGTCCATTGAACATGTTACCAATTTACGAAAAAAATCCTTGAAATAACTGTACATAACCAAGTAAATACTTACTTAAATGAAAATAAGTTAATATGTGAACAACAATCTGGTTTTAGGAAAAATCACTCTTGTGAATCAGCAATACAACATGTAGTTACTGAATGGAAAGAAGAAATTGAACAGGACAAAATAGTTGTTGCGGTGTTTCTGGACCTAAAACGTGCATTTGAAACAGTTGATAGACATAAATTGTTAAAAAAACTAAGTAGACTTGGGATTATTGATAATGTACACAAATGGTTTACTGAGTATCTGACTGATAGGAAACAAAAAGTTAAATTTAATCGAAAGTTCTCTGATGTTATAAATAGTAAGTATGGTGTTCCACAAGGGTCTGTGCTGGGACCCTTGTTGTTTTCAATATATATTAATGAATTACCTAAATTATTGCAATTTTGTTTGATAAATTTATTTGCTGATGACACTGTTATCTATTTGTCTGGCAATAATCTCAAATTAAATATTGATAAATGTAAATACATGATCATATCTACCAATGCTTAGTTAAAAAGACTGGGTGTAAATACTAATAAGATAGAATTATATGGTGAAGTGATCGAACAGGTCACTGAAATGAAATATTTAGGATTTGTTATTGATAATGAACTTAAGTTTGATAAACATATAAAATATATTGGTAAAAAAATTAGTAAAAAGATAGGATTTTTGGGACGCATATGTAAGTCCTTGTCTATGTGGTCTAAACAACTAGTTTATAACACTATTATTCAGCCTCAATTTGACTACTGTGCCACACTGTTATTGTTAGCTAATAAATCAGACCTGTCTCTTTTACAAAAACTTCAGAATAGAGGAATGCGTATTATAATAGGATGTTACAAATATACACCAATATGTGCAATGCTCACTTACTTGGATTTTATGAATGTTGAAGAAAGGGTGCACTATTTGTCCTTAATCTTTATTTACAAAATGTTAAACAATATGCTGCCTGAATATTTAAAATGTAAAGTTGTTATGGTAAAAGATATACATTCACACAACACCAGGGCATGTTTTAATAATAATGTGTATATTGAATTTAGGGGCAAAAGCGCATCAATGAAGTCGTTATTTGTGAAGGGTATTAAACTTTATAATAAACTACCAAATAACATTAGGGAATCTGACAATGTTGGATCTTTTAAAAGAAAATGTAAATATTATATTATGAAAGGTAAATACATCTGATTGTTATTATTTTGTGAAGGAACAGGGCTATACATTTGATAGTGTTGATTATGTCTGATTGCTCTATTATTAAGAATGTATAAAGCAATGTTCTGTATCGATAATAATAGCTGAACTCAGCTAATAATAAACGATTATTATTATTATTATTATTATTAACCTGGGTTACTTACGTATTAATCACGATGTTTCGGAGAGCTCCGTCTCCTTTCTCAAGCATCGGCGGACGGGCATGGATGCTTGAGAAAGGAGACGGAGCTCTCCAAAATATCGTGATTAGTAAGTAAGTAACCCAGGCTACAGTTCAGTGTGTGATTTTTATAATAATTTATTATATTATTATATATTTCTCAGGGTCTTTAGTATTTACGTACGTACTACGTTCGCGGATTAATATCGTGTTCATTACGATGGAGTAACCGTAAGATATACTTGATATGACCAGTAAAAAAATAGTATCAGTCCTGTAGTGTAGGAGTAAATACTAAATAGTTCAATTTATTTATAGCAATGTATATATCTCGCATTCATTTATGTGGCTCAATTTATACAAACAAATATACGTATCAAAGTCGATTTGTGTGGGATTTTTTTACGTAAAATATATTATTGTCTATTCTATTTTAAACGTATTAGTGGAAACAAATATTTATTTTAACAAGGACAACGTTTCAGAGAAAAACATTTCCATAATTAGGTAAATAAAAACAAAAATCATAATATTAATAAAACATTTAAACAAGCAAGAGTAGTAGCCAAGATAGACAAAATATTCACTATAACAAATGGTCAAATAAAGTGAACTAATCCAGCTGTTTACAAACTAATTCCTATTTATTTATATTTTGTGCTTATGGACCGCTTATGGTCCACTCGCACTCGGCCAGCAGCTGGTTTCGTGCATGTGGACCACTTATGGTCCACTAGCACTGATCCAGCTGCTGGTTTTGAGCCTATGGACCATAAGCGGATCGCTTATGGATCGGGATTTGCAGCAGTAAACCGCTTATGGACCACAAGCGGCAATAATTTTGTGCTTGTTAGGAAGAGAGCAATCTGCATTATGGCTGGCGTTTCCCAGGAGGTATACTTGTAGAGAGCTTTTCAAGGAACTAGGAATTCCTACTCTGGCCTGCTCTCTTATTCAAGCAGCTGCGACATTTGTCCGTTCCTACCCTAATCTTTTCCCTCTAAACACCTCTGTCCACTCCCATTTTACAAGAGCAAATCTAAAAATTCACATTCCCAACCATAAACTAACCCTATTCTCAAAAGGTCCACAATATCTAGCTTTAACTTATAACAAGCTACCAAACAATACAAGAACCTCTCCCTCCATTTCAACTTTTAAGTCCAGCATGAAATCATTTTTAAAATCCAAAAGTTACTACTCGCTCAATGAATATCTCTCTGCATGAAATGTAATGTAACGTAAATAGAAATACCTACCTATCTATTCATCAATCAATTATTATATTACAGAGTTTGAGACCTAGCTCAGTTATATTTTATTTTACATTCATCCTAGATATTAACATTATTACTTAGAATTAAAATTAGAATTATTCATTGCACTATCCCTCTTTACAGAGAATTGTGTTATACTGATACCATGTATTTGACCAATGAATAAAAAATACTTACTACCTTATTTCAAGTTATTTGTCGTCTGCCTCAGTTGCTGGACAAGTCTGTTTATTGCTATTAGCTGCTGTTACACCCTGCTGTTGTTATTTTGATCTTTTCGGTACCGTAGCAGTTTTGTTTGTGTCCATTCCCTAGCTTGAGCAAATTTAAGTCTGTGTGTAATCCTACTACTATACAATAACGTTAAATAACATAGTAGGCTTATACTATACGGTTTGTAGGTCACTATACCTGCTGCTTTTGTGCAAAAAACTATTAATCATGGTAACTTTTTCTTCTATATTTCTCTCAATTATTACTGTCTGTTTATTTAACATTCATTGTTGTAAACTAAACTAGGCTATGTATCAAGTCAATTCATGTACGCCTGGGCCTATTGTTCTTGAGAATAAACATTTTTCTAAAACCGAATGTGAATCTGAATAACAACACAAAACATGCTGTGAGCTGGAAAGCTGTCTTACTGTATCTTATCTTCCAACAGGAGTTGGTACAACTGGCTGCAGGTGAAAGTGGAAATGATTTTGAACTACCGAAAGCAGTTTCGAGTTATGATGAACTCATGACGCGTGTCAACTGTGTGGATTCCAAGAAGCGCGCTCTATGCAAAGTGTTTTTCCACCTGGGCAATGAAGTGACACTTGCCGTTAACCTCTTCAACCTGGTCCAGTAAGATAGCTTGTTTGTTGTTTAATGCTGTTATTAGAGCCCTTTGAATTTTATGAGTTTAGCCAATCAATGAAGTAATGAGTCATTGACGAAAGGTCTAAGATTTTCATTTCACAAAATGTGGATGTAGTGATTGATTTCAACCCAGATAGTACCTGGAGTGAATCACCGCCAACATCAAAACTTGCAAATAATAAAACCAAAGTTTATTTTATGAAAAACATTAAATATTATAGGCTTATATGTACTGTACTGTAAATTTTAAATATGCTTTGAATATTAGGGGAATGCCATCTGTTTTTGCCTTGAATGTAATTTATGTCCGCAAATCAAAATTGCTCATAATTATTCATAAGTAAGTAAGCCTACTGCGTAGGTAGGCTACTCTATCCAAAAGTTTTGCAGTAATTGATAAAACTGCCAAAATGCAAGATTTACCCAATATAACCAAAATATACTTCTAAATACAGATTTGTCAAATACTGTAATAAAAAAGAAAACTCACTGGGCTTTATCTATAGGGATCATATGTTGTAAAATGCTGAGCACTCCTGAGACGGTCTCTTTAATATTATAGTGGTACTGGTACAACTACATTCTAACAATAATTTGTGTTTATTTCTAGAAAAACTATTATGCCTAAAAAAACATTTCTGGACAGAGCTTCCAATGAAGCAGTGAAGTTTGTAACCCAGTACTATGATACGGTAAGTTTATAATGGTTTTTCTTTCTTTTTTTCATGTTATTCTGCAGTGCTTACCGCATTGTGCCGAATATAGGCCGAACCTGAATATGAGCCGACCCCCTAACTTTTCTTGTTGGACAACATATGCTTAAGCATGCATATATAAGCTGGTAAGGGACTTTTGAGATTTAAAATACCGTAATGAAAAAAGGGTAGGCTTATATTCAGGACAAATCGGCAATTAGTATTGAAAACGGGAGTTGATATGCTAAAGCTAAACCGACAGTAATTGAAGTAACTTCTTACCTTCCATACATGCACCAAAAGTGTGCAAGGTTGCCCGCAGGAAATATATCTACCGGTAAGCCTATGTGTTTCTTTAAATAAACATTATAAACACATGATATTAGGTGACCTACTATTCAAGGACAGAAAAATAAGAAAATTAAATAATCAAACGAGTAATTTTAAGGAATTAATATCGGACCACCTACAGTAGTTTTGGGACTACTACCGTATTTACTCGATTGTAGGTCGCACCCCAGTTTTCAGATGTGTGTGTGTGAAAAGCTGGTTTGCATGCAAATGTAGGTCGCGCTATTGTAATTTGTGAGTATGGGTAGCAAATATCCTGAAATTCTTCTTTAAAAGTTCAAACAAATACAGATCAAGTTAAAAAAAAATAACAAGGTAAGTAACCCTTCACATCAGTTCAACCTGGTGTCCAAAGAAGTCCTAGGATGCTGCCAAGATATTACACAGTTGGTAAGACTTGTGCAGTGGTATACATATAATATTATCACAACTTTGAATTTAATATCAGAAAATTGTACTAAATGTGTTGCTCATTATTGTATAGTGCGTCTCGCAATCCTATTTATGTTATACAACATGCCGGGTTGGACTTAAAAGCCTTTGCATACAAATGTAGGTTGCACCCCAGTTTTATGCCTTTCAATTTTCAATTCAAGAAGCCTCCCCGTCCCTTAAAAAGAGTTTAATAAAAAATGTGATGCATGGAAAAGTGCTTAAAATTCAATGGGTGCCCAGCCACTGCAACATCCTGGGCAACGGAAGAAAGGGCTCAAAGAAGTCTGCCCCTGACACAGCGAGTATCTCCTACAACTCTGCCAAAAACCTTGCCAAGGAGGGCCTCAAGACATCCTATGGAAGACTTCAAGAGGCCAAGATGTATCACAAACCATGGCGGGACGAGGTCCTCAAAGGGCCAGACAAATCCTGGACAAGAAAGGTGGCAACAGCGAAGTTCCGGCTAACCACAGGACATGACGTCCTGCAGCACCACCTGAGTCGATTCAAATCACAAAGGAACCAGCAACTTCAAACTATGTACATCGGGTTTTCAGGACAGAGCGCACCTCTTCAGCTGCGCCGCACTTAAATCTGACATTGACGCCCTGCCAAATAACCTGAGCGGGCCAGAGAAGGAAGCACATATTTACTGGATAGCCAGGAAGAAAAATGATTGAAAAATCAAGCTTTTGGCATAGGGGGAAAAAAAAAATCAATTCTATGTGCGGCCTACAATTGAGAAAATACGGTATGATCTTGTTTTGTTGAAATTAATTCTGGGTAAAAGTGCCAAGCCCTCTCAAAAAGGGGTAGTCGATACACCAAAATAGCATTACTTATGTAATTACCACTGCCTCCTAGATGTTCGTCGTGGCTCCTCGTTACCTGCCTGTCCATGCAACATGGTTTGATTGTTGAAGACAATTCGCACATTTTTCCCACAGCGCTAGTTACCGTCCCCAAGAGCTTTCTTTTGTTTTCGTTGTTTACATACGATCTGCATACGATTCAAATGTCATCATGCCAGAGTTGAGCTATATTTTTCTTCATAATAGGCAATGGTGCGTGCAAGAAGTTGTAAGATACCGGGATGCCATTATCTAAAACAAGTAGGCCTTACTTTGCATGAACTACAGGGAAATAAGGAAATTGTGCCACCCAGGCCCCCCCCCCAGACTCCCCCTTATCACGCGCCACTGCTTGATGGAAAGCATGTGGAAAGTAATATTGTTTAGCTCGTGGCCTAGTCAAGACTAGGGCCCGAGTAGGCTACTTAAGCCTATTGATTTTTAATATGATTAGGAATAGGAGGCATAGGCCCTAAAGATAAAAATAACATGCCTATTAGACCTTACCTTATATTATCAAACAACAAAGTTATCAATATCTACTTTTTGTTTAATTACGAGCAAATGTAACTAGACAAATTTGTATATTACTATTCCGCAAACCATGATAAGTGATGTACGTATACAAAATACGATCTAAAACATTCGATTTAGTTGGATTCAACAGTAAAATACATGGGAGATGACATTTAATGTGACAACAACATCAAAAACAAAAGAAAGCTCTTGGGGACGGTAACTAGCGCTTTGGACAACAATTAACACTGTGCGCGTGGACAGGCAGGTAACGAGGAGCCACGACGAACATCTAGGAGGCAGTGATAATTACTAATGACTAGTAGAGGTGTGTACGTATTTACTTTTTGTTTGTTTTATTTAATAAAACAGAAATAACAGCACTTTATGGTACCACTAAATGGTAATAACACCAAATCTTCCCTTATTTGCTAAATAGAACCATATTTTGCTAATTCCTGTCACATTAACAAAATTACTTCAACTATTCTCACTTTTTATAATGAAAACAATACAATATGTATATAAACTATAAATAATTGTTAATTACTTCTTTCTGATCAAATTGTACTGTGATGTTCCAATTTTTGGCAGGAAACGGCTGCAGGAGCGATCACTAGGCAGTACCTGTGAATTGAAAACGGGTGTGATTTATGCGCCTATTAAAATTTCCTATGCATTTTAAGAACATAGTATTCACCGTTTTGCAATGCGAGGAAGGCAAAAAATAAAATAAAAACATAAAACACCACTTTTTGAAATTTAAAAAACAAAACTATGGAAAAAATAAAACCATTTTAGCACACACCTACTAATGAGTAATGACTAATGACTGAGCACTGGTGATCTGTGACAATCTGCATGTGTTTCAGGAAACAGCAGAGGTGATGCTTCCAGCTGAAATTATGAAGTACCAGACGGTCGGAGACAAGCAGATAATGTTCCGTTTTGTAAGTCAACTCTATTTTCTTTGGGGAATTTAATTATGCACAACCAAGTAGTCCTTGCCCATTGGTAATACACTTCATTAAACAAATAAAAAATTGTAGAGATAATTAAAAATATCTATAAAACTCAATCTCAAGTTTGACGTTTTTCCATTTACTACCATTGTGTTGACTTCCTTTGTACTCGTTGCTGCGGCCATGTTGGAAAACGACGTCACCAGCATTTACCCTTGAAACCGCAAATACTGGGTTGTTCCATTGCTTCTTGTTTTCCATGTGTTAACTCACTCCATACTTTATTCTTGCCTTTCTCCTTCCATTCTCTCTTTATTTCCGAGTTGCAGACTGATTTTAGATGTGCCTTAGTTAGCTGATCTGTATGATATTATATTCTTTACAAAGTGCTTGGTTTTGAATTTCCATTTTGGCAAGGAAATCAAGCTTTCTCATTTCCATTTATGCCACAGAGCGCTGGTATCCACAATAGTGTAACAATATTACCAGCATTCATCAACCTTGGGATTTTGACCTTGCAGTTTCTTATTTCCACCTCTACTTCTTCACTTTCATTTTATTATCTTACCTACTTTATGTCATTCACGTGATCCAGTCTTTTGGCATTCCTTTCAAACACATACTACATACTTTATAGTTATTTAAAAAAATTTACACATACGTGGTAGTAATTAGCAGGCCCCTATACTCAGCAACATCAACTTACTTGGTATTTTTGGGCAGGATGAAACACGAGAGCTTCACAACATGACAAAACCGGGCATGGAACTGTTGGGATTTAAACCAGAAAGTCGTGTGAAATTTCATCACCACATTAAGGCCTCTTCGTTCATATACCCGAATGAATCACTTATAAAAGGTAAGTACACCAATTTGTTTTTAAAATGAGAAAACCCACGCTTAAATTAAACTGACCTTGATGGCAGGGCTAGTCGGAGACTAACCAGTGCATGTAGGTTCAAAACACAATGTTTTTAATTTTTATATTGCTTAGCACTAGGCTACATTTGTCAACTCTCTTCAATTTTCATCGATGGTTTGTACGGTACTTTATTTTTTAGCATTGTCCATTCAAACGCTAAGTTTTGAACTAGACCTTGGTGTGAGAGCGTGTTCTCAAAATATTCTGACAAAGTTTGCATTTGTTAAGCGAGCGTTTCCATTTGACTCTGCCGGAAAAAATAGTCACTGATTTTTTTTGTTTTTTTGTTTTGTTTTTTGTTTTTTTGTATATCTCGCCATAACGTTCGAACGGAGGCTCGGATCGAGTTGAAATTTTGACCATCCGCAAGCTTTGTTCCCGATTGAATGCCATTAGTTTTGTGGCAAATTGGTTCAAAAAGTTAAAAGTTACATTAAAGTTAACCGAAAGTTTTTTTTTCAAACTCAACGGCGACAAAATCTGAGGTGGCCAAATCATTTAGAATGTCTGTCCGGTTACGAATATGTTCATATTTTGATCCAATAAGTAGTGTAGATGGAAATTACATTATAACAAAAGTAACGTTACCATGGCAACGAAAAGTCGCACAAGGTTCGCACTATGCACTGCCACCTAGAAGTTATCAAAAATACTATCGAGGAAGCGGTGTTTTGTTTGTTACCAAATAGTTCAAATAGTTTTCCCAAAGAAATGATGTCAAGGTCCTCTAGATGGCGGTGGATTTTAGTAAAGGTTTACCCAAATAGGCCTACCTTGCCAATAATAAATAATATTGGAAACATGGCCCCGTGGACAGTGAACGTCGCAAATTTTAAAATTTAAAAAAATTGCAATGTGGGTCTAGCTGTAGCACGTGCTCGCTTATCAACGCGTCCAACTGAGCGTTTCCTAGTTTATTGCCATACTCATCAAGATGAGCTGGAGTTTGAAATGTAGGCCTAGAGTATTTCATGTTATAGCTGGCAGAAGCCAGAAGTGGTGTTACCATTTGGGTTATTTTGTTTCCAAAATAGTAAATAATATAGTGGTGTTTTATGATTTTATCCCCCAAATACCACAGAATCATGGAATTAGTGGAGAAAGTCACCCCCAAATTGTACAGTATTTACTATTTACTATTTAGCATAAAATAAATACATTAAAAATCAACTCTCTGAGTGGAAATTGGCACACACTCTACACCCACATTTAATTTGGATACAGCATTTTTACATTCGATTGCAGGCACCTTCACCAAAAATCGCATAAATTCTGGACCGGCACCTCCACCCCGCATTTTGCGCACTAAAGGGTTCAATTTCGGAATTTATTTGTGTTTTGACCAGTTTCATACAATTTTGTTTGTTATTTCGCACTATTCATGAGATTTTGCAAAATTTGCATTTTCAAAATGTAGTTTTTCTGTCTCGTAATGATGTAATTCGTCGACAATATTACATTTTAGGCAATAAAATAGACATTAATTTTTTTTTAAAAATTTTTCACCATTTTTCACTACCTACCTCAAGCCATAGCATAAAATATATGTAGGCCTAGGCCTACTGAAAAGTGGTGATTTCAGGATTTCAAAATCTATCACCCTCTAAAACATAAGCGATTTCATTTCATGTTAAAATTGGTAAGTGAAGAGGGAACCCAACAGCTTACAGCTTATCTGGTTGGTGACTGCAGGGATCTTCTTGATATGTTAGGGACAATACTAAATATAGTAGGGCTTACTATATAAACGTCAAAACTTTTTCGGTCAAACGGGGCCTTGCTTACTCTCGACGAGTACGGAGAGATGACTTACCTCCTACATAGGTATAAACAGTTATTTACATAACACGCCAGTGGCGCTGTTGGGCGGAAGTGGAGGGGAGGAGAACTAGAAGGGGAGGTGGGTGAAGCAGTGGAGTAGGACCCTAAAGAATGTTGAGTTCCCTCCCACGTTCCGAGTTCATGCTTATTGCAGTTAGCAGGTAGAGCCCTCACAACACTGGCCTGGTATGTTGAGTTCCCTCCCACGTTCTGCTCATTGCAGCTAGCAGAAGCCCTCACAATTGGCCTGGATGTTGAGTTCCCTCCCATTTGAGTTCAATGCTCATTGCAGTTAGCAGGTTAGAGCCTCACAACACTGGCCGGTATGTTGAGTTCCCTCCCACGTTCCGGTTAACACTGGCCTGGTATGTTGAGTTCCCTCCCCTCCATTTCTCAGTTACGTCATGCTCATTGCCTGTTAGTTAGACCTCCCAATCCCTGCCTTGATTTAGTTCCTCCCACGTCCGGCCTGATGTTTGGGGTTTCCCCCTTACACCCATGCTTTAGTTGAGTACCCTCCCACGTTCGGTTATGTTGCTCAGCCCCGTCCGAGTTCAGCTCATTGCAGTTGGTAGCCCTCCCACTGCCGGATTGATTCCCTCACCGTTAGGTTCCTGCTCATTGCGTTAGAGTGAGCTCCCACCACGGCTTCTGTTTATTCCCTCCACGTTCGAGTTATCCCTCTTGCAGTCATGGGTAGATCCCTCACAACCGTTCTGGTTGTTGCATTCCATGCCGAGTCTCACAAATGCAGTTAGCAGGTAAGCACCACTCGTCCGATGTTGCCTTCACGTTGAGGTAGGCCATCATTCAGAGATGCCTCATGCTTGATTTTCCCCCACGTTGTGAGTTCATGCTCATTGCAGTTAGAGGTCCCTCACACAGGTGGTATGTTGAGTTCCTCCCCTTCCGAGTTCATGCTCATTAGTTAGCAGGTAAGCCTAAACACTGGCCGGTTGTTATTCCCCCCCGTTCCGAGTTCATGTCATTGCAGTTAGCAGTAGAGCCCTCACAAAGGCCTGGTATGTTGAGTTCCCTCCCACTTCGATTTCATGCTCATTGCAGTTAGCAGGTAGAGCCCTAAAACCTGCCTGGTATGGTTGAGTTCCCTCCCTCTGATTCTCTATTCGGAAGCTAACACATGCTTATGTTGATCCCGACTTAGTTAGCACAGTTCAGTGAGCCTTCAAACATTGCCTCTATGATCTGTTTGAGTTCACCTGCGTTCGGAGCCCTCACGGCTGGCGTTGAGTTCCCTCCACCCGATTATGCTTGGTTGCAGTTAGCCCTCCACAGGCCTGCATTGAGTTCAGTCCGCCCTAAACATGCCTGGTTGTTGGTTCCCTCACTCCGGTGTTGTTTCATTGCAGTTGAGTTATCCAACACGCCTAGTAGTCCTCCCATCCCGGTTCTGGTTTCTTCATTCAGTTCAGAGCCCCCAAAGCCTTGGTAGGTAGTCCCTCCCACGTTCGGTTTCCATTCAGTTAGCGGAGAGCCCTCACAATACTGGTAGGTTGAGTTACCCCCTTTCGAGTTCTGCCTTCGTCAGTGTAGCGTAGCAGCGCCAAAATCCGCCCCGTTGGGTTCCCCACTTCGGGTTCAGTATCTTAGCAGGTGAGTCAGCCCCGCTTGTGAGTTACCTCCATTCAGTTGAGTCATGGCTCTTAAAGCAGGTCAAATCTGCCTGGATGTTGGTTCCCTCCCATTGCAGTTCAGCTCATTGCAGTTAACAGTAGCCCTGTACTGGTGAGTTCCCTCCCTCGTTCGGGTTCATGCTATACCCTCAGAACAGGCCCTCGAAAGTGCCCTGCATGTTCTCCCATTCTCATTGGTTTGCAGGTAGAGCCACAACACTGGCCTGTATGTTGAGTTCCTCCCACGTTCTGTTATGCTCATTGCAGTAGCAGGTAAGCCCACAACACTGGCCTGGTATGTTGAGTCCCTCCCCGTTCTTCATGCTCATTGAGAGCGAGTAAGCCCACAAACATGGCGGTATGTTTGGTTCCTCCCACTTCCTTCATGCTCATTGCAGTTCAGGTAAGCCCTCACAAAGCCTGGTATGTTCCTCCCCTTTGAGTTCGCTCATTGCAGTTCAGGTTAGAGCCTGCAACATGCGGTATTTTCCGTTCCCCCACTTCCGAGTTAGCTCAGCAGTTAGAAGGCCCTCACAACACTGGCGGGGTTTGATCCCTCCCACTTTCCTGAGTTCATGCTCATTGCAGTTAGGGTAGCCCACAACCTGGCCTGGTATTTTGAGTTCCCTCCCCGGTTCCGAGTTCATTCATTGCAGTTAGCAGGTAGAGCCCTCACAACATGGCCGGTATGTTGAGTTCCCTCCCACTTTGTAGTTCATTCCCATTGCAGTTAAGCAAAACCGACCGCACTGGCCTGGTAGTTGAGTTCCTCCCATTCGGTTGCAGCAAAGGCTTAGAGGCTGGAGCCTCAATACGTCCTGGTTGAGTTCCTCCCCTTCAGTTAAGTTCATGCTTAGCAGGTGGCCTAACCCCACGTTCCGGTTTGTGATCCCTCCACGTTCGAGGTATCCTCAATTGGCTTGCAGGTAGATCCCCCCCAAAACCTGGCCTGGTATGTTGAGTTCCCCCAGGCTCTGCCCAGTTAGGGGTTTAGTCCCTCCAACCTTGGCGGTATGTTAGTTCCAGCGTTCGAGTTCACCTCATGGCAGTAGCATGTAGAGCTCCTAACCACGGCGGTATGTTGAGTTCCCCCGACGTTCATGCTGCTTGCAGTTAGCAGGAGAGCCCACAACACTGGCTGGTATTTGAGTTCCCTCCCACGTTCTGAGTTCATGCTCATTAAAGGTAGAGCAGCTCAACCCCCCTGGTCTGTTGTTCCTCCCCCCTTCTTCATGCTCATTGCAGTTAGCAGGAGGACCCACAACACGGCCTGGTATGTTGATTCCCTCCCACTTCCTTTCATCATTTGGTTAGCAGGAGAGCCCTCACCACTGCCTGGTTTATGTTGAGTTCCCTCCCACGTTCTGAGTTCATGCTTATTGCAGTTAGCAGGTAGAGCCCTCACAACACTGGCCTGGTATGTTGAGTTCCCTCCCACGTTCTGAGTTCATGCTCATTGCAGTTAGCAGGTAGGGCCCTCACAACACTGGCCTGGTATGTTGAGTTCCCTCCCACGTTCCGAGTTCCATGCTCATTGCAGTTAGCAGGTAGAGCCCTCACAACACTGGCCTGGTATGTTGAGTTCCCTCCCACGTTCCGATTTTCATGCTCATTGCAGTTAGCAGGTAGAGCCCTCACAACACTGGCCTGGTATGTTGAGTTCCCTCCCACGTCCTGAGCTCATGCTCATTGCAGTTAGCAGGTAGAGCCCTCACAACACTGGCCTGGTGTGTTGGGTTTCCCTCCCACGTTCCGGGTTCATGCTATTGCAGTTAGCAGGTAGAGCCCTCACAACTTTGGCCTGGTATGTTGAGTTCCCTCCCACGTTCCGAGTTCATGCTCATTGCAGTTAGCAGGTAGAGCCCTCACAACACTGGCCTGGTATGTTGAGTTCCCTCCCACGTTCCGAGTTCATGCTCATTGCAGTTAGCAGGTAGAGCCCTCACAACACTGGCCTGGTATGTTGAGTTCCCTCCCACGTTCCGAGTTCATGCTCATTGCAGTTAGCAGGTAGAGCCCTCACAACACTGACCTGGTATGTTGAGTTCCCTCCCACGTTCCGAGTTCATGCTCATTGCAGTTAGCAGGTAGAGCCCTCACAACACTGGCCTGGTAGCGTTCATTAAAAGGCAGGTTGTGAGAGGCTGCATGTAGAGCCACAGGTTTGTCAGTGTTGCCTGCCTTGGTGTTGTGTCTGTGGCCATTCATCCGTGTGTTGAGGGCGGAGTAGTGAGGTGTATGTATTCATCTGGGCATCTACTGCCCCTCAACTGATAGATGGTGTTGCTGGTTTGGCAGGTGTTGTGTCCCTGGATGGTGTAGGTTTTGTCAGTGTCTAAAAGACTCGGTGGGGAGATTGAGTTGGCACGTTTTACAGCGAGCGCTGTCACGGGGTAAGTGCCGGGTGGTCGGGTTCCTTTGGATTTGAAAGTCTGTCTCCGGGCTCTCCATTCAAGCGATTCTTAGAAGTCACTTGCTTACATAATACATTTAACTCGGGCAAGCATTTGAGCTCTGGAGATGCAGATAGAGGTTTTTACTATCGAGTTGGGTTTGAGTTGTACACTGCTTCGAGTTTTGGGATGAGGTTGAGAAACAATGGCCTTTTTTAATTATTATAATGTTGCATGCAAACAAAAACCACAACAAAATTAATTTTACTTGTAAAGATTCTCACAATATAATTATTTTCCTTATGCATAAAGCCTCAAGTTTCAAGATCAGTTATGTAACAGTTTGTTCTATGCACAATGCCACTGTAGGTTAGCTAAGAATAGTATGGAGCACACTTTTATGGCAAACAATCGGATTTCTTTAATTAATTGATGTCTTGTCCTGCTCAAGTCCTGACGCAGAAGACTACATGGTCTTTGTAACGTTGACAGATAATAATATACACCACCGTGACAGAACAGCCTGATCAATAAAAAATTTCATCAACTGTCATCATCATCGTCAAATGTCGTCAACAAGCGAAACGCTTAAAAGTTTTAATTGAATTTCTATTTTCCGTTTTCAATGGCAATCTTTATGGCAAACACTTCTTATGGTATGCCTATTTGTATTATATGAGTGTATTTAAATTTTTCTAGGAAGTCGTGCTCTGTTTACGGCGTTACTAGAGCGTTGCAAAGCCAGATCCGTGGTGCCGATCTGTTACTTGACTCCTCGTCAAAACTCTACACCGCAGTTGGTAGCCCTCCTGCCACAACTGGAGAAAATGAACAAGAAAAACACCGAACAAGAGCTACCTCCCGGTTTCCATGTGATCTATTTGCCATATGCGGGTGAGTTGTGCTGTTCATGGTTTAGTTTGTTTGACAACTGTTGTTTGATGGGTGATTATATTAATAGTTTTTTTTTTTTTGAACTCGAGTAACAAACTTAGGAGTTCCCTTTATTCAAAAGCATTAGCCCCCTGGCTATATTGATTTATTGATTCATGATTGTTCAATGTTTATACTAGGGATGTCATTGATACTATTATATTGGTAACTGTATGGTGATTGTAAAACTCTCTTGATTTAATTTGTGGTTGACGTGGTATGTCTTCCTATGTTGTTTTAATTATTCCAGTTCCTGTACATACAGTTGGATGGCAAATATTTGGGACTCACCCTTTGTTTTGTTGTTTGACATCAGACAGCATACGGAAGCTGGAGCTGGGCAACGCCGACCGAGCGTCTCCGGAACAGGTGGCCAAGGCCAGAGAAGTCATCAAGAAGCTCAACTTCAAGTATATGCCCAGCTGCTTCGACAACCCCAAGCTCGACGTTCTTTGGAGCAACGTCGAGGCCCTGGCTCTGGACCACGAGGCTCCTAATGAAGTGACAGATTTCACCCGTGAGTAGTAACTAGTACGGTTGTGCCAAGCTCGACGTTCTTTGGAGCAACGTCGAGGCCCTGGCTCTGGACCACGAGGCTCCTAATGAAGTGACAGATTTCACCCGTGAGTAGTAACTAGTACGGTTGTGCAAACATAATTTGAACTTTCATACGGTTTGTCCATCGAACTATGAACTTCTATAAAACTTTGATCCGGACCCGGAACAAACTTGAACTGAACTTAAAAGGATTAACCAGTTTTAGTGGGTAAAATATGAGAAGTCTGGACCGGCACCTCCACCAAGAAAGTATGTATTTTCTTTCCCACATATCACGTTTAAAAAACAACGGAAACGTTTCATTTTTTTAGCGTAGCCCTAGCTATTTATTTTCATGAGAAAATGATTTTAAAACTAAGTAAAAACACGAACATTATGAATTTCTGAAAAAAAAACCCTCTAGAACAGCATAATTGTAATTAGTTTTTAAATTTTTAGCACAGAATTGTTGAAATCAAAGCGTTGATGACATGACATAATCGTAAGCCTACTCCTCGCAGCGCTAATTCGACTTTCGATTATAGAACGGCAACCGCGGAGGATTTGTATCGATCGGTCGCTGCTGTAGGCGTGCCTCCGGAAGGCATGGCTTCCATTAAGCGGGAATTTCAAAACCTTTGATTCAAGGTTTTGGGCTTTTAAAATAATTTTCGAACCAAACCAAACACGTTTTAAGGTTCGGTTCGGTTCGAATATTGGACGGATTCGCACAACCCTACAAAGTAGTCCTCAATTTAATAAAATTAATCATGCAATTTAGTTGTCTCTATAATAACGGTTATTCAAGTCCTCTAAAAAAAGGGGAAAAAAAAAAAACGTGGGAGCGTTGCAACAGTTCTTGAACCGGTCACAAGGGGGGGCTAGCCCCCTTGCCCGAAGAAAGAAGCCCGCTAACCCAAGCGTCCGGGTGCAAACCAGGGCCCCCGCCCCCCGGGGGGGGCCCCTTTTTTTTTAAAAAGGGGGGGTTTTTTTTTTTTTTTTAAGAAAGGACTTAGGGAGAAAATTTATTTAAAAAAGGGGTTTTTTAAAAAAATTGATTTTTTATCTTAATTGAATGACTCTTGAGTGTGGTAAATTTAAATTTTTTTTAAAAAATCCAGATTTTTTTAAAAAAATTTTGATTTATCAAAAATAATTTTTTAAATTTTCCTCATAGTTATTGGTTATGCAATTAATACTTGGAAAAAAAACTTAAAAATATTTTGTTTAAAAATTATTAAACATTTCAATCAAGATAAATAAATACAAATACTGAAAATTGTAAAAAGTGAATTTAATACAAAAAAAAATGCTCTAAAACAAAGGGTATTAAAAAATCATTTTCAACGGGGTTTCTTTTTTGCCAAAAAAACCCGTTTGCTAAAATTCCTCAAAAAAAAATTTTAAAATGGGCCTTTGCAAGCCCCATTTAATCCAAAGCAAAATTTTTTTTTTGTGTCGTGCGTGAAGAATGAAGATCATATTCTGCTGTCCCTCTTCATTGACCTCGAGATATGTTTCAACAAAATTACAAAATCCGTAATCACGATGCATGGGATTGTTATTCCTTTAATGGGCTTATCTTGCTATGAGAGCTGAGCACGGGCGATAGTGAGAGTGATAACATGGTATTATAATAAATTCTCAACTGGCTGCTCTATCACATCTGCACAAGGAAAAACACTTATATTTATTTTTGGGGTAGTACTGTAATTATAACTTGGAACAGTCCAATGCGCCCCTAGCATTTTTTTTAAAAATATGTTTTTTCGAGAAATGCATTCAAAACTGGAGTCTACTTGGAAAACGTTTTAGAAAGGTTTCACTTATTTGCTACCATAATTGCACAGTTATTTGCACTTTAGGGATAACTTTATGGGTGTAGGCTACCGACTCACATCAATAGAAAATAATTATATATACAAACAAAAACACTAACAACAAACAAAATTTAGGAAAAAATAAAACAATTAGTTGGTTATATTTCAATTTCATAGATAGCATGGACTAGTATTTTATTTTAATATAAAGTGTAAATCTAAGCTGTAAAGTAATCTATAATAGTAATTTATAATGAAGTGGGGTGTGTGTGAGAAGACCTACTCAGTTTATGTAGCCCTTTTCAACCTTAAAATTGATTCTCATCAAATAATCAAAAGTTCTGCTTTTAAACATACAAATAAGTTGGACCTAGTATTTCAATTGTTTGTTAAACAATTGGTTAGCATAACTCTGAATGAGTGGGGAAAGGAGAAAGGATTCCAACAGTTTACCTGAAAATTGTAGTTGGCTGCATGACAAGTAGACATATACAAACACAATTACTATTATTGTTGAAATGTTTCGGCCTACGTGGCCTTAGTCACTCGACCCTAAGTGAAGAACTGGCTAAAAAATAATTACACTATCCTAAGCCTATTATTTACATGATATTTACCTACACACTTTTGCACCGTTGGGGGTGTAGGTGGCGTGGGAAGCAATGGGCGGGGTCAACTGAGGAAGGAGGCCTAGGCCTACCTCAGGTTGAGGTTAGGTTTCTGGCGGGAGTTGATAACAATTTGATAGTCCAGTTCCCATTGCCTAGGATGTTCCTTGGTGCATGCCAGAGGTAGTGACTTTACTACCCCGGTAGTGTAACATTGCCTAAGATGTTCGTCACTGCATGCCAGAGGTAGTGACTTTACTAATTACTACCCTAGTAGTGTTACAATTGTTGGACTCTTTTCGATGGGTCCCTGGCTTCTTGCATGTTTTACCATTGGTTTCACTTTCAGCTCTAGTCTCCTGACCATGGCCATTCATCCTGTTTCTCAGGTTAGCATAACAGATCGTGAAACATGATATTGCCAGCTCAATATTGGATTTAGGCCTATTCGTTTCTCTTGTTTAAATTTGTTTTGATAAACTCTTGCTGTTTAGGGTTGGTAATATCATGTTCATGTTTAACGACTGTTCAGCTAATCAATTGTCAACAAACGGTTGGAAAACTGGTTCTAAGTGCTAGTATAGAGTAGAAGCTAAAGTGTATACCTGTAACATTTATTTCATTGCCTTCAGGTGAACAAACTAACGGTGGTCCAACTGAGAGCATTCCTTGCATCGAAGAACGTTCCCGGGTTTGTCAACAAAGAAGAAGGATGCCCTGGTCGATATGGTCGAAGAACACGTCAACAGCTTGAAGTAATTGCAGGTGAGAGAGGGAAAGAGTGGCGAGCACTCTTCAATAGCTTCAGCAGGACTGAAGGCAGCTCATTGTTGTCTAAACAACGAGTCTCCACACGTTGAAGATTATCACTTGCCCCCTACAACCGGTTCCATGTTTTATTTGAATTTAATAATTACCATATATTAAGTATTTTTCAAGTAGGCTATGTTAGTGCACGTTCATAAAGATGGTGGTCTCAGCAGTGTCCTGGGAACGACAAATTCTTACCCTAAACATAAGTTAGTACATATGTAATGTGGTAACATAACGTAGACAATGTAACAAATCGAAATGGGTAGTTTTTTCTACAATGTATCACTATTGCACATCTTTACCAATGAGCAAAACAGTAATTAAATAATGTATTAATTCAATTACTTCAAACTATGATTAATGCTTCATTTAAATAAAAGTGTAGGCCTCGTGTAGGGTACCCTACAGCTAAAATATGTTGGTTACATGGTGGCAAGTACGTACCTAAATTATCATTTTATAATTGTACCAAAAGAATCAAGACTCATTTTTCTTAATTTCTCATTTTACATCTAAATCACCATCATCAAATCAACATCAAACATCAATCAAATCCAATCTACATCAGATCCAAATCCATATCCTCCAAACACCTTCTAAACCTTTTTATCGAGGATTCCTCAACAGCTGCAGCTGGCAATTGATTCCATTCCACAATTGCTCTAGGGTGTATTTAAAAAGACCACTTCCCAAGATCCTTCTTTTTTAGTTTACATTTCAACTTCCGGTCATGGTCTTTTTTTTTTGTATAATCCTTTCCCAATTTTATTGCTTATCTCATTCCATCCCTGTATTCCTTTCATAGCACGAAACAGGTTGTACAGCCTGTTTCTCCCTCTCCGTATTGAAAGTTGTAACTATTGTTAAAGAATCCCATCTTTGATCATTTCATTTACACTGTCAAAGTTCTTATCCTCCTTCCCTTGGATTCAGTTACCCATCTCCACTTTTTTTTTTTATATATCATGTGTAGGTTATGTTGATGGAATGTATGTTGCTTAGGGAACTCCGGCTAGTCCAACGGAATGACGTGAACAGAATCCTAGAGCAGGTTGGACAACACAACCACCAGATGCGTGTCTTAGATTTGGATCAGTCTGACACATACTGCCAACCTAGCTGTAGTATTCAGTCGTCTACGTCTATCATAAAGAAGATAACCCAAAACTGTAGGAATCTACACACTTTGAAAATCAAAGGCTATAACGTGTTTGGAGATGTATTTTATAATACACTTTTTAGTCTCCCCCACCTGAGAAACGTGAATTTCATAAACTGCGGTAGTCCCACGTTCAATTATTGGGCAGTGTCGCACCTCGTCAAGAGTAACCTTGATCTCGAGGACCTTCGGATATACGATGACAAATTGCCGAGCATAAATCTAGATTGTATTTTATGGGACGAGGAGATCATAGCGTTGTGCGAGCGGTTCTCTAAGACACTACGCTGCCTGGCCCTACAATATGGCGTCTGGTCTGAAGATGCTTTCAACGCGCTGCAGTTGTGTGACAAGTTAGAAGAGTTATCCATCTTAGACCCGAAACATATGACTAATGAGGGTGTTCTCAGCATCAAATCGTTGCCCAAGCTTTGCCGTCTGCAATTCAGAGACAGATTCTACAGTAAGTTGGTGGTGGGCGCGGAGACCTGGAACCTTTTGTTTGCATCTGGCACCTGGACGAATCTCGTGTCGCTCAAGTTGACTAACTGTAACATCACGGATGCAGTGGCAGACGCAATCGGCTTTTACCTCAAGAACCTGAAGATATTTTTGATGACTGGAGTGGGTGAAGGAATAACTTTGAAGGTGTTGGAAACCATAATCAAGGAATGTTCGCAACTTGAAGAGCTGTATCTATTCAACATGAACAAGACGGCACACAAGGCATTTCTTCTGATTCCGGAGTATCTTCCTCGTCTTAAGAAGTTGGCGATCTCTCAACGTTGGCCTGAATGTGAATCTGCATCCGAAATAGAATTACTTATGCCAGGCCTTAAGGTAGAATACAAATAACGTAGGTTTTGTCCCCATAGACAGAAGCTGGGTCTTGGAAAGCAAGGGGAGAAGGAGATTGTGAACACAAGTTGAATACCTTTTATTATTAAGTTTAAATCACGTCATACATTATTTGTGCTTATTATGTTATTGGCTGGAGTATATAATATTGGTGTGAGATATTGAGATTGCTAATACAGCAGCCACCATCACTTTTCGAAGGTAAGCTGTTGGATCCTATATCACACAATATTATTATATCATGTCATGTGTAGCTATTTGCTCACTAACTCTTGTTATAAAGTATAAACATATAGTAATGACGTTGTCGTCATCAAATCATAGGCCAACATAGGCTACTAATACAATCTTATATCACAGGTTATTGTTATTATTATTTTTTTTATGCGTATTGAGTTATCCTTATCTTGTTCAATCTATCAAAATAATTTTAAATTTAATAATAAAGAAATTAGTTTGTTGGTCATTTCTCTGCGTTTGATTACTTAATTAAGATTGGATATTGCTTAACGTCTCATATTATCTGATTACTTGATAAATTATAACAAGACATGACAACGACAACAATAATTATAAAACATTTAAAGACTTTTGCGGGCCGAATATATTTTTTTAAAAAAAGGTGTGAAACGGGTCGTCACTCATTTCGCCACGTCGCGTGTTTACACTTCCTAGTACGTGAGTTGCGACGTTTCAAAACCACTGTGGGTTCCATCTTTAGGACGAATGCTTGCTGAAAGTGTGCTAACTCGTTGCCTCTCTCGTATAATTTTTTTAAAGTAATTTTTTCAAATTTGAGGCTTTTGCGGCCCGGTAAATTATAAATACAATTAATTGGTTGGGTTATTTTGCTGCATCCTATGCTTTTATTGCTTTGACATTTCAGCCCAACTGTGTGATTGTGGATTGTCGAGGGTTGAGGCACGCCATGAATAGAGAAACACAGAAACTGCATTGCAAAATGCTTTCAGTCCATGTGACCTTCCTCAGTGAGTGGAGAGAGAGAGAGAGAGAGACTGAGTTTTAACTTGAACACTAAGTTAGCTGTTTCTCCTAGCCTACAGGTAACCTAGTTTTTCACAGAGGAAGGTCAGATGGACCAAAAACATTTTGCAATGAGCAATGTAGTTTCTGTTTTTGTTTTTGTGTTTCTCTATCGCGGCCTACCTACTTCATTTTGGGTAAGCTAAGCTGTTGGTACCCACCCTATCTTTCTCATGATCCAGCCTTTTGGCATTCTTTGCAACATATCATAAACTTAAACTGGGAACATGAATAAACATGTTTCAGTGGGGGAAAGGTACAGAAGGACGACAACTTACCTTCAAAAACGTTAGGTAGGTCGCACAGACACAAATAGATGAGTAGACAAAGTTGCTGGTACGTTTCGACCAACTCGTGGTCTTTATCACTCAGCGTGAGTAGAGACATATTTTGTATTTTTAATAAGCAAACTTGAGCTATTTATTTGTAAGTGATATGTTAAGTGTTAACCAATGGTTTTGTAAACTAATGTTAATAAGTGAATAGCTACTAATTAATATGTTACTGAACTTAGCAAATGTGAGGTTATTGTGAGAGATCAATGTTGTTGCACGTTTAATTGCTTGCTGAAACATACTGTATTTCTGAATAAAGTTGTAAACCCAAAAACACTATTCTAGTTTACTATAAATAAAAATTAGTGGTGTGCAATCACCTGTACCCAATATTTAAAGTCGGAACAGGATATTTGCTTCTTAAAATCAAGTAGACCCAACCAAGAATGTTTGAGAATTTTCTGGATGGTATTAAATTAAAAACTTTTTGAATAAATAAAATATGTTCCTCCCTCATCACTTTTGATGTCTTAACATAGGCTAACAACAATAAAAATTAAATAAACCTATTTTTTAAGTTTGATCTTTCATAGGAGTGTGCGGGTCCTGATTTTTTACTTTGAGTCGAGTTTGAGTAATAAAAAACTAGTATCAAGTTCAATTCGTGTCCCGAGACCTTTTTTAAAATTTAAAATTTCCCTATAACTCTTTTGCTTTACAATAAGTACAGTATATTAATGTTATGTATTGATGTTAGTCTGTCTGTAGGCGCCAAAAGTGAAGCCAGAGTAACACCTAAATGATTTTTAGGCAACACTATGACATATTCAATTACGGATATAATTTATCATAGTAACATGAAAATGTTGATAAATAATGATAAAAAATAACAATAAAGGATAAATAATATTGAAATGTTATTATTTGTGCCTAAAAAAGTCAGAAACTTCGAAAAAATATAAAAAATTGTATCATATTAGACTGGCTAAACAGGCTAAATAGGGTTGGTAAGGAAGCGCCAAAAATGCCTAACAATTTTTACATTTTCACTCTCATGGCGGCCCGGCACCTCTACCATTTGTACAAATCAGGGGATGAATCTGCTATAAGCTACCCGGCACCTCCACCATTTGTACGAATCAGTATAAATCTGCTATAAGCTACCCAGCACCTCTACCATTTGTAGGAATCGGGATGATGGATCTTCTACCGGCACCCCACCATTTGCACGAATCAGACGAACCTGCTATAAGTAGAGATGTGCAAAAATGGTTTTTTAAAGTTTAAAAATTCGCGCCTTAAAAATAAAAATTCGCGATTTGTCGCGATTTACCAAAAAAACACAATTTTCTCATGCACAACTTAAAAAAAAAAAAAAAAAAAAAAAAATGATTGATTGATTGATTTTAATGATTTAAAAGAAAAACAAGCTCATGAGAGTGAAGTTCAGAATCAGTTTTAATTTTAAGCTCAATTTCAGCTTTCAGTTTTCAAAGTTTCCGACAGTTTTTACCAGAATTAATTTCGTCTACCCGGCACCTCCACCAAATTTACGAAATTATGCATTTTTTATGTGTCTTTTGATATGGATTTGAAGTATTTTGAGCTTACTCTCGTTCAAACGATTATTAAGATCTCACAATCGCGTTGTATGACCCGGCGCCTCCACCATATCTACCAGCAAGTATTAATTTAATTTCGACTTCGACCCGGCACCTCCACCAAAACTTTGAAATTTTTTTATTTTTTTTAAATTTCGCGACCTAATTCGCATTTAAGGACATAATTGCTAATTTCGCCACTAGTTCGCGGTATCAACTAAAATTTCGCGAAATTTCGCGAATTGGAAATTGGTACCATTCAATCACAATTCATGAGATTCATGTGCAAACTGAATTTGAAGGGATTATTGCAACTTTAAAAAAATTCGCGAATTTCGTTGTCACCATTTTTGCACATCTCTAGCTATAAGCTACCCGGCACCTCCACCATTTGCACGATTCGGTATGAATTCGCTACAAGGTAACCGGTACCTCCACCATTTGCAAGAATCAGAATGGATTTGCTATAAGCTACCCGGCACCTCCACCATTTGTACGAATCAGGACGAATCTGCTATAAGCTACCCGGCACCTCTACCATTTCATTTGCAGAATCAGAAGGATTTGCTATAAGCTACCCGGCACCTCCACCAAATAATTCTTTTATTGATACGCTACTCTATTTATTGTGGCAAATACTCAAGGATGAGTCGAGTACCAGATACTCTTTTCGACGAGTAAAAGAATAAAAAAGTTGGGTACTCACACACCCCTAATCTTTCTCCTAAGAACTAGTCTTAAGAGTAATATTACTCCAATTAAGGTCAAGGCACTCGGATTCGAAATGGACTGGATACTCAAATAATTTTTATTACTAGGATTCGACTCAAATTAAAAAATCAGGATCTCCATCTGTCTGTGTGGAGATATTCTCCCCTGGTTGTAGGCCATAGGCCTACCCAATATTAACAGAATAGTACTGAAATTATGTTTGGATACAATTGTTTATCAATCACTATGTCTGCGTGATTCTCAACACAATTTTTAGAAGTAAACCAATGCATTTTTCTTTCTAGATAATATGCTTACCATAGGTATATCTAGACATAACAAACATGGTTGACTCATAACACGGGAATAATAATAATAATTATTATTATTGCATGTATAAAATTTAATTATCAATCAAATAAATTAATGGGAGCGTGACACAATAAGCATGATGTTTATTTCCTTACCATCTGTTCCTGTTGTGCGATTATTGTCAATACAAAATGAATAATTCCATCTGTCAATTCCTTTTCTAGGCATACTATTTAATAACTTTTGAATTAAGGCATTTATTTTGATCACTAATGTCGTCTCTATCGATAGCATGGCTAGCGCGTTTAATTGGTCTTGGTACTTTGTATTTCTAAGAGGTATTAACTCTCTCACTAGCCCACCAAATACTGCACACCATTTAGACAATAAATATGCAATATTAGTGTCACAAACATTACTCATGTCATGTGTACAGTGACATGCGACACCAGAATTAGCAGTCAGTAGGCTATGTACAGTTCTCTGACCTCTATCTGCTCATCAGATGGACAACATATTGTGCAGTAACATGGGCAATTGTAGCAAAAGAAGCCAACTGAAAGTAGTAATAATTAAGTATCAAGGGAGTTCCGAGCTACAAATATGGACAAGGTATTCAGTAAAGAGCTAGAACTGGAGTCTAAGAGACATTGAGGTTTAAGCTAGGGAAGGAATGTCTAAGATGGTTTGAAGTTTGAACCTATGAAGAAGATGGGAATAGAGAGGATCCCTAGAAGAAGAGGAGGGGCAAAAGATTTTTTTTTTGTTTATTTGGATTAAGGACGCGTTAACCGTTAGGTCATAATGCACCACTCTAGCCTAATTGGGGGGTGGGGAGGAGGAGCCCATGCTGGTCAGAACCAGCCACGGGTAAGGGGATGAAGGGGGTTTCTCACGTCGCGGTCTTCATCGTCTTTGTCATCGTCGCCGGGGGGTCGTCAAGGGAAGGGGGCAAGGCCCCGACGACGATTGCCAGAGCTCGCCTCTAGTTTGGGGAGTAAGATACTCCGCTCTTACTAGCTGATGTTTGCGAGGTGGAATTTTTCTCTTGAATCGCCTTTTACGATTAGCAGAGCCATGCTCTGGGCCAATTCTACCCCGGGCCCAGACGGGGAAGGGGCAAAAGAAAAGTGGAAACTTGGGAAAACAAAGAAAGAAATGGGGAAGATTGATTCAAGAAACTGAGTGCAAGAAGAATTGTGGGAGCATGTGAAGCTGTGGGCTGTGGAATAAACTGATGGAGTGGCAGGAGGAAGAAATGCCGAGTGTTGCTAGCTGAGTAATCGATAGTAAACCACCACTCAACAAGACAATGTTGGAACCGAGGTCAAGATCATTATTACCTGTATAAAATATGTTAGTCGTTAAACACTAGGGTACCGGTAGTTTTAAACCGTAGCACCGTGTGTGTACACACTTGTACATGCTATGAGGTTTTATAGAATATATTTAGAACTTTTATTTTTTTAAGCAAATCAAAACTCTGTTTTACAGATACAATTGCCACAAGGACACAGAATAAAAATAACAATCATTGACAACAACAATTTAAAAAAGAGGTTTAAAATTTAAATACAAATACAAGAAATGAGTAATTAATAATAATACAAATAAAAAATGACATGTTTAGACCATAAATGTGATTCCTAAGAATAGAAATGAAACCTTTTAATGCCAACATCGAACATCTTGTAACAGTGTTTTGCCTAATTTAAAACGATTGCAAAAATCAACAAAAAACTTGTGGACTGTGCCCCTTGCACAACAAACAATCCGATGACAGTCATGTACTATTGGTTTTGCATGGTATTTGTCTGCATAGTAGGGTTGGGACTTGACATCGATTATTTGATTCGACATCGAGGTCGGAGCAAAATTTTCTTTCGATTCAACATCGATTTGGCATCTAAAAAAAAGTTTTTTTATTTAGAAAATCGATGTTGGAACCATGTAAAAACCATATATTTTACTTTTTGCATAATAACATTCCTATTTAGTATTTTTACATTAAAAAACGGAAAAATTAAAATTAAAAAAATCTTTTTTCGATGTCAAAAAATAATTTTGATGTTGAATTTTTTTTTCGATGTGATGTCGAAATTATTGGTTTGACATAGATTTTGAATTAATAATCGAATCCCAACCCTACTGCATAGTATGGTATTGTTGGTTGGTAGATGTCCTGTTTTTCAGTGTTGACTTGCTCAGCTTGTATCTAAACGATATATTAAAATCTAAGGAAGATGACTGCAATGTTATCTAAATGAGTGAGGGTCTTGAACATAACAGGAACATGTATTTTGTAATATTTTTATGCGGGACGTTACATCCTTGTTAGCCACTATATGCAAATGTTGGGACAAAAGTGGGAACACTGAGGTAGGTGCTACACTTAATTTAGACGAACCATGTTTTAAATATTGTTTCTACACATCATTGCCTTCCACCTTCTTATTTTTTTAAAATATCGTTTGATGCACGATTTTTTTCGTCCTCGGGTACAAAACTTTATTTGTACCGTCTGACAAAAAATCATACTTCGAACAATATTTCAGAATTTTTTTTTTCCTTATAAGGAGGTGGAAGGCAATGGTGTGTTTAAACAACACTAAAAAAATCATTGCTCTAAATTAAGTTTAGCACCTACTCGATGTTCCCACTTTTGTCCCAAAATTCTTATATAATGGCTGACGGGGACGTAATGTCCCGCCCCAAAAAATTACAAAATATATTTTTCTATTATATCAAGACCCTCTTTCATTTAGCTAAGTTTTTAGCCATCTTTATTTGACTTTTAAAATATTGGTTAGAAGGTAAAGAATAATTACAGTAATTAATTTAAGTGATTTTCTTTTAAATTTGTTTTTTTAGTAATATTATTAATAAATATTGTATCGCAAAAATTTGTAAGAGGTAGGGCCTAGGTAGGTATAAAAAACTTAAAAAATAAAAAGCCATTTGGAATGAACGGTGAAAGTAAATATGAATAATTCGACCAATAATCATCACAATGTTTTATTTTTCTGATGATGGACAAACTATATTCATGCAAAATGTGGACACGCATTATTTCATAACAGTGATATAACGGTGTACCACATTAAATCTGAATGTACATTTTTCAATTACCCTTATGTACTTGTCAATCTTATACTGTTATTAATGTTAATGAATTATAATACAATGTTGGGTAGAAAGATTAAGCTTGGTTTGTGTCAATTGCAAGTATCTTTACATTTCATGTGAGGAATAAAATTTAGTAATTATTCTAATACTCTTACAATCTAAAGAAACAAGCTTTCTTAGATGCAAAATTATTGCAAAAAAGTGTCGCAAAAGATGACTATATAGATGCAATGGCTGAGTTTTACTGTGATATTCCCAGGTTTAGCCGGGGGTGCTTCGCCTACACTTTCTTGCATTAATCTTGATTACAGAGAGCTTGATATGTTGGAAGAGTGGAATAGGCAAAACGTGACAAGGCTATACAAAAACAAAATTAAATTCTTGCCACGGTTTTTAATTTTATACCCTAATGCAAAATGCCTCAGATTTTTAAAGATAAACCGATTTGAAAATATACGCTGAGTCATTTGATCGGCGGTCGGTGCTTTACCAACTCTAGTAACAAATTGCAATTTGAAATTGTGGGAAGAAAATGCAATACAGGGGTGATTCGAGTGCATATAAGAAATTACACCCATGCTATTGGACGACAAAAGAACAAGCAGACAACTTGTATGATTGCATAAGTTACCTCAATTAGTAGTCTATAAGAACTGCAGTCATGTTTCGCAAAATGTTTAAGAAGCATCCTTGTTGAAGAATGTTTTTGAAAAACTAACAATACAATAATTGATAAGTTGTGCAAGCATACAGGTGAAACAGTACAACATAAATGTAGGATACCTAATTCTTGCAATTTGTGTGAGACATTTTGTGTGGGAACATTTGGTAAAATTAACACAAATTGATGAAATTATAATAAACAAACATTTAAATTGGATCAACGGAAAACACATTTACTAAGTATTTTTTTTAACACATATAATAATTAATATAACATCTTTCAAATGATGTAATTACCATGTTCAGCAGGGAAGTGGACAGATGCTTAATATTTAACTTTTCATTTTTTTTACTGTGATTTTCATTTTTCATAAACAGTTATCACTGACCCTAACTAAGGTGCCAATCAGTGCTAGTGTTAAGGCTGTTTGGTCGGCAGCAAATAACGCTACACTGTCCAATTCTCGTACTTTGCCATTCAATATCCGAATAGCACTATGCTAATTCAAGATTGCAACAATATTAAAACATTTTTCTAACACACTACTTAATGAAGTGTAGTAACGAGCAATAATTGATCAAAGTCCATAGTCCATTCTAAGTTAACATGGCGCTAACAGAACAACACATTTGCCGTACCGTGATTGATAGTCCATTTAATTCAGTTGATAATTGATAGATATTTCTCGGTTAGACGAGAATCTGAATATCTTCTCTCGGGGTAGTGGCTTTGTGTCGTATTTCTGCTAGCACGACTGGTCTATACTGATGTCCAGGATAAGTTATAGAGTTTACGTCTATTACTATCTTCTCACTGATCAAAGTGAGTATTTTTAAGTCAAACCAAAAAACTCTACATCTTATCCTTCGCACGAGTATAACTTCTATGTTTAAACTCAGCTGACAATAAGCATTATTTGCCTTGCAGGTTTTCCGTTTGCATCTTTTCCGTACATATTGTTATTGACACGGTGCTGATTAGCGGCTCCTTTTCGAGCGCAAGATGCGCGCTGCGGAAACGTGCCGACGGTGGCTGTGCGAAGGCAACAATGTCTTACTGCTGCCCAGAACTGCTTGTTGAGGTGAATCAATGATACACAACAGAGTGAAGCGTGTCTGTCTGTCTTACGTCAACAGTGGGATGACGCGCAGCTATGTAGAAAGTATAGGATCACAGGCCACATGAACGCAAACTCTCCCACGCGTGTCTCCTCCGTGTTCACCTAACAAGACGGACATTCGTGACGTGCCAATCCACAAGCCTCCACTCAAGCAGGTCACAAGATATCATTCAATTAGCCAGCTTGACGGCTCTAGAATGCGTGGAGTGTTATAAATTGCTAATCACTCATTAAATTAATTATTTAATTACTTTGTACTTATGAGTCTACCCACTCTGTCACATAAGTGATTTTTAGTGGGGGACATTAAACTTAAAGCCAACCCTGTAGGCATGGTTCTGATGTTACCTACTCTAGTTTAATTGAATTTAAATCTGAAACCAACCTAACTATACAATTAAATTGTGAGGTTAAACCAAAGCTTACTTGAGTCTTGACTTTAATTACTTACTTCAATTTTTAGCCTGATTGGCTATTTATGTAGTCCTAGTCTCATTAACCTCATCCCATGATAGTCACTAGCTAGCCCCTATCTAAAATCCACTAACCAGTTGGATACGAGGTTGGTGTTTACTTGATATTAGTATTCTGTCAAAAGCTCTTGATATTATCTCTTATTGTCAATGCAGCCTTAACCCTTTTAATTCCCATATAGTACATATCTTGTAACCTTGTGTTGGGGAAGGAATATGGAATGGCATTATGAAGGCCAAGTCTTGTCCTAACCTAACAAAAAAAAAGTTCCTTTCTATATCTGAACGGGTTGGCAACGCTCGCGGGTGAGGAGATCACCATGGGAAAGACATTGCGTCAAAACTAATATCCATAGAAAACATCTCATTCAGTGGAAACATTTAAATAATAGTTACGAATAAAGAAGGGACGAAGTCACAAAGACCATTCCAGTGTTTTAAAATCAAGAACAATGTCATATGTGTGCAAAGTTGTTATGTTTATCAAAAACTAATTCACTTGTCGACATGAATCTTGAAGTGCGCTCTCTACGTGATTTTTCCTTGAAGTGAAAGTATTCTTAACAAGATTGCCCAGTGCTGATTCCTAGTAGGCTCTAGATTTTAAGTTCTTCATGTTAACGTGTTTAATATCAACATCAAACAACCTGATTTAATCTTTGTGTGGGAGCTAGAAGGGCCAAAATGTCCCTTGACCTACAGGGAATGCTAAAACCCTTCATTGGTGCTATAACTACGTTGTGAGTTTCTGGTGGTCTTGGTAACTCAACAAGTATCACTCACTTCCCTCAAGGAGGACTTCGGCAACCTCAATCCGACTCATTTTCATATTTGTTTGGTATTGATGGTCTAATAAGTGCAACGATCGTATCCTATTATTAGGTCTCAAGTCTCAATCCTACATCTTCTGCTTTCGGGGCAAGTACATTACGATTATCCAAGGTCGTAAGCAGTCGACATCTTGGATTTAAATCCTAATAACCAATATTATTTAAACACATTTCTTAATGTCTCAATTTTTCTTTATCGAACCCTCAAGCTAATATCAAGTAGCTACCCAGGATTTGAACTAAGTGTGATTTGACGAAGGCAAACCCGGTCGATCTAGGTGAGCTGCAGCCTTTCATCCCTTGAATCTTAGTTGCATCACATACGAATTGTTTTTGATGAAGAGCAAAGAGATGTGTCACATTCCTCTAAGACAATCTAAGTGTGGACTAGTACTAGTGCGAAGCCGTGCAGTTAGTTGCGGTGACGGAGAGCGACGACTCATTCAGAAGTGGTGCAGTAAGAGTATTCAATAAGAAACTAAAGTTGCAATGAGCAGACCTACAATCCACAACACGCAGAATACAACACGTTAAATACATTTCAACTGCAGATGATAATAACATGTTGTTGTTTGTTAAAGAACTTTCAAGAACGCTGTATTCTACTTGGTCAGTTGTGTGCTGTAGATGTACGTTACTGCCATGTCATTCGTCATACCAAAGAAAGAAAGAAAGAAAGAAAGAGAGAAAGAAGAGTAAGAATGAAAGTAAGTGAGGAAAAGAGATTTGGTGGGAGGCTATTCACAATGCACCTCTAAATCTAAGTTGTAAACTTAATTGTATTTACACCTTGCCGGCCTTCAATGCAAGTTTGTTTATCAAAATCCCACCATAAACATTTTTTAGACTTTAAATTTATTTTGGTGTCAGCAAACTCCTTAACTTAATTTTATGATAATGGTATACGTATATATTTGTTACAAAAACAAAGCAGATAGTCTATAATTCAATGTTTATGATGAGTTGTTTAGGAGTTAATTTAGATATCAAATAAATATTGATATTTCTATTAACAAGTTGTAAAATGTTGCTTATTCACATGCTTAATGCTAATAATTCTACATGTCATGAGTTTGAGCATTTTGTTAAGAATTATAATTAGACTAGAAAATAAATAGATTTTGTTCACACCAGATGCACAAAGCTTGCATTTCATACTTACAATATTTATAACAATATAGAGCAAAACTTCAACAATTGCTACTTGCAGTGAAACGTGTTTAATTCTCAAATCTACTGCGTTCAATATTGGAACTCAAAGCACTCTAGTGTTCCGCTGTATTGTGATTTCAAACTAAGTTTGCATTGCGTTTTGTTGTTTGGTTAGTGGTACAGATGTGTTGGGTGCCGTCTTACGTTTAATACGTGGTTCAGCCACCTCCGTGATTTAATACGTGGTTCGGCAACCTCCGTGAGAGAAACTTGCTTAGGAGTTGACACAGAAATATCACTGTGGAAGCCAATTGTAATACTAGGACTTTTACAAGGTTCCAAAAAAGTGGAATTTATTTTTATCAATTAAACAACACCGCGAGATGTGTTCAAATTAATTGTGGTAAGCCCACAATAATCGACATGAAAATTTACGATTAAACTTACAAAATCATTTCTACTATAAATTTCCAATACCAATCAAGATGTTTCAGTCAATTTACTAAATATTCACTTACGATATTGTGTCTGAACTCTTGAGTTTAATTCTCTTCCACAAAATGGGCAGATTTAAATGAATTTCCTGACATATGTTATTCCACTCCAATCTGTACTATTACGTAATGGAAGACCCATCCCTTTCACACTAAAAGTACGCTTAAATCTACATGTTACCCCTTCTCTTGCTCAGTATCATCCATCCATTCCACTGCCATTTCCATACTTGTCTATGTAGAAAATTGCATTAAATTTGCCCATGCACGTGTCTGTTAGGTAGTACGTACTGCATTCAGTTGCCCACGTCAACTGCCTTACACACTGGTAACGAGTTAGTAAAAGTTCATAACAATCTCGGAGTTTGGCGCACTAACTACAGTTTATAATATGTGATGAAGGTACAGCTAAGGGAAAATACCTTGTCCGTTACTAGGATCTGAATCGAGCGCATGTTCTCAACAAGTGCATACATCTTCCTTCCTCCGTTAGCTTCTCGGATGTAGGTCTCCCAGTAGCGTCAACCTCGTCAACTCAATCTCTTCTACTTCAGTCACGTTCTCCATTATAAAAGTAAAAAGAATTGATCTAAATACTTATTTACAGAATGTTTTTCATAGCAGATCTGTTTGAAAATAATTTGATCACTTAATTGTGTGTTCTGTATGAAATCATCTCACTTTTCTTCGTACACTCGGTCGTTCTGTCTTGAGGCGCATTTTAAACTATGTGTATGTATGTCTGTAATGCCCTAGTGTGTTGAATTTCCCTTACTTTCTTTTATCACATATTATAACAATGCTAAAACTACTATTAGAAAGTTCTAAGTAATTAAGTAAGTAAAGATAGGCGACTAAGTACTATTTATCTGTGCACCATGCTGCCCAGTGCCAATACGAGGCAGGTGAGGAAGAGGAATGGCGTAAGATTGAGGTGGGCGACGGAGTTACAAAAATCCTCCTCACAGAAACACATGTGACCCGTGCCGCTACTTTCCATCATGCACACGTGATCCACCATAAACAGGTTGATCTGAAGCTGAGACGTGCATGTTCGCCGGACGTTCTCGTATTCTGCGGCGGGACAAGAGAAACACCGATTAATGCATGGATAAGATTTATTCATTTATTTACATTTTTCATGTTATAGTCATGTTTTGCATTAATTAGTGGAAGGACTACCGCCAATATTAAAACCACACCAAATTACTTGATTATAGTGATTTCTCTCCAAAACTATGAAAAATCTAAAAACTGGTGTGATTCGGTTAGTTTTAACTATAGCCTGCATTGATAAAGATTAAAATGTTATAAGCAATACTGCTTTTTAGTATGGTATAAGTTAATCCTATTTATTCTGTAATTTTTTTCTTTTTGTGCAGGATTTGTAACAAGACTCCACGAGAAATCACTTTTCCCATTTTGTGTATTGTTTGTGCACTATAACTCAAAACAGGTAATCGCACGGTTTTAATACTGTCGGTAGTCCTCCCTCTTATTAATATAATGTATAGAGATATGTTTTTTAGCAATGTTTTTTCACACGTATATTGAGAACTAGTTTAGCAATGCCTGCCTGATCTCTTGCAAAATGTAGATACTATGATAATAAACCATTTATAATGTACGTATTCTTATGTTTCATGTGTTTATTGAATTGAAATGTTCCTAGTATAATTCATCATTTGCCATTAGAAGTGCAAGAAATACCCCACATTGTGGGTTTTGTTGAAAAGGAAAAAAGTTGTAAATATTCTGAATTTAAATGCTAAAAAAATGTATCTCTAATAATATGCACAATAATCACATGTATATTGGGGGGGGGGGGGACCTTCCCAAGTTCTGGTTCGTTCCAAACGTTTTATGTTTGTACTCACTGGATCTAGCGTTGCGAACCATCTTTACGCAGCATCCGTTGCAATGTAGTAGGGGCGGTTGATCTCTGGGTAGTGCGGTGTAGTTGAAGGGATCCTTGCATCTTGGATCCATCCAGCTGTCGCACTCGTAGCAGAAGATGGTTCGAGCTACCAAACAAACACTCATCATCATTCGAAATCACTACCAACTTTTATACTACGAAGAAATAATATTATACCTTTAAAATAAATATTGTGTTCACTTCTGTTTTTAATGTGAGTTTTCTTTTCAAGATAAAACCCTTCAAAGTTGTGTTTTTACACTGGAAATATCTAATCAACAATAGATAGGTCTCACTCCAAATTATTGTTTCCAGTGAAAGAATATCAAGTTTCTTAACATAATTATCATTGAAACATCAACCAATATAATATTCCTAATAGTACTATATGCATCATAACACATGGGCGGAAAGAACATTTTCAAATCAATTTTTTTAGCAGTTTTATTTTTGTATTTTAGCATCTTGGAAGTGTTTTAAAATCTCAAAATGAGCTATTTGTCGCAAATTGATAAATTCACGTCTCCCCCCCCCCCCCATCATAAACCGAAAGATGGGATTTTGTTGTTGTTTTGAAATTACGAACCAAGTCAAATTCATCACCAATATTTTGTTAGTCCTCCAAACCCTACACATATTGTGTCAAGAAACCTTGTTGTCAAGAATGGGTTATTTTAAGTGCAGTTTACATTAATTATTAGTCATTCCAGACAGAAACTATTTATAACTATAATCAGGAGACCGGGATTCGAGACCCCGCCGAGTTCGATTATGTAATTTCTGGATCGATTTCCATATTACAATATGTTATTTTAAGATAACCGTTTTTATTTGGTATTAATACTAATAATAAATAATACTTTAATACAACAATATGATATGGCTGAAACATCACATTCATGAAAACAGTTTGATAAACGGTATTGATAAGTCAATATCTTATTGATTATGCAAATAATAATTCGGAAATTATCAAAGTTTTTATTTGTTAGTAATGTGTGAGCAAACGGATAAAGTATTCCCGGAAATTAATTAGTTAGTTTTCATACTTATTGCGTGTGATGACCCGGCACCTCCACCATATTATTATTAAAGGGTCTATTACCCCCAAACATTGTTTTTTTACCAAACAATCTATAGCATAACTCTACACTAAAATGATAGTTTAAAGACTTTTATCTTATAACTGAGTTTTACACGAATATTTTAATCTTATTAATACAGAAATTTGCAAAAATTGGCATTTTGGTGAATTTCTTAAATTGTCTTTAACTTGCTTAATTTTGGTTCAACATACATACTAGAGAGCATCGTACCAATCTAAAATGGCCTTTTAGAAAATCATGCCTTGAAACTGTGCACAACTATACACTCAAATATGGAAAAATCTGCATTTCGAAATCACACCCCTAATCAATCAGCAAATTTTGCCCGAACCTCTTGACCAATTAACAATTCCCAACACATAACGAATTTACAGAAAAAGTTTTCAAGTGCTTCAATAATGGCCAATATTGGTTCAACCACAATCCTCCAAGGTCACGGGGCATAAAGATCGTACCCATGTTATTTTTTATGGAAGATTTTTGCCGATGGAATATAGCTAAAATATTACCATGACATTTTTTGCTGTTATTTTTGTTTTAGATAAACGGGTGAATGTCCCTTTAAGAACTTTAAAAACGATTTTTTAAAAGTATTATTTGTTAGGAATTTGCTGTGGTTCATCAAAAGTCTCCAAAAAATAATATCCACGTTTTCGTTTTCAAAATGATCTAATTTTTTCCCTATTCAAGAGACCAACTTTGTTCAAGTCTATGGCATGTTCAACACTGGCGTTACTATCACATGTAACGCGGACGTCAGAGAATCCCCCCGCGGTTCCATCATTCAAATCTCGTTGTTGGTGGAGATGCCGAATGTGTATAAGTCAAGTTTGCCGTGAGGCTCGCCAGCCCCCCTAACTAACAGGGTCGCAAAAATATTGTCCACCACAAACACCACATGTCAATCGGAGGTCATGTTCGCTTTTAATCGTGAGACGTGTCACGCACACGCACGGACGGAGAGACAGAAACGTGATACAATCATAGGGGAGCTTTGCCTCTAAAACAATTACCTACAATGAGTTATCATTACTAAGGAAACATATATACACAAAAGAAATGAAAGCAACCTAATGTTTAACCAACTAAACGGCTACACAGGAAGCAAAGTAGAAACATTGAGTTTAGAATTTAATAGACCCATCATATCATCACCAGCGGACATACACTATAGTCTGCTAGTAAAGTTACGACACCAATCCCGCAGATCTATCCAAGGGGCTGTCCGTTAACCACGTCACACAATTTTTTGCCAAATTCTACCCCTTCCCCCTCTATCGTCCCTGACTCACTGTAAGTCACAAAATTGTAAGCACCTGACGATGTCACACAAGACATCTTCCCTTCCATCCAAATCGACCATTTTCAGTGGAAAATTGAACTAGGAAAAAATTAGTTAACAGTTCAAACTTCTAAATCAAATGTGTTCCTAGAACTATGTAAAATACTTAAAACATATTATTCTACATATCTAAAATAAGGCATAATATATGCAGTGCATGTATGGATGTCTAAGGAAGCAAACCCCCCCCCCCCCCCTCCTACAAATTGTGCGACATCATTACGAACGGCTCCTAAACTTAGGCCTACTAGCAGACTGGCATATTTACGGGTCGCCCGAATAGCGTCGACTGGAACAACGTCGACCACCTCGGTGTAGTGTACTTCGTTCCTCCTAACCAAGAAGGTCCTTCTTCCTAACCTTTCGTTTTGCAAGGCCTGTACAAACGAGTAGTCGACGTTATTCCCGTCGACGCTATTCAGCGTCCCATGTTATGCCGGTAGAGACAATCGCGTCCATTGACGCTAGCTCTCTATAAACTCAATGGTGGAAATCAGTGGCGTAACCTGGCGTAAATATATGGGGGCCTAGGGGGCCACAATTTTGTGGCAAGTTTTTTAAAACTTACAATAAACAATACTAAGGCTAAAACCTAGTAAAATACCACCTTTTGCCGTGTTAAAAATCAAAACATTTCTGGAGCTATGCGCCCCGGACCCCCCATTGTACAAGATACATGCTTTTTTCTGAATAATAATTTGTTTAATCGGCAATGTTCGCCCCCACATAAAAAACAAGTCTAGCTACGCCACTGGTTTAAGTGTTAGTGTGTTAGTGTAGATGTAGGCCTACTTACTCTGGCATTCCTCCTTGGATAGCCGCACGGCAGCGAGCAGGATCACTGGAATAGCAAGAAACAGGCTACCAAACATCCCTGGTCGACCTGGGTCGGACCCGGGATGTGGCTTCACTGACCACTCCTCAGGTCTGCAAAACTCAAACTAGTTTAGTGGGTTAGTGCACACAAACATTCGCTACGTTAGATCCGGTTCTACGTTAGATCTCGGACTAGAAGTAGTAGGGGTTATCCCGAGATTGCATGGCCTGTCGGGCATTAGCTAGGGAGGCTCTGAATTGATCATTGACTTTACTTTTGCCAAACACGTACTCTATTGTTAAAAGTACGGTAGGCCCTACTAATTTGAGTAATTTTTAAGAGGCACCATAGTTCGTATACTCTTTCCTTCAAATTCGAAACCACAACAATATATTTCATAATTTGTGTAACTTATTGTGGTTAATAATTTACTTGAGTATTACGTGTTCAAAATATCGTGCCATTCCATTTTATTTTCAAATTATTATACACATTAATTTCTCGATTTGGTTAGTCGGGAAACACTCCCGTAGGTGTAATTGTATTATTTACTACAATTCAGAAATTAAAAAAGTCCGCCCCAACCGGAATCGAACCACGGATCTCCCGCATTGCAGACAGGCGTCTTAAAATACTAGACCATCAGGACGGGTACATTTTTTTTTTAAATTTCGGAATTGTATTAAATAAAGACACATTAAATAATGGCAATTCAAGATAATTTTGTTTTTGTCGCCCCTCCTCTCCTGCCTCGTCTAAGACAATTCAGAAACCCCCTAGACTGCAAGGCTTGAACCAACTAAGAAGCGAAGTGACTTGACTATGATGGACTTACGGGGGTAGCACACAGGAAAACATTCGGCCATCACTAGGCTCACCGCCGAAGAAAAAATAACTGAAATATAAATAAGGTGAAAAGTAATTTTGCTGATCTTCAAGCTTTTCGATTACACCTCGAAAACAACACGTAGATTTGTGAGAAATTCTAAATGCCACTATTTAAATTAAACACCCACGATTGCTGCATTTCTGTTACACCGCTTTTTAACAGGAAACTGCTGCCAATTGCAGTTAGTTAGCCATAGTTTTAAATGCAATTGAACGAATGTAAGTGCCCGCAATTGCAGTCAGGAAATTGTAGTCAACTGCGACCAATGGTTACAATTGTCTCTGATCAGTGGCTGACTGCAGTCTCCAAATAATGATGGTGTCTGTTGTTATGTCTATTTACTGCGAAAGTCAGTAATGAGAGATTCGAACCTACATACCCTGACTCCACACACTTCAAACATCGTTCCAGCCGTACGAGTCACCCAAAGACAAAAGTATCAATTAAATAATGCCGATTCAAGAGATTGGGGGTTCAATTGAAGTTCTTAGTTTTACTAGGTATACGTAAGCCACGAGCCAAATTTTGGGGTTGAGTCCACAAAAGAATTGTTTCAACTTGCGAGTTGTTAATAATATTCTGCAATGCCGATGACGAAGCCGGTATAGGCTACACTTACGAAGTGGAAAGTAAGGAGAAGCCTTGCAATGGTGTTTTACTTCAACTCATAATGAAATAAGAATAATACGTGTCCCACTCATGTAACATATTTCTACCATTACTATTAAATGGCTTCAGGATGACTATTATTCTATTTTAAAACTGCTGAAATACAAAATACGTTCTTGATAATTAAATTACGGTTCGTTCTTCAACAGCACTTAAGCTTTCTTGTGTAACGAGTGCCAAGTGAACTTGTCAAACACCGTCACTTTTGGAGAGCTCGTTTTACTTTTCGCCTCCTATGTGATGGTATCTAGGAAACTCCCTTGTGTAACCTTTGTGTTTTAGTTACTTTGTCCTTCTATTCTTTACTATTTCACTTTCTAATGTAATGACATACAATACGATACAATAGCAATAATTATTATATATTATCATGATTTGATTTCTAACTACGAAAGCTCAATTTGCAAAACTAGTAGGCATTTTATCGTTCTTTACATCGAGCTTTACGACGGTTTGTGGTGGCGGCGTACATTAAAGTTCCACGCTACATGCATAATTACATAATATGCATCTTGAAATGACACCCTCTTTGGTACAATCCAGTTGTGACTAAATCGAATGCCCACAGATATGTTGTTAATGACTAAAATTCTTTCGGACCATGCAGGACACATCAAGATTAAGTGATATAAAAACGTCGCAATGATTTCGTATAGATATATTTTTCCTTTTCTTTTTCTTTTTCTTTTCTTTCTTTTTTCTTTTTCTTTTTTCTTTTTCTTTTTCTTTTTCTTCTTCTTTTCTTTTCTTTTTTTTCTTTTCATTCCCCACCCTTTTATATTTGTTCATTCATTATTGCATTTTTATATCCATTTTTTATCCTTACCAAAATTGTTATTTTAATGCATTGTTGTTGTAATATTACTATTTCAAATATTTACTTAAATGTAGTTCATTGTTGTGTCTGCATCTATGTCACTAGATTTATTTAGTTGTCCTCCTTTGTAAATCAGTTTTTTCAACCGAATAGGATAGACGTTTATTTTATTTTTTTTACAATATTTCTCTTACCGTGTGTGCGTTTATAATAGTGGCATTTAGGAAGTCCACGCAGCGTCTTGAGCTATGTCGGTTCCAGTTACGCACGTACGTTACGTACTAAAGTCGATTAATTGATGCTGAGACTGAAATTCGTCTCGATAAGTTCAACCAAATAAATTATCCATGCAATACATTGAAGAATTTCTTTTTTTTAGTCCGAAATAGATTAATAGATTTAGAAATTTATTGACGTTCTGCGTCCTGGGTTATTGACGTTTACTTGAAGTAATAATATGGAACTTGCTTGAGAAGCTATGCTCGCAATGTGATTATAGTGGCCAATGATTTACCTAATGCTGGAACCAATGATATGTAACATCTATAGTAGGCTAGTTCCCCAGTCTCCAATACGTCCGCACAGGCGCGAGCGTCAATCTGGCCTATTCAAGATGGCGATTTGCCGTTTCAATTTATGCTTGACATTATGTTTTAGATGCGATTAAGTATTTTTCTGGATTGTTTTGATATGGTTTTAGCTTGTGCAGCATGTGGGAATGCACAAACAGAAAAAAAAATTTTGGGCAATAAGAAGTTATTGCATAAGGGAATGTATAAATCATTTGGTGTTAGTGGCTAATATGCTCACCTGTCAACCTGACAGCCATCTTGAAAAATATTTGGGCTATAAATCGCTCCGATCACTCATGCAAACTGACCTATTCAAGATGGCTTCAAATTGTCACGCCAGTGGACCAATGACTGGGGATCTAGCCTACTATAGATGTTAAATATCATTGACTGGAACCGACTCCAGCTCAAGAAGCTTGTCTGTCTTATTTGATCGATCCTCTTATCGAGTATCAACCAGCAGTTGCTTACCCAAGTGTGCAAGCAAAGTCATAGGGCTGTGTTGCGTGTGGTTTAGGGATAGCACACGGCACTCGGCGTTAATCCCTCTGTCATTATCGAAGTGAACCAACAGATTAAATTATTCCTTAATTGTGTGAAGCGTTATCTAACACTAGGAAAACAATAAATAAGTGTCTTTCGTCGCCTTTTCATTATTTTCGAAGACTCCAATGCGAACAGATATCTCGTAAACCATTTGGTACTTTAACGTATCATATTTAAACGTTTGTGATGCACATGAACAATGTTTATCACAAATGTCAACCGTATGTAACGCACATGAACACTGCTTATAAGTGTCAACCGTATGTAACGCACATGAACACTGCTTATTAGAAAGATCCAAATGAATTACAAATAGACAGTTACGTTACGCAATGGTAAACACTCGTTTAAAAGTTAATATACAAATAATACTGAATTTCCTTAAAATAAATAAATTACGTAATTAATTATATGTCGTTAACAAGTAATTAGTTCACGAAATGAGATATAAAAATAGCAGAAACGATATTACCGATATAGCGGAAACGAACAGTATGATATTGTGACGAATCTGAAGTAAGCTGTGGTTCTCGGACCAATAACACATCACGTGACTCGCTATTATCCGCAACGGTCTTCCATCAAACAGCCTGTGAGAGCCGCGACTGACGCTAAACTAGGCTGGCTTAGTGCACTAGCCGCGCACTAGCCGATAGAATAACATAGGGCGAAACTTTCGCATCCGAAAAGTTAATATTTCGCATCTCTTAAATTTAAGAATGTTTAATATATAGTGGAACACAGCTTAATTTTTTTCCCGTTGGTACTTTTGATTACATAAAATTGATTTTAGGTATCTTACATTTTTCTTGTAAATGTCTTATTAAATTTATTGACATTTACAGTATTCAGTTTTCGAAAGTTATACGAAAAAAATCAAATAAATAATATAGTGGTACACTCCCGGTACATTTCCGTTATTTTGCGCGTAACGAATATTGCAGCGTGCAAATTATCGAACGGCTACTATGCGAGTTGTAAGATTTTTAAGGTGTGTATTTTTAGAAGGTATTTAATGGGTCCAGCTGTGATGAAAGGGTTTTGCTGGACATGGTCCAAACTTAGTTCTAAAACGCACTCTATCGAAGACCGCTCTTGAGTCGCGAGCCCTATTCACACAAGCGCGTAGTTATAGCGAGCGCTGTTCACATGTGCTGCGTTAAAGTAAGCCTGTTCACACCGGCAAACTTCAAGCGAGCCCTTCTCACACGCGCTGCGGTAAAGATAGCCTTGTTCACATGAACGGACTATTTTACATTACGTTCAATGTAGCATTATGTATTATTCTATTAGTGTATTTTACAAAAAAAATGTTGCAAACTCCGAACATTGCACAAAGAAAGAATCCAAATAAGGCCAAGGGTCTCCAAGTCTGTAAAATATATTTTACATTATTCCAGTATTTGCAAGCAATGATAGCTACTTGTCTCACACTCACTGCTCCTGAGGGCAATGCATACAAGGACACAACCTAGCAGCCTAAACTGTGTCCATACACCGTTGTAAGGTGTTCACTTTGTTGGGCTCTTGAAATCTAACTAACTCTGAAAATATACACATTAAATGTATACATGATTACTGAGTTGCGATGCGCGGTGGGTGTTTACATACGAGTCTCGTTCAGTGTTGTCGTATAAGCAAGGTATCAAGCATAGCTCACTTGCGACCCGGTGTTTAGGCCTACTGCAATCTGTTACTATGCCTCCTTGTACTTTGAGATATTCGTAGCGTACAACAGTAAACTAGACGTAGGTAAACATTGACCACTACTCAACCTGCGCTTTCATGGACGGTTCTTATCGACGCTTACATTGCAAAGACAAATGAGGTTTGTTTACATATTGCTTGCAATGGTTTTGTCAAATTTGTATTTAAAAATATAACATCACAATGTTTTCCTTTTCTGGTATTTAATGGGGTATGACATGGCATGAAGCTGATGTGGAAAGACTTTTGGAAGAACGCAAGAAGTTAAAAGATTCTTTGTAACAGACCGCTATATATAGTATGGAGAGGGAGAAGTGTCGCGGCTTAGCCTGCAACGAATATGTTGGTCCAAGAAATAGTGTAGTGCACTGCTTTCCCCAAACCCTATGTAAAACTAAAAGTACCGTAATGATCACGATATATTATAAGACCTGTATGTTGAGAACTATGTGTAAATAATGCAAGTACCGGTGTGCAACGCTTATAATGTAATTTTAAAGCTTTTCGAGAAAACAGACATTTCCAAGAAGGCGCCAATTTGCAAGAAAACGTTGCTGGATATTCTTACCACCCTTTTGTAAGTGAAATATAATATTAACTCTTCTACCTCAACCCTTATCAAAATCAGGACGATGGTCACCTGGCAGCCGGGGAAACATAATAATATGGTTTATGAAGAGTACTGTAAACTGTAGAATTTTTTTCGAGGCAGACATAAGTTTGTTGTATACGCGAATCAAGTACAAGGTAAAATGGCTGTCATAACTTTCGCGCAGTGGGAACATTACAATACCAGCGGTATACCTTGCTTTTTATAATACATTACTGCGAAAATCATGGCTGTCAAGGAATGTAACAATGATATTTAATTTCAGTATATTTTGTAGATTATTCCCAGTAAAACGTTAACGATATATTAAGCATTGTAAGAACGTCCATGAAAGCCACAGTCAACAAAAGTCAGCACTGCATTATGTTTCAAATCCAGCAAACTGTAGCTTGACCAAGTGTCATCAGGCAAGAGTGAGCTACTGAGCAGGGGCTGGACATCGATTCAACCCTGACAGAATGTTCTCCCGAGGTATTTTTCAATCAAAAGATGAATGTTGGGATTGACTCTTATAAAGTGGCTCTTCGATCCTCCTTCCCCAACTATCTAGATCCATTAGTCTTCCGAAAAGTTTAGTCTTGGACTCTTCTTGGGTAGGGTTTTTAAAATGCAAACCTCCCTATAATACACTATCCTCACCAGCGCACGAAGATGACACAGGTCAAGCCACTACATGTACACAACAACAACACAACTAGGGTTGCCAACTTAATTCAGGACATTGTGAATCGTGGGAACCTGGAGGGAGGGGGGGGGGGGGGGGGGAGAGGGCAGATTTTTCCGGGTATTACAAATACGATTTTGGGTATCATAAATGGCTGAAAATTGAAAATTGCCAACATTCTAGATTTTATCTATAGTGTATGGTTGAGACAATAAAAATTGAAACTAAAAAATGTAATTTAACTGGTGAATTACAAAACATTAGGTGTACATTTTTGTGAATGGGGAGTTGAAGGAATGACAATCGCTTCACTACTTACGGCGCAAAACATCTCCCAAGTAATATTGTTGAAAAATGTTTTTAATGAGTGAATATTAAACTATTTAGTGTAAGAGGGATATTATGCTATCCTGAATGAATGAGGTAGCTCCTCCACCAAGACCAAGGTCTCAAAATCAGGATTGCCCTGATGATGTGAGTACGGTTTAAGGTTGGCCACCCTAAACACAACACCCAACGAACCTGTTAGGATGTTATGTTAGGTTAGGTTAGGTTACGTAAGGTTGGCAACCCTAAACACAACACAACACCCAACGAACCTGGTACTGGGATGGCCCAGCGCATAATGCCTCGTTATTTCCTCGTTGTCTGGTCTTCACGACCTCATGACCCCTGAAACACAACACAGTATCACCACCACGCCCTAGTACGACGTCTCGGGTGCAGAAGCGGGTATGTACAAGCCTAGAATCTGTATGGTATTGGTAGGTACCGCGGATTGGTTCAATTGCTCTATATAAGCAGGCGTCAACTTCTAAAGCTCTCAACTGATAAACACAACCAATTCCTGCACGTCAGCCCACTCAGCTAAAAGAGCTGGTTTTCAGTGGGACCTATGACAGTTTCATCTCGTCTACTTGCGACATTTCTAGAGTCAGTTGTGCTTATTGATCTATGAAGCTGTGTAGGCCTACACACGAGACATTGCAAACATCAAAAGGTGAAGAAACAATGGTGGGATCCCAATGTTGGTATTTAAACAAGAATAACCATTTTTTAAATAAAAAAATTTGGTTGAGACGCGTTAAAAGTCCAAAAACGCTCTGCGTGGCTATATACGGGAGCATTTCCACAACTCTTACAATCAGATGGTGTTTGCTCCCCCCCCCCCCCCTCTCCTCAGTGTGTGGGCACTTGAGCACATAGGGCTATGTATCTAAAAACATCTAAAATAAATAACTAGTCTTCAACTGTGTCTATCTCGATCCATGCAATTTACTGACGAACTCCACTTCACATGAGATAATTTGTAAATGATAACGTGTATGCCCCATATTTAGAGGCATGAAAATTTAGCGTTTTAGGTTATTGATGCTAAATCAGTGAGTATAAATTCTTAAAAACGCTACAAAATGCTAAATTTACTGAAAATAAGGTTTACCTATACCAATTGAGAATTGGTTTAGCATTGTATTCTAACGTTTAAAGTGACTACATTGAATTGAAATGTTCCTATAAAGCATTGAATTCATTCCCCATTAAAAATACCAGAAACTCCCCTCATTTGGGGTTTTGGTGGAAAGAAGAAAATTAATGCTACAAAATGCTAAATTTGGAAAAATTAATGCTAAATATTCAGAATATAAATGCTATTTTTTCATAGCTCTACCCATATTGTTTCCAGTGAACGTCAAAGGTGCTTTTGTGTTTCACCAAAACAAAACTCCTACAGGCGAAACAGTTGAATGGATGTTGCAATGTCTCGTTTGGACAGGCTGTGTTTTCTGCAGATAAGCCATATCATTGCTGCCAAGCGCTCTAGGGGTAGAGAAAGTGAATTAAGAGAGGGTAGTGGCAACTTGTATCAAACCCAACCAGTGAATGATAGGAGACGAGCCCGAAGACGGCGCGCTACGCTCTAAGCGCCTCAGCGAGCGGGGCAACTTGGCTAGAAACATTCGAAATGGCAACATCAACGATTTGTTATTAGGCAAGGGCAGTCAACTACTTATGCTGTTCTATTTGGTAGAATGTTTTGATACCTGCACCACATTTGATTGATAATCATGATGATGTTGTATAATCTTTGCTGTTGAAGCGCCCTAAAACTACTAATACTAATATAGTTGCAATGATGTGGACTTACTATTTTAACATGATTGAAGACACGTAAAACATTCCGTCTATGACTATATACTAGCGTAGCTCAACTCTAATTATACTATTTATTACAATCCAGAAATAAATTAAACGTTTTCTCCGACTCGGCCGGGAATCGAACCCGGGTCTCCCGCTTGTCGGGTTAACCACCAGACCACCGTGTCGAAAATTAAAATTGTCTGGTTTGTTTGTGTATTATTTATCTGACTGCAATGAATCTGCTGCTATCTTCAAAAAGGAAAACCAAACATTATTTATAAAGTCGTTATTTAAAGCAGCTATATAAGTAAAAAATGTTGTGACCAAAGTGAACAAAAATTATTCATTTTCCGGGTAAAAAGACCGAGACTTCTTGTTTGCGTGGACATTCTTGTAAATATTCATGACATTACTTCAGACTTTAATTTAAAAGTTGCTGATTAAGTATTACGTAATATAGAACAATGTTATCTCAAACTTTATGATGAGGTTAAATAAGTAAATACATTCGTATTTATTTTTAGAGTCGACCCAGCTACAGAACAAAGTCGAAATTTGTGTTTTAAAGCTAAAGTCGAAATGTATGCTAAATAAAGTTAAAATGTTTGTTTATCAAAGATAAATTACATTGATTTGGCAATTTTTACTCAAGAATTTATTTGAAATGGGAATTAATCTTTAAAGGTCCGCTTGACGGTAAATTTGTTTGTATCTGCTGCAATATACATCACGCGGACTAGTCAATTTCTACAGAGGAAATAAACAATCAAAAACTGCTATAGTGAATCCTTTTCTTTTAAATTATACTTTTTTTTTCATGACTGTGAGGAATTTATGAAAGAAATTGTAAACGACGAAATAACATCGAAATTTATAAATCTACTAGGAAAACGCTTAAGTCCCGCCGCGTTGTTGGATGAGCGTAATTGGTGAATTGAGCTGCCATGTGTTTTGCGGATTTTCTGTTGTTCTGTGAAAAAATCAGAACTTTGTTGAAATTTTTTTTAAATTAAATCAAATTAAATAAAAAATTAACTTATATTTTTTTAATTAATCGTAATTTTAAAAAAGGAAAAAATCGTAATATTGAAATTTTCATAAGAAATAATTATTTGATTACGCTCAAATTTCACACGAATATATAAATTCATAAAATTAAGGTTCTGTAAAAAAATCATTACAATCGGATAAAGCATGTAGGAGTTATAAGTCAAAGAAATTTTTTTAAAATCGAAAAAAATCGTAAAATTGCGATTTTCATGAGAAATAATTTTTCGATTGCGCTCAAAAACGTGGCAGTTCTTAGTTCAGAGATTTCGAAGGCCTCCATAAAATTTCATCGCAATCAGAGTATCGGTTTAGCCGGAATCGTGTTAACAGACAGACAAAAATACAGAAAGAAAGAAAAAAAAAAAAAAAAAAAAAAAAAAAAAAACATTCCGGATTTTTTTCTCCAGTGTAGTGAAATGGAATCTTCGCTTCGCTCGCTACGCTCGCTACGCTCATCCTAAAAGCTAAATTTGGAATATAATAAAATTATTTTCAAACATCTCTAGTAATGTGCTATCAGGTTGTATCGTCGTCACTGTTTACACAATATCTAAGTAATTGACGGATTTCCAAGTATTGATTGATTCCCATAAAGCTGCTATGGCCAAGTGAAAAGTCTTTTGTCTGAAGCAGGATTCGAACCAGTTATTTTCTGCATTAGAAGCGTGGATTCTAGTCTCTGTAGAAACGAGCCATCCCACAAGTCTACACAATACAAAATACACGTTACGATATCACATAAAAGTGCCTCCTCCTCATTCCTCACTCACACACCAACACATCAACGCAGGTGTAAGTCTATCATTATATCTTTGCTCAAACCATGTGACACATAAAAGATTCGAGTCCTCGAAATGCGTCACGATACGACACAATGAACTTATTCATGTGACACATAAAAGATTCGAGTCCTCGAAATGCGTCACGATACGACACAATGAACTTATTTATGTGACACATAAAAGATTCGAGTCCTCGAAATGCGTCACAATACGACACAATGAACCTTTTATGTGACACATAAAGATTCGATTTCTCGAAATGCGTCACGATACGATACAATGAACGCCCTCATTCACAAATTGATTTTACGCTCGTGTCCAGTGGGCTTGTTATGCAACCCGTGCTGCACACAATACCCAGGAACGTGCAGGCGACGTTCATACATAATATAATAATAAGTAAGGCACTTGTCTGAGAGACCTTAGAAGAACATTTCACACCTTGTCAACATATGAGACACCATTACATTTTGTAATATAATAGGGACGTCATATTCACTTTCTTTGTGCGTGTGTGTGTGTGCCCAATTTATGTTTAAATAACTTTATAGTTTATAATAAGGTTGGAACAAATAAAGAGATATTTCGATACGATATCTTTATGTGGGATTGTTTTCGATATAGATATTATTGTACTCCATATCAAAATATCGAAATTTAAAACAATGAAAATGAAAATGAAACTTTTTTACTTAAAAAAATCAAAATATGGTTATGAACGTGAAGAATTGAACCAAAGATAGTAATTTTTGGGGAATGGCAATGTGTTCGCCCTTTGTGCTGTAAATACACAAAAAAATATTAATTTATTTCTTCAGATTTCGGTTCGCTTGCTTGTTATGGTGGAGGAGCCGGGTGGCCTATATAGTAAATTCGTCCTGACGTTTACATCGTGGACGTGTAGGGGCATTAAACCAAAGATTATAGTCATGTATTAAACGCGAGTGTAAAAATTATTAATTTTTGGCGATACCTAACCGTCACTAATGTTTCAGGCCCAATCTTTTGATGCATTTTTTAAATTTATATCTTTTTGCACAAATAATAAAATCTCGAACACGAAATCGAAATTTTTGTGTGATAAATAATAAATAAATACATAAATTCGTATTTAGAGTCTACCCACTACAACTGATTTTCAGTGAGGGACTATACCAAAGCGACCAAGCCAACCCTGAAAGCCCCGACGCAGCCGACGAACGTGAGCGATAACCAACCAAAGATCGATGTTTTTTAATAGGAAATGTAACAATCAGTTGTATGGACAGTGCGAATACCCGCGGATCAACGCCAGAATTAACAAGGCACGATTCAGAACAACCTTGGATTTGTTAAGTGCTTTGTTGCTAGGACGGTTCTAATTTCACCGTTTACACAAGAAGACAAGAAGTGATGAACTTGAATTCATACTATTAGAAGTTAAAAGAACTTAAGCGGGATTCGAACCCGGGACTTTCTGCATTGGAGGTAGTCTATAACCTCTATTCCAACAAGCCACTCAATATAACATGATTAGAGATGTGCAAAAATGTTTTTTTAAAGTTTGAAAATTCGCGCTTAAAAATAAAAATTAACGATTTGTCGCGATTTACCAAAAAACACAATTTTCTCATACACAACTAAAAAAAAAAATTACAAATTTCAGGAAAATTTATGATTGATTTTAATGATTTAAAAGAAAAACAAGCACATGAGAGTGAAGTTCAGAATCAGTTTTAATTTTAAGCTCAATTTCAGCCTTCAGTTTTCAAAGTTTCCGACAGTTTTTACCAGAATTAATTTCGACTACCCGGCACCTCCACCAAATTTACGAAATTATGCATTTGCATTTGAATTTGATGTGGATATGAAGTATTTTGAGCTTACTCGCGTTCAAACGATTATTACGATCTTACAATCGCGTTGTATGAGCCAGCCAGTATTAATTTAATTTCGACTACGTACCCGGCACCTCCACCAAAACTTTGAAAAAACTTTTTTTACAATTTCGTGACCTAATTCGCGTTTTAAGACAATTGCTAATTTCGCCACTAGTTGGTATTGGTAATTGGTACCATTCAATCACAATTCAGGAGATTCACGTGAACTGAATTTGAAGGGATTATTGCAACTTAAAAAAAAAATCGCGAATTTCGTTGTCACCATTTTTGCACATCTCTGTGTGATCATTGCATAATATGCTCAAACCTTCACGTAAAATATTGCAATATTTACCAAAATACACTAATAAAATAAAATAAAACATAAATAAAAATAAATTCGTATTTAGAGTCTACCCACTCAGTCACAGAACTGATTTTCAGTGGGGGACATTAAATTTAAAGCCAACTCCGGCCAACCCTGTAATCGCCGACACCATAGACAAGCGAACAATGCCCAACTATAGACAGGCATATTTAAGCTGGAAACACCGATCAATCAAGCTGGGCACGATTCCTCCCACACTATTGCTGCACTATTTTTGCATTTTCCTATAAAATTATTAAAAAGGTAATATGACGACTAACATGCATGAGAGACTTTATAGTGGCCCGTAATAATGAAATAACATTGTTTCCGGGAGTTTGTTGAGTGCATTGACACAACGTATCCCAAGCATTGTGAGCATGATTACAATGCTAACTAGCACAAAATACAGCGAAATGTGTGACCAGTCTCTGCACAATTCACGTGCATATTCCAGTTTTGGTCAACGATATCAACTTAATATTTAGTTACAATTTAAACAAAATAATTTGTTTTTCATAAACAATTTAAACTTATTATTTTTGGATAATTCAGAAAATTATCCCCATACAGTTAAGATAACTTTTGAATGTCAGATTAAATAACATATAATTTTTCTATTCAGGTAATTATAGGTCCTTCACAATGCAATTTATTATAAATTATTGAAAGATAATTGACATATGTTTAAGATTTTGACTAAAGTATTGCAATGCATTAAAAAATGAAAACTTTATAACTTACGATTTCCATTAACTTTAAAAACTTTTGAGTTGTGAACGCACGCACGTACAAACACGCACGCTCACCCACACCCACTATAAAATAAGAATAAGCGCGAATTAAGTGGACCACTTTGGCAAAAATATAGGACCTACCAACGTTCCGATAATGTATCACATCATTTCCCGGACGATGCTTTTTTACTTGGATTAGCCAATGTGATAAAATAATAAAATGTAATGCGTATAAATGTCGGCTATACTTGATAATATGTTATCGACACGCAGGCATGGTACAGGTCAAATACAAGAAGATAACGCAATAATATAAGTTAATTTGTGTACAGTAAATTATATTGAAATATAATTTCAAAGAAAGTCAACGTTCCGATAATGTATCACATCATTTCCCGGACGATGTTTTTTTACTTGGATTAGCCAATGTGATAAAATAATAATGAATAAAAATAATGTGTATAAATTTCGGCTATACTTGATAATATGTTATCGACACGCTGGCATGGTACAGGGCCAAATACAAGAAGATAACGCAATAATATAAGTTAATTTGTGTACAATAAATTATATTGAAATATAATTTCAAAGAAAGTCAATGCACGTTTTCCACGAATGATCGATCAATCGTCATTGCACGTGTGCATGTTTAAACTCAGCCTAGGTTTATACGGCTGGCCTAGGCCTCGATCTCTGGCGTACGACATGACACCATGGTGCCGAACAACAGGCAGACAGGCGCGCAACTATTTCACCCCTAAGTAGATTAGAAACTTCAAATATTAACTTAAACTAGAAAAAAGTGTTCGAAAATATTAATTTCCACTCACCTTTTTATTACAGGGCCTATTGACGTATTATTTCGAGGACAATCACAACCGTCCGCAACGTTGGACCAAAGATCTACAAACTCAGAACTATACATTGTATGAGAAAAACACTGTACACCACAATAAGTGTTTGTTAGGCTAGATATTTGCCACGCTTGGAACTTACCATGTAGTCGTGGAGACGGTGAATGTACGAGGACTCAGTGTGGTTGAGCAGGCCTAGACTTGCTGTAAGCAACATGTCCGTCCGGCTGGCTATGGCGTATTGATCCTTCTCCACTGCAACACGGCTACTGCACCATCAGATGGAACGCCCCCGTCCGGCACATGCGCGACACGCTTGCAAGTTGCGGGGACTGGTTTAAACTAGACGGCTGGCTTGATTTAATTAATTATTTGTACTAACTAATAACAATTACAAGATTTGGGTGTTTATAGTTTCACTGTCGTGCCTAATATACATTTGCATGTCTTATTTCCATTTATCCCTTATTCTTAAAATCATTTTATGAACCCCTCTTCTCTTGAGATTGATGGTCGAGTTGATTATCACTTTGGAAAGTTTATTCCGAAAGTTTGTGTCTCAAGTTGTTTTTATCTTTAGCTGTAGGTAGCTTAAATTAGTTTCATCGTCAATAATAATATAATATAATATAATATAAGTTGTTCTTGTAGATTATTATGTTTTTCATATATTTTACTCAATTATATTAATTTCTATTGAATTGTTAATTGTTTGAGTTAATCTTTAAAATAAAATCATGTTCAAAGTAAATGATGATAAAATTGATTACTACACGTAATCAACATTCATTCAACTAGAACTAAATATAGATTAGTTTTAGTTAGCCTGTAGTAATAATTAATTAATTATACCCTAATAAGACCAAAATTGTAAAATGGTAACTACGAACTAGTATTTTCCTTATGTGGTTGCCCTACTGACCCTTTATAAATACATTCTTGAAAAAGATGTACCAATATTATGTGTCTAAATGAAAATTGAATTGAATTGAATTGAATCATTAAAGAAATATTTTCAAAATAGTGTTTTACTTCTTCTTCATCATCATCATCATCATCATCATCATCATCATCATCATCATCATTCATTCCTTATTACACTCGAAAGAAGTAAAATTTAGTAATTTACATTTAAGTTTATCTCATAAAAAATATCATGCATAATTATTATTAATTTAATAAATCCACAACTTTTTCCTTTTTTTGGTTCAAAATCTATCTATGTTCTTGTTAACGATATGACATATTAGCTCTGAATGTAGCTGTCCAATTTATTTAAATCTATCCTGCATAATTATTAATTTGTACTGTTTAGAGGATAGGACATGCGTTTTTAGCAAATTTCTGTTTGTTCGGCCGATTAGCATCAGAATTGTTTGAAATTAGGCACAAGTGACAAGAAGCACTTTTTAAAACTGGTTTTAGGTGAACGCTACAAAAACAAATGTAATTCTACAATTTTGGATTCTTCAAAAGTCCGAAATTAACTTTTTCTTTGTTTCTGGCTAACAAACTAACAATGATCTACGACTGTAGGGCTGTCCAAGTATGAGACAACCATGTAAAGTTTCATATACATTGCGTGCTTCCTGGCCGAGCGAACAGCTATTTTCCAAGTGCCAAGTGTGTCCTATTCCCCCTTAAAAATATGTAGTGGGTTAACTCCCGGGTTAAAAGTAAAGATATACAATATTAAACGTTAATTGAGGTGCCTAACATATCTACAAATAATAATACCGCAGATGGAACTGGAATTACGTGTTAGTTACGGATACGAAGAGTGACGAACTCTTCTCATATTAGACGTAGCCGGCACCTCCACCAACAGCATTCTGTTACACTGGCATAACATGTGTAGGATGTTAATATAACTTACCTGGCTGGTTTTAAGGGAAACTATGACTTAGGAAGACCATTCAGTCAAGATGCTAAGCGACTACCCCCCCCCTCTCCCCACCCCCGCCCCGACCGGTGGTTACCTTTGACGACCTCTCCCAGCCTGTTGGTTATTGACTATGCTTACTCAAGTTATTATAGAAAACAATTTTCCATTACACTTGACTTGTATGTAATAAAGTTATTTAGGCCTATTACAAAACCACTCAAAGTTTAATTTTGCATGTTGAAGGTAGTTTTCAAAAATATTAATACTAATAAAGGCAGCTAATCGAAAAAAATAATTTAACCACAATATCTGGTAAACCGGTCCTTTTGTTTGGTAATAACATTCAAATAATTAGATGAGCGAAGCGAAGACTTCAATTTCACTGACCCCCCAAAAATTTACCTCGGGTGTTATTTTGTTTGTTTGTTTGTTTGTTTTCTGTCTGTTTGTTCGCTCTCTACCGGGCAAACGGCACATACGATCTGGATGAAAATTGGAGAGCACCTTCGAAATCTCTGAACTTTAAGACCTGTATTGGGTACAATCAAAGAAATATTTCTCATGAATATCGTACTTTTACGATTTTTTTCCGATTTTTAGTGCGATATTTTCGTGACATTTTGGCCGATTCTGACCAAACGGGTGGGGCTACAACGTTCATATTTTACATGGACATTACGGTAATGGTGATGTATTGCTTTCTGAAAGAAAAAGTTGAAAAAGTTAGCCAGAATCCGTAGAATAAAGGTTTTATGAGTTTTTTGAGGTGTACAATAACAATTAACAAGTAACAATAGAAACTTGACAACAATCACCTACAATGCGTAGGCAGCAAAACAAAGCACTTGCAAAAGTAAAGATATCCCACGCAAACTAAAACCTTAAAAAAGCTCATCCATCAACGCGGCGGGACTTTAGCGTTTTCCTAGTATCAAGATTTGCTACCCTTTTTTAGTTCTTGGTTTGATTGAGCAAGCGTAGCGAGCGTCTCCACTTGACTCTTATGGCTCGAATGTCTGTCTTTTTTTTTCCTGTTACTGCTTCGGTACAGCTCGCACCGTTTCTCTGATCGACCTGAAATTTTTCACACATGTACATACCACCTAGGCGGGTTGCTGTATAGTTTTTGAACAAAATCCGATCGTTGGTTATAAAAAATAATAATAATAAAAAAAAAATGTACCAATTTTGCAGGGTCAATAAGTACCACATTCTCTCCTATTTTCCACATTTTCAGCTAAATCGGTCAAGACCTTAAAGACTTATTGGTAATCATAATTCGAAAAATGATGTTAAAAAATGAAGGAGGCAGTGAAGATACAAAGATACACTTTAGAAGGCATGACGTGAATTAGTACAATGCAAAGATGTTGGAATAGTATATAGTGTACAATGTAAATATCGAGTTAGGCCTACACTGTGTGGTGGGCATTATGGGAATGTCGTACTCGGGTCATGTTGCACGTACCGGTGCTCGCTCAACAACGCGTCCAACTGAGCGTTTTCCTAGTAGTTGTTGGATGAGCGAAGCGAAGACTTCAATTTCACTGACCCCCCAAAAATTTAGCTCGGGTGTTATTTTGTTTGTTTGTTTGTTTTCTGTCTGTTTGTTCGCTCTCTACCGGGCAAACGGCACATACGATCTGGATGAAAATTGGAGAGCACCTTCGAAATCTCTGAACTTTAAGACCTGTATTGGGTACAATCAAAGAAATATTTCTCATGAATATCGTACTTTTACGATTTTTTTTCGATTTTTAGTGCGATATTTTCGTGACATTTTGGCCGATTCTGACCAAACGGGTGGGGCTACAACATTCATATTTTACATGGATATTACGGTAATGGTGATGTAGGTATTGCTTTCTGAAAGAAAAAGTTGAAAAGTTAGCCAGAATCCATAGAATAAAGGTTTTATGAGTTTTTTGAGGTGTACAATAACAATTAACAAGTAACAATAGAAACTTGAGAACAATCACCTACAATGCGTAGGCAGCAAAACAAAGCACTTGCAAAAGTAAAGATATCCCACGCAAACTAAAACCTTAAAAAAGCTCATCCATCAACGCGGCGGGACTTTAGCGTTTTCCTAGTATCAAGATTTGCTACCCTTTTTTAGTACTTGGTTTGATTGAGCAAGCGTAGCGAGCGTCTCCACTTGACTCTTATGGCTCGAATGTCTGTCTTTTTTTTTCCCTGTTACTGCTTCGGTACACAGCTCGCACCGTTTCTCTGATCGACCTGAAATTTTGCACACATGTACATACCACCTAGGCGGGTTGCTGTATATTTTTTGAACAAAATCCGATCGTTGGTTATAAAAAATAAAAAAATAAATAAATAAAAAAATAAAAAATGTACCGATCGTTATGAATTTTGCAGGGTCAATAAGTAAAACATTTTCTCCTATTTTCCAAATTTTCAGCTAAAACGGTCAAGACCTTAAAGACTTATTGGTAATCATAATTCGAAAAATGATGTTAAAAATGAAGGAGGCAGTGAAGATACAAAGATACACTTTAGAAGGCATGACGTGAATTAGTACAATGCAAAGATGTTGGAATAGTATATAGTGTACAATGTCAATATCCAGTTAGGCCTACTACTGAGTGGTGGGCCCAATGACATAATAGAAGCTAAGCGCTAGACACACAGTATAGCCGTGGGGAGCATAACAATTTGAACCTGTCTTGAGTAGGGAAAAACCCACCGCCGTCTAAATGTATCGTACCCTTAAATTTAACAGCCTTTGTGTTAACAAGCGGTGTAAAATCAAAACCGCAAGATGGCGATTTCTCGTTATTATTGAAGAAAAACAGTCTTTCTTCCTCAAATCTCTCAGTTACTCCGATTTCCGAACAAAGCAATTCAAGTTGGTGGACTATCATACTATTGTCTATCTGCATTAGGCTTTTAGTAATCAAAACTAGTTATTTGTGCGGAATATGTGTCTGAACAAGGTCGTGCAGGTCTAGGGTTGCCTAGGAGAGGCCTAGGGCTTGTCAAACGTGTAATGTTAGCATTAATTGAATGTGGTTCTATAGCCTAATGGAACTAAAGGCTTACACTGTTGTATTATAAATAATTTTCTTTATCTGGGCCTAGGCCCGGGACGGTTTCTGTTTGTTTTATGAAAGTAATGACAATTTTTCTCGTTTCACACATAGAAGCAAAATTTAAAATGTCCGCCATTTGTTTACGTATTTGTTTATCCCCGCGACGTTCAAATAATCCACTGCATCTTAGTTCATTCAACTAGATGAAGTATCTATGTTGCAGTGAAGTGATTTTTCCCTACTCGAGAGGCTTCAAATTGTCATGCTAGCGCTCGGTTGGAAGGATAGGAGACTGAGCGTCTAGCGCTTTGCTACGCAAAGCTTATATTACGTCATTGGGTGGGCCTTATGGGAATGTCGTACTCGGGTCATGTTGCACGTACCGGTGCTCGCTCAACAACGCGTCCAACTGAGCGTTTTCCTAGTAGTTGTTGGATGAGCGAAGCGAAGACTTCAATTTCACCGACCCCCCAAAAAATTTAGCTGGGGTGTTTTTTTTTGTTTTGTTTGTTTTTCTGTCTTGTTTGTTCGCTCTTACCGGGCAAACGGCATATGCGATCCGGATGAAAATTGGAGGGGACCTTCGAAATCTCTGAACTTAGACTTGCTACGTTTTTGGGTACAATCGAAGAAATATTTCTCATGAATATCGTACTTTTACGATTTTTTTCGATTTTTAGTGCGATATTTTCGTGACATTTGTGCCGATTCTGACCAAACGGGTGGGGCTACAACGTTCATATTTCACATGGCCATTAAGGTAATGGTGATGTATTGCTTTTTTAAAGAAAAAGTTGAAAAAGTTAGCCAGAATCCATAGAATAAAGGTTTTAATATGAGTTTTTTTAGGTTTATAATGACAATTTACAAGTAACAATAGAAACTTGACAACAATCACCAACAATGCGTTCAAAAGGCACTTGATAAGTAAATAGATCCCACGCAAACTAAAAACTTATAAAAAAGCTCATCCATCAACGCGACGGGACTTAAGCGTTTTTTTAATGAGCGTAGCAAACGTAGCGAGCGAAGCGAAGATTCCATTTTACTACACTGGAGAAAAAAATCCGGAATGTTTTTTTTTTTTTTTTCTTTTTTTTGTATTTTTGTGTGTTTGTCTACATGATTCCGGCTGAAAAATACTCCAATTACGCTGAAATTTTATGGAGGCCTTCGAAATCTCTGAACTTAGAACTGCCTCGTTTTTGAGCGCAATCGAAAAATTATTTCTCAGTAAAATCGCAATTTTACGTTTTTTTCGATTTAAAAAAAAATTCTTCGACTTATAACACCTACATGCTTTATCCGATTGTTATGATTTTTACACAAAACTCCTATTTTATGAATTAATATATTCCTGTGAAATTTGAGCGCAATCGAAAAATTATTTCTTATAAAAATCGCAATTTAACGATTTTATTTTTATTTTTAAAACATTCTTTGACTTATAATACCTAAATGCTTTATCCAATTGTAATGATGTTTTCACAGAATCTTAATTTTATGAATTAATATATTGGTGTAAAATTTGAGCGCAATCGAAAGATAATTTCTCAAGAAAATCGCAATTTTACACTTTTTTTGTTTAAAAAAACATACGCTTATCCAACAACGCGCCTGAAAAAGCGTTTGCGAAGCTTCCTAGTCCTATTGAATATCATTGGGTTTATCAACTGTTCGGCGAGCTGTCTGCTAGCTACGCCAACTTCCGCATCACGTCACATCTCCGGTGGGAAGCCGGATTCAAACGTTTCTTGTTAAATTCTTAAGTATAATACAAACCTGATACACACCCTAGCTATAGTCTATATTTGAAGTAACCGACATCGCTAGTAAATTATTTGATTACGGGATGAAGGACATCAGTCCCTGGCCTTATTATTTCTTAAGAGAGAAAGGTCGTACGTACAGTGAAATACCTTCAAGAACCCCTACCCCCCTTTTGATCCCCGTCAACTGACTCCGACTTTAATAATTGTTCTTTCTGATCGCTGTCCGTCGATTGATTGAATGACTTTTCTGACATTGAGTATGAAAAAAGAAATAATGTACTTGTATTAGGCTAAAGAGGGCCAAATATGAGACAGGTAAATATAATAATATCGATCCCTATTTCCAACTAAGTCTGGTAGGGGGTGGGAGGTTCCCACCACATTCTTGGCTCCCCGGGGTTATCGAAGCCGGCTAGCCATGCCTGACGCTTCTCCCACATCATCTTTTTCGTCCTCTGTATCATCTACATCACTTTCTTCCTATCCATTGTCTTCTTCCTCAGGGACCTCCACCAGTTTTTGCCATATTTTCCGTTCTTCCCAACAGGTAAATATTAATAAATGTATATGTTATAAGAATTAATGAGATGAATGAGCAGCACAAATTAATGATTATTCTGTGCTGCTCATTGACCCTCTGGGCTGAGGCCTGCTTCCAATATCTACTGTCGTAGAAGTGTAATGGCTGAGACATTTAGGTTCTCTGTCCGGAGGTTACTGAAGGGAACCTTACACACTTTCAGCACAAACTAAGTTTGCTTTGATGTTAGATTATGCCACAAGTAGCACTAGCCAAGCAATTTATTAGGTTTAAGGGCGCGTGAATTGTTGGTCAACTGGAGCAAAACATGAAGCAGGAGGTTAATTAAAGGGGTATTACACGTGGACTGCAGTCAGCTGACTACAGTTTTTATTACAATCAGAACGAATGTGCGCATGAGCAGCACCATGAAAACCCAACCCGCCGTTGCAGTCAGCAGTTTAGAACATTCTCTATCCAGGCAGTTGTTGTCAACTGCAGCCAAAGATTGCAATTGGCTCTATACAGTGACTGACTGCAGTCCCCGTGTAATACCCCTTTAACATGTTCAATAATTCATTTAATAAGTATAGACTCTCTTTTGATCTTAACACATTTTATTATCAGTACAATGAAAATACAGTCGTTTGTACAACTTGTCTATGCAGGCTTGACGAGGCCTGCATGTGCTGCTGTGAGGCACAATTTATTTTACTCAAACTGAAACATAAACATTATTGCGTGCCACCATGCCATGAAATATCTTGCCGCTACATGCTGTGTCATGCCGTTGCTATGCCGCGGATATATCATGCTATGCAATGCCGGACCATGCTGTGTAAAGTCGTGCAACGCCGTGTCAAGCCGTGGATATGCCAAGCTGTGCAATGCCGGGCCGGGATCTGCCATGTTGTGTAGTATCGAGCCCATGCCGTGGATATGCCAAGCTGTGCTATGTCGGGCCGGGATCTGCCATGTTGTGTAATGCCGGGCCACATCACACCAAAACAAGCATGGCAAGAAGCTACTCTACACGACCCTCCACTATCCTACACGACCCTACACGTCACACAGCACACAACACACGGCACAAGACACACAGCATTCATAACACTAAAACAAGTACCTAACACAACACACGGCACAAGACACACAGCATTCATAACACAAAACCAAGCATGACAAGAAGCTACTCTACACGACCCTACACGACCCTGCTAACTTGGCTAACTACCCACGGACACACACACAGACAAACGACACGACACTAAACAAGAGACTGTCGGATCGACACAGCATCACATCAAGACAAGACACAGCACGACACAAGACACGACACCAAACAAGAGGCTGTCGGATCGACACGACACAACAAGACAAGACACAACAAGACACACCGAACACAACAATACACAGCACTTCACGACACGACACAACATGACACACCGAGACACAACAAGACACAACACAACACTTCACGACACGATATACATGACACAGTAGACACACAACAATGAAACTTAGTGATTCAGTTTGAGTTCCCCCGGCAATTGTTTTGCACCCTTCGTTTGACAGCAGTTAACTGAAACAGAAGAAAATGGGGACATGTTACCTGAAGCATAAATCTGAAAGTTAAGAAGATTGTTTTATTTGGATTAAGGACGCGTCAACCGTTAGGTGATAATGCACCACTCTAGCCTAGGGGAGATGGGGAGGAGGGGGCCCATGCTGGTCAGAACAAGCCACGAGAAAGGGGGGGAATGTGGGGGGGGGGTTCTAACGTCGCAGTCGTAATTGTCTTTGTCATTGTTCGTGGTGTCATTGTCTTTGTCATTGTCGCCGGGGGGTCGTTAAGGGATGGGGGCAAGGTCCCCGACGACGATTGCCAGAGCTCGCCTCTAGATTAGGGGTGTAATATACTCCCCTCTTACTCGCTGATGTTTGCGAGGTGGACGTTTTCTCTGGAATCGCCTTTTACGATTAGCAGAGCCATGCTCTGGGTCAATTCTGCCCCGGGCCGAGACGGGATTCAAGAAGATTGGTTTATTATAGGCCTATGTTTAACCGTTAGGTCACAATGAACCATTCTAACCTAGGGAATATGGGAGCGAAACTCCTGTGCTGGTCGCGGTGTTTTTGGTTTGTTGGTTTATTTGGATTAAGGGCGCGTCAATCGTTAGGTCATAATGCGCCACTCTAGCCTAGGGGATATGGGGAGGAGGGGCCCATGCTGGTCAGAACCAGCCACAGGTACACTGTCCAAAAAGATAATGTAAATTTACAGCACAATGTGCTGGCAGCACATTTCCAGCACATTGTGCCGTAGACTTACATCATTGTATATGATGTAAATATACATTGCGATGGAACGTTAAGTCACATTGAAAAAATGTAAATTAACATCACTTGCTATAATGTTAATTTACAGTCAATCCTGTGAGCAGGCTGTACTTAAAGGCAGTAAATTTACATCACTTCCTATTATGTTAATTTACAATAAAGTCCTGTGAGCAGGCTGTACTCTAAGCTGTGAATTTACATCACTTGCTTTGATGTAATTAAACGTTCCATTGCAATGTATATTTACATCATATACAATGGTGTAAATTTACGGCACAGTGTGCTGGAAATGTGCTGCCAGCACTTTGTGCTGCAAATTTACATCATTGTATATGATGTAAATGTACAGCGCGAAAGAACGTTTATTGACATCAAAATTAGTGATGTAAAATCACTGTTTGTTACAGTTCACTCACAGGCCATTGCTATGAATTAACATCATAGCAAGTGCTGTAAATACACATCTTATTGTGCAGTTTGCGAATAGGACTTTACTGTTAATTAACATCATAAGAAGTGATGTAAATTTGCATCTTTTAGTACAGTTTTCATACAGGACCATTCTGTAAATTAACATCATTTCAAGTGAAGTGAATTCACAGCTGGCAAAATAAAATTGTTATTAATTATATTTGATTAATTAGATAGTGATGCAGAGTGAATCTGTAAGGAAGACATACACCATTAAATAGCCCAGAGGAAGGTTAACATTGCATATTAATTTCGTGAGTAGAAAAAACCCGCGCCAACCGAGGCTCGAACCTGGACCACCTGGAGAAAGAATTACAAAGCATGTCATTAAACCATATACACCAACAGGACCTGTGAGAATCAGAGCGAGTTTCGTCAGCCAAGTTTGGAGCGGTGCAACTGTTATTTCACTTCAATGGAAATGTCAATATACAGTACATAATATAGTAATGCATCACACTGCATGCTGTTAATTTACAGCACGGTCAATGTTTGACGCTGTTTTTAGGAGTATATTTACATGACCAGTGCAGCTGTTATTTAGGTGTACTAGAGATGTAACAGTACGTCATGTAGATAAGCAGCACACTGCATGCTGTTAATTTACAGGACGGCCAATGTTTTATGCGGTTAATTGATGTTTTTTTACGTCTTATTGAATGCTGTTAGATTAACAGCAAGTAGGAGTATATGTTCTTGAACGTGATTGGTTGATTTGAAAATTTACAGCATTTGTGCTGCGTTTCGCAAACTACTGCACGAGTGATGTATTTAAACAGCACTTAACTTAATGTTTTGTGCTGTAAATTTACATCCCGTTTTAACAGTGTAGGGGGAGGAATGGAGGGTTCTCAAGTCGCAGTCGTCATCGTCTTTGTGATTATTAGTGTTGTCATTGTCGTCGTCGTCGTCTTCGGAGAGGTCGACAAGGGAAGAGGGAGGGTTCTCCGACGACGACTGCCAGAGCTCGCCTCTAGTTTCGGGGAGTAATATACTTCTGTAGCTAGCTGATGTTTGCGAGGTGGACTTTTTCTCTTGCATCGCCCATCACCTTATACGATTAGCAGAGTCATGCTCTGGGCCTTTTCTACCCTTTATCCTCGCATATTATTGAATAGCCCTGCCCTAGACGGGGAAACATGATATTATTGCGTTGCTATGGTGAACCCTACCTTTCGGTGCCTGTGCCGGGGGCCTGGTGCCTCACAGCGACGATGTCGGAATTCTCGTCCAGTTCGTATCGTCTGGGATATCCTGTGCCCTTGAGATGCCAGACGTAGGTTTCACCCAGTAGTAACGTTCGGGATATCCTGTGTCCTTGAGATCCCGTTCGGGATATCTTGTGCCCTTGAGATGCCAGACGTAGGCCTAAGTTTCGTCTAGTTGTATCGTCCTGGATAATTGTATCTCATGACGCCGATTTTTGACAGATATCGAACGCAGAAGCTTCTAGTGCGTTGTATGAAGCACGATCTTCTCTCGTGCCAAAACTTCGAACCTGTTTTAAAAAAGAATTGTAGATATTATTATTAGTATTAGTATTAGTATAAGTATTAGTATTAGTATTAGTATTAGTATTAGTATTATTATTAGTATTAGTATTAGTATTAGTATTAGTATTAGTATTAGTATTTAGTATATGTCAACGTTATGGTCAGATATATTGTCAAGTGTTTATCTTTTTTTATGTGGACGACGCTGCATTATTAGCAATAAGAACGTCAAACTAGCAGTAGAATATTTGCAGGCAGATTTTCTTAATCTCTTGAAATGGAACCATGACATGAGACTCATTATCAACGCGGAAAAAACTAGGATTGTGCATATCTGCCCACCTTTAAACGCCGATCGGAATGCCAGTATAGAGGTAATTGCTCACGATTTTAATTGTTTGCACAAAAACGCTGGCAAAGATTTGTTTATATTATGTTCATGCCAGACAAAAATTACTTCATGTTACAGCCATCCCTATTTAGGTCTTGAAATAGATCGAAGATATTGCTGGGATATTCAAATAGGGAAACTATGCAATAAACTAAGATCTTGTGCTTATCAGCTTTACGCCGTAAAAGATATCTTATCATTTAAATACCGTAAAATGGTATATATTGCTCTAGCTGAGTCAGTTTTATCGTACGGTATATCGGCTTGGGGTAATGCGTCTTACTCGCAACTTAAAAATTTAATATCATTACAAAATAAAATTATAAAAATGATGAATGAAAGAGAAATCGTTGATGGGAGATGTGTCTCGGATTTGTATTTACTATTTGATGTTTTTGCCAGTTAGGGAAATCTTTGTTTATAAGCTGTTATTAAAGCATTACTTTGACAAAAAATATAAAATTGTTATTGACCACAAGCCTTCAACTCGAGCCAAAAGTGCAGGTATATACCAGTTACCACCCTTTAACAATAAATATGGGAAGAGATCGTTAAGCTACTCTGTACCTTTATATTTTAATAAGATTCTTCCAGAAATTAAAGAATTAGATTCATTTAGAGATATAAAAATTAAATTAAAGACATATTTGCTTCAAAACAATTTTATAGTTGAGTGAGGAAATTGTGGTTATGTGATTTTTATATTTTATGTTTTTCAGGTATTTATCAATTTTCTTCTATTCTGTTCATTCATAAATTTATTCATAATGTCAAACTTTATATAATTATCACATGTATTGTTTAGACTCACAGTCGGTAATTTCAATAAATCAATTTTCAATAATATTAGGTTAAGTGTTCAGAAGTGAATAAATCCTTAACTTCTAATAAACATAATGCGCAGTTTGTGGAAGGTCGAATGTATGAAATATGTAAGGTTATGAAAGAAAGAAATGTATCTATCTATTAGTATTAGTATTAGTATTAGTATTAGTATTAGTATTAGTATAAGTATAAGTATTAGTATTAGTATTAGTATTAGTATTAGTATTAGTATTTAAATAAAAAATAAAAATAAAATAAATTTTATTTAGAGTCTACCAACTCAATTATATAACTGATTTTCAGTGGGGGACTTTAAATCAAGGCGACCAAGCCAACCCTGTAGGCCCCGACGCAATCGACGAATGAGCGATAACCAACCGAAGATCGATATTTTTTAAAAGGAAATATAGCAATCAGTGGTATGGCACAGGTATTAGTATTAGTAGGCCTATAGGGTGGGACAGGATCACTGCGGTGGATGGCCACAAATCTACTTTCATGTCTCATTCTGTAATTTCTTTGACGTGTATAAATAATTTCAGTAAACAGATACTAATACATAAATAAGTAGACAACTTGATGTCATGAAAAAGTGGAGGCCTAAAAGATGAACCAATTCATGCTATGTTTGATGGATGATGTAGGCTACTTTGTGAAAATGTCATTCATATTGAAATTATTTTAATCCATTGCTATAGAGCGCTCCATCTCACCATGTCCACTCTGGCGGCGAACGCTGGAAACGCGCGAAGGAGGATAGAATCTACACATGCTATCCTCGCGTGTAAGAAGTTAACTAATTGATGACTCGAAATGGGTGGAGCTTAAAACGATCGATAGGTCACGTGACTAGTATTGGGTATAAATCCTTATTTCGCAAGTTGGCGCCTGCTGAACGGCGCATCACTTATCACGCTCTAACTTTTATTCTATTCATTATTTAGACAACACTTAAATGAATAATATTCAGCAAACATATCATTCCTTGTAATAGCGATTATTTCGATTTTTTTGACCAAGTCGTTATAGTCCGTGGAACAAGCGTAAAAACATTTCAAATCCGGAAACCAGCACCAAAATTTAGGAACAGGTAAAAGACGTATTTTAGAATGTAATTTTCAAGGGGGGACACGCATGGTAGCAAATAAGTCACCTGTCATGGCGTCCACAAGATGGCCGCCAAAATAATTCTTAAAATTGCTGTAACTCAAGAAGTAATCATCAGATTTGGATAAACTAAGTTTTGTTTTATTCGGTTTTTAATGCTCTACAAAAATGTCACTAGAAATTTGTGCCGTAAATGCAACTAGTTTTAATTATATTTATATATTATTACAATGTATTGGCAATTATAGCACTTTTTGGTATATATCTAATTATTTATTACGAAGAATTCGTAGATTGTCATAAAATTTTCAGACTATACTAAAATAAACGACAATAAATCCAAAATTTAAAGTCCCGAAACGAAATTTTTTAACTTTTGATTAATTAATTAATGAAATTAAGCATTAATTAAATCCCAATTAAAAGTTTCTTATTCACTTACCAAATTCACGTTGTGCATCACACAAGAGCAATATGACCACAATGAACCAAAAACATATTAGTTCCAAAAATTAATTCCAATCACTTTCCTATTAATTCAATTAATTCAATTAATTAAAAATAATGACAATAATCTCAATAAATTTTGTAAAATTAACACATGTAGTCGACTTGGAATCATTTTAAAGCTAGTTTTAAGGCGAATAAATGTAATGAAAAAATTAATTAATTAAATTAATTAATCACCAAATTAATTACATTTTAGTTTAAATAATCCCACTTTTGACATATGTATTGTTATGTATACCTAAAACTCGATCGATCGTCATTAAAAATATTCTACTTTACTGACATAATGCCAATGAATCCGAACTGTCATGTCCCGAAACAAAATTTCTATAACTTACCGATTAATTAAGAAATAAATGAAGAATTACTTATATCTCAATAATTGTTATTGTCACTCAATTAAACACATACAAAATGCCAACAGAAGTATCAAATATAAATAATGCGAGTATAATTTTAAAAATTTATAGTCCCAAATTAAGTTCATGCTACTTTCCCGTTAATTGAATTAATGAATGAATAAAATTAATTGATTTAATCACCATTTTGTTGTGTAAAATTAACACAGCCAAACTGGGAACCATTTGCAAGCTTAGTTTACAGGAAATTAATTTTGTGGGAAATTCAATTAACAGAAAAGTAGCATGAACTTAAATTTGGGACTATTAATTTTAAAATTATACTTGCATTGTTTATATTGATACTTCTGTTGGCATTTTGTATGTGTTAATGAGTGACAATAACAATTATTGAGATATAAGTAATTCTTCATTTAAATTCTTAATTAATCGGTAAGTTATAGGAATTTTGTTTCGGGGACATGACAATTCGGATTCATTGGCATTATGTCAGTAAAGTAGTATATTTTAATATTATGCGATCGATCGAGTTTTTAGATATACATAACAATACATATGTCAAAGTGGGATAATTATCTAAAATGTAATAATTCGGTGATTAATAATTTAATTATAATTTTTTCATTACATTTATTCGCCTTAAAACTAGCTTTAAAATGATTCCAATGTCGACACTTTGTGTTAATTTTACAAAATTTATTTAGATTTTTTGTCATTATTTTTAAATTTAAATTTAATTAATTGGGGGGTTAAAAAGGGGAAGTGATTGGAATTTAATTTTTTTTTGGGAAATAATATTTTTTTGGTTCATTGGGGTAAAATTGGTTTTTTTGTGTTACAAATACGTGCTTTGGTAAATGAAATTTAAAAATTTTAATTGGGGGTTTTAATTTTAAAGCTTTTAAATTTTAAAAAAATTAATTCATCAAAAAAAATTTCAGGAATTTCGGTTTTGGGGCTTTAAATTTTGGATTTATTTTTCGTTATTTTAGGGATTTGTCCCCGAAAAATTTTTTGGGGCAATCTAGCGAATTTTTACGTATAAAATAAAAAAGATATATACCAAAAAATGCTATAAATTTAAAACATTGTAAAATATTAAAATTAATTTAAAAATATTTTATTACGGTAAAAATTTTAGTTACATTTTTTTAAAGCATTGAAAACCGAATAAAACAAAAAATTAGTTTTTTTCCAAATCTGATGGTTAAATTCTTTAAATTAAAAAAGGGAATTTTTAAAAATATTTTTGGGGGCCCTCCTTTGGGGGCCCCCAAGGGCAGGGTTTTCTTTTTTTTACCTGCGTGTCCCCCCCTTTAAAAAAACATTCTAAAATATGTTTTTTTAAACCCGCTCCCAAATTTTTGGGGCTGGTTTTTTCCGGGGTTTGAAATGTTCCTTAGTTTTTGGGAGCTTTTCCCCGGACTATTAGCTTGTTATAAACAATGTTTCGCATCCACAAGTGAAAATTATCAAAGACTTAAGTTTTTCTCATTTTAAATTTAAAAATTTTACAAAAAATACTGAAACGGAATTCGGGCAAGGATTCTTTTTTTAAAAAAACACAGGGGGCTGTTTAGGGCAAGAAATAAACAAACTTTCTAGATAAAAAAGGCACTGAAAAAAAATTTTTTAAAATAGAGTAATATGCAGCGGCACTTTTTTACGGCCCCATCCGCCCTTTAAGGGGTGGCCCTATTTTAGATAAAAACACATACCCTGCATATTACTATATGCTGCAAAGTTTCGTTCAGTACACTTTCTATCTAGAAAGTTAGTTTTATTTCTTGTTTAAAAAGTCTGGTGCATATTTTTAAAGAGGTCTTGTGAAATCCGATCAGTAGTTTTTGCCAAATAAATTATTGAGAAAACTTTAGTTATTGATAATTTTCACATGAATGATGCGTACATTGTTATAACAAGATAACGGACTGTGTCAAAAAAATCGAAATAATCGCTATTACAAAGAATGATATATTTGCTAAATATTATTCATTTAACTATTGTCCAAATAATGAATAGAATAAAAGTTAGAGCGTGATTAGTGTTGCGCCGTGAAGCAGGCGTCAACTTGCGAAATGAGGATTTATACCCACTAATTCCGCCATGTTGCCTCGTGACGTCAGGAGGCGGGTACAATTCAAGTCGTCAATTGCGATCTGTATTGGGATGCTCTATCGTGCACACAATAAGCAGCACCTAAATGGAATATATAGCCTTCAATATCATATTTATCAGAAACATAATTCATTCCATGAAAAAATGTATTTGAGGCACTGAAAACGTCATCAAACGCCGACTGAGCTAACCAATTACCTACCGTTATTGGATGAGCGTAGCGAGCGAAGCGAAGATTCCATATCACTACACTGGAGAAAAAATCCGGAATGTTTTTTTTTCTTTTTTTTTGTATTTTTGTGTGTTTGTCTACACGATTCCGGCTAAACCGATACTCCAATTGCGATGAAATTTTATGGAGGCCTTCGAAATCTCTAAACTTGGAACTGCCACGATTTGGATCGCAATCGAAAAATTATTTCTCATTAAAATCGCAAATTTACGCTTTTTTTCGATTTTTGAAAAAAAATTTCTACTTATAACACCTACATACTTTATCCGATTGTAATGATTTTTTCACAGAACCTTAATTTTATGAATTAATATATTCGTGTGAAATTTGAGCCCAATCGATATTTATTATTTCTTATGAAAATCACAATTTTACGATTTTTTCTATTTTAAAATTACGATTAACTAATAAAATTAAAAATTAAGTTTATTTTTTATTTAATTTAAATTAATTTTTTTTAAATCTTCAACGAAATAATGATTTTTTCACAGAACAACAGAAAATCCGCATAACACGTGGCAGCTCAATACACCAATTACGCACATCCAACAACGCGGCGGGACTAAAGCGTTTTCCTAGTTTATTTATGTTACATATATTTCCTACTCTTAATATTATCCGTCCGCAATCCACCTACCCACTTGCGATTAGTGTGTAGGGTATCTATGCTAATGCCACTTGTTGGAAGATAAGTGACTCAACACATGCTAATTTTTTTAATCGTGAGAATTAAACCTGTTGTAGGGTGCAATGTATGCCCCTCTTCAGGTGAACTAGGTATGTTGCGGATAAGACAATTGTGAAGGGATGTCCGAGATCTGTTTAAGAGGACTCCATCAAAGTTCCATCCCTTGCATTCGCATTTAACGACTGAGCAAAACCTCGGGAAAAAACCTTATGTCAGGATTGCCGGACTCGACGGGATTCGATCCAGTAACCTCCCGATTCAGAGTCGAGCGCTAAGCGCCCGATCAACACTGTCGGTAACACATGTAGTGTTTCGTTATTTTGTATTGGGAATCCACAAGCAATTACGCAAACAAAACACCTTTTCCATCACTTAGGCAAATTTCTTTGAGATATTCTTCATATTAATATATCAAATTAATACCTAGTTATTAAGCCTAATTCATTTTGGCCTAAAACAATCGGTGGGACTTTTATATCACAATAAAAGGGCTAAGTCCAGATTTACAAAACCCAACCTTGGCAAGGGATCGAATCCAAGTCTCTCAAAAGACCATCGAGACCGCGGTAGTGTATTTGCTGCTGAGAATTATTGGTGCATTTTGATATAATTATGCTCATCAAATTCTTAAGATTTAATTATCACCACTCCCAGTAATCTAGTCCGCGCCCGGCCAGAATGAGACCTGGGTTCAATACCTGTTTTGTTTCTATTTATATCTTGATTATCATAATAACAATTTTATTATAGGGCCTAATAAGTATCAAATCCTTTCAAGAGAAGATGCATGATTTAATATTCAGGCTACCATGATTCCGAGAAAATAAAGCATACGCCTATGTTGTTATGGTACCCCAATGTTCTTTTTATATTGTTGTTTTGTCCCGTATTGAATATTTTGCTTTCTTATAATTTTAGGAACGCATTAATGTTTACTGCTTTATTGTTGTTACTTGATTTAAATATAGTTGAGACACTGTGTGCTCTACTCTATAGTGTTGAATTAAATTCCATATTTGGCCTATAATAGATTATAGAATATTAATACATATTTTGCTTTGATATTAATAAATTTGTCATTATATTGATATAATTTATAAGTGTCTCTTACAGTTGTACTTTGGTACGATACAACGGTCACAAACATAAACGGTTCATATAAATGTGTATACGTTCATCTGCGCCCCGCCCTATAGAATATCCGTATGTATTTTAACTATAAATTCTTATCTATATATATATATATATATATATATATATATATAGCAAACAATAGGTTTTGAATTCATATTGAGCCACACGATACCTCGTCTTCACTAAGTGGTTCTACGGCATATTTGTCCCCCAAAACCTTATTTATTTACACTGTGCTGGCTTAAAACATGTGAAGGATCATATGGGTGTTTACAAAGGTATTCTCCTTAGGCGGCCATGACGGTGCTACGCCCCCTCGACACTAGCGCATTCTCTAGGTGATTTGAGTTCTCTATAGGCCTAGTGTTCATGCTGAGGGGCGATACACGATGGTGAACAGATGTAGGCCAAACTTATAATTAACTCAGGGAAAAAACAATCCAATTCCCTTCTCATCAGATCAGAAGAAAACTATCTAGCTATCTAGCATCTATCTAGCAAAAGCAAAGGGGTAGTCTTATTGCTAGTATTGTTACAGCCAGGTAGGTCTACTTTTATGTGCATGAAATTAAATGTGTTTATTTTCTTTGCTCTCTTTTAGTAGCATAGCTACTACTACGATATTAGTTCAATTTTAAAAGAATTCTCATTACTGGTATACCTGTGATCCAAGATATAACATCGAAATAATATTATTACAAAAATCGCACTTTTACCATTTTTACAATTTCGTTCCTAAGGGAATTAAATACATTAACTTTATACCCTTGTATTGTTGGTTAGAATATCCATGGAGATTACCACGATGTGGTACTCTTTAAAATCCGTTGTATGTCAACAATAGCAAAACAAAACGATATAATTTAGGCCCAGCTTATTTGGATTAAGGGCGCATAAACCGTTAGGTTACAATGCGCCACTCTAAAATAGTGGGTATGGGGCATGCTGGTCAGAACCAGCCACGGGTAGGGGGAGGAAAAGGGGGGAGTTCTCACGTCGCGGTCGTCATCTTCTTTGTCATTCTCCCCTGCCCTAGCTAATAGACGACGTGAGAAACCACGGCGCTCTAGCTGTTGTTTGCGAGATGGTCTTTCCCTCTTTCCTCGCCTTTTACGATTAGCAGAGCCATGCTCTCGGTCAATTCTACCCAGACAGGAGCAAAACAAAACGAAATAAGAATGCATTTCAAATAATATGGTTTAATGCATGAAATAAGCTCATCCTTCAACGCAACTATCATAATGCGCCGATCTAGCCTAGGGAACATTGGGAGGAAAGGGGGGAGTTCTCACGTCGCGGTCGTCATCGTCTTTGTCATCGTCGTGGTCATGTTCATCGTAGTCGGGGAGGTCGTCAAGGGAAGTTAAAGTGTGGAAGGATAGAAAGAACTGGAGAAATTTGTTTGCAAACCCCAAGCTGACCCTGCGAGAAGAGGGAAACGGCTATGGATGATGAAGATGATGATGATGATGATGATGATGATGATGACGATGACGATATGGTTGGAAACTCACCTATATCCATGTCCTCGGACGCTGCCACCAGATGGCCGGGTGTTGCTCGCCTGCGCTAGGTCGACCACACCTCCATCGCCAGTTGTCCCCAGATCACAGTCTACTTGTCTGCCCTGCCGTAGGTCGGACTAACTTTGTAGCCTGCCTGACATGCACCCAGTAGTAGAGTGTTTTTGATTTACGTGTACAATCATTCTTCATGGGTTTCACCTGTTGATACAGAAACATCTTTCTCATTTTGTTCCGGACAGGTGTATAATATTAACGTGGTTATACTTTGTCTCTTCTAGATTTTAATAAATAAATAAATTTTATTAAGAGTCTACCCACTCAGTTATATAACTGATTTTCAGTGGGGGACAGTTAATTAAAGCGACCAAGCCAACCCTGTAGGTCCCGACGCAATCGACGAGTGAGCGATAACCAACCAAAGATAGATATTTTTATAGGAAATATAGCAATCAGTGGTATGGACAGTGCGAACACCCGCGAATCAACGCCAGAATCAACAAGGCCGATTCAGAACAACTTTGAATTTATTATGTGCTTCGTTGCTAGGACGGCTCCAAAGTCACCGTTTACAAACTCCTAAGACAAGAACTGATGGACTTAAGTCCAAATCAGAAGTTAGAAATCTTCTGACTTTGGCGGGATAGAACCCTGGACCTTCTGCATTGGAAGCAGATACCTAACAACAAGACCAACGAGCCACACAAATGCAATGCAATGCAAGGCTACCGTGTTGGTAACTCAATGTATTGACCACCACAAGATCGTCTGAAATTCGTGTTCTCAATCACTTTTGTATTGGGAAACAACAAAATCGCACCTTACATAGCCTAGCTTGCACTGACAACATAAAACGGTAATAACAATTAATCAGTTAGTATGAATGTGGTATTAATCATATCGTAGGGCCTAAATGTTTTTTATAATATCTATAAACCTACCTAGGCCTAATTGTATTGTTTATGTTGACTTGGCTCATGCAATAAATGTATTTTGAAGAACTGTTAAAGACTAACGTAGGCCAACATAACGGCCTACACCTAATTTTGTGAAGCTAGTTTGTAAAGCTATTATTAATAGTTTAGGCCTATAGCCACTATGTTTATACATGCAATTTGGAAAAAGTTTTGACTTCAGCCAAATCAAAACGATGATGCGTTTACATGACAGTTGGAATGCAAGAACTATGAGTTAACTGTGGAGATGAGGCCTAGGCTACCAGCAACATTATCACACCACTCTAAGGGATCTAGTTGACTCGTTAAGCTAGGCCTAAGCTTATCTTTCAATTGTATTTTAGGCCCACCTAGGCCCGCCTAAGCGTGACTCAATGCAATCAACAGTTTAGATTCTTACCTGTTTGAAATTTTGGTGTATCAGTTGGTGGCAAATATAATAGATTAGGCCTATGACCTTTGAACATGGTCAAGCATTTTTGTTTGTATCTGAGATTTTGTAAGTGAAATTATTTCATTATTCTTTCAGCAAATTTGAAATGCATTCGCCATTGAACTCGATTTGGTTCGAAGTGAAGTTTACGTTATGTTCCCATGGATATAAGGAAATCGCATGACATGGGCACACTTCATTATTGAGTAAATATCCGTGGGTTCCTATACATTATTGGATTTATTACTTTGCCAATTTAAAATATAGTTTGATAATATTATATTTTCGTTCTTCCACAATGAACAAACGTCACCGGAACGGTTCAGTAGATGAGGTTATGTCTGACGTTCTGTGTCCTGCGATAACTTCTTCATTCACCTGTAGGTGGAATCTTCACAGTCTAGTTCAAAAATCCCAAAAATTATTTTTTACCACGTGATCTATAGCACAACACTACACTAAAATGACCGTTTAAAAAAGTGTATCTTGTAACTGTGATTTAACAGGATTTTTTTTAATTTTTTGGTCCAGAAATTGGCGAAAATTGGTGTTTTGGAAAATTTCCTAAATCGGCTTTAACCTGCTTCTTTTTTGGTCCACATAGATACTAGAGCATAGTACCAATCTATAATGCCCCTTTATAACATCGTGTCTTGAAACTGTGCCCAAATATACCCTCAAACACGCAAAAATATGCATTCCAAAATCACACCCCTATCACCTTGATCAGCATATTTTGACCGATCTACTTGCCCAAAAAACAAAACAAAATATAGAGAATTTACAGAAAAGGCTGTTGAGTACGTCAATAACTACCATTATTTATTGGAATCAAAATCCTCAAGGTCACGGGACATAAAGATCGTCCCTATGTTATTTCTTATGGGAGATTTTTGCCGATGGGACCTAGCTCGAAAAATGTATTGTTTGACCATTTTTTGGGAGGTCATGGTGGCCCTAATAATTTTTCTGTTAATTGCTAAATTCATTACTAGTTAGCCCGAATTAAATATATTTTTTGAGTTTAGAGGTTAAATACCTCTTTAACACTGTACATTCCTTGTAGTTGTAGTGTAACAGGAAAATGTAATGGAACACGATTGATTGATATCACTTTTAATACGTAGCAAAATACTATCTTTCATGTCAATGTCAAAAGATAATAATAAAAACACAAAAACAATAACAAATCGAAGGTAAAGAGAAATTCATAAATTATATCCACCTAGCGGTGGTACAGAGCCTTTTACAATGACGTAATATTATGGCGTTTTCCATTGGCATGCACTCGGCGAGTGCAGAGATGTCATTGTTGTCAACCTCCATTTGAATAACATAACAAAACTGAACAAATGAAAAGACAAGTGGCAATCCAGTGCGCACTGGGGCGCACTAGTGCGAACTGAGTGCGGCCAATGGAAAACGCCATAAGCTTATATTACGTCATTGGCCTTTTATGAAATCTTGTCCAAGGTCTAACAGATACGTTGTGCAGAGAGCTCTATCCAATGACATTATTAAATTAAATAATATGATTTCTTAAGAATGCACTAAAATATGACTGAAAAGGCGGTAGAAAAGGGGGAAAAATATTTTTATAGACCGTTAGGTGGCTCTTAACCCCAGTGGCGGATCTAGGACATAATCATGGGGGGGGGGCGATTTGCGTGTGCATGTACAGTCGTGGAAAAGGGACTAAGCGCGGACGCACGGGGGATATGGGGGTCGGAGCCCCCCATTAATTGCGCAGCAGGCGAAAATTTTGAAAATCAGGTTTTTAGAGTGCATTTGGTGCGTTTTAGAAAAAAGTGGTGGACGGAATGCAATACGGAAACAACGTAGTCTGTGTGCACCAATTTGTTTCGTCGTCATGTCGAGCTTACAATTTACAGCATTGGCCTACATTGCAACATTATTATAAACGTTTGATCTTATTTTCAATTCATCATTTTATTTATTTATTAAACGTCAATCCTATTTAGTTAAAAAAACGATTCACGATTCTGAACGACGATTTTTTTTCTGTTCAGGAGGACAACTTAATAAATCGAAGTACACTGATGCAGACACATTTCAGAGGCAAACTGATTATTTCTGACAACATAAAGAAAAGTTGATTTTTATTGGGAGTTTTAAATAAATAGCGCCGCAGGCGAAAATTTTGAAAAAATCAGGTTTTTAGAGTGCATTTGGTGCGTGCACAATAAAATAATAAAATCTTTTTTTTTCAATTTTAAAGAATCATGGGGGGGGCGATCGCCCCACCGCCCCCCCCCCTGTATCCGCCACTGCTTAACCCCCCCTCCCCCCCCTCGAACTAATGCTACCATATGTTTTCTTAAAGGAAATTAATCGTTCTTTCCATTTCTGCCTGTTTGCCAATTAATCCTGTCAAATAAGAATTTTTGAAGGAAATCATTGCGATGTTGCTGAATTTTTGCAGAGACCTTCCTCATATAATGCTAATCTTTATACTAAAACTCCCCTACAATCGGACTGGAGCTTCGGCCGCCATATTGGAAAATGGCGGCTAAAAAGTGTTGGTTATCGAATATCTCCAAATTGATTGGAGAAAGACAAAATGTTGCAATGGCAAAAATATTCCCCATTCAATTCCCTACAAAAAAGGTGTCGTTCATAGTTTTGGTACAGGTAAAGGTTACGTCACAAAATCGTGGTTTATATGTTCCTTATGGGAGTACCAGCTAATTTCCCAATTTTCACGCCCAGCATCAAACAATGCCCGGTAAATCCGTAAGAAATCGATTTAAATACAAAAGGACTTTTGTACGCGGTTCATGAAAGCTTCCATTAGTATTTTAAAAAATCAGGTCCGCGAAATCGTATTTTGCATTTACCCGGAATTTGGGTTTTTCCATTGTTGGCATTTCCTAAAAAATACCATATTTGACTGTCCATTATTAAGCACTAAATAGCATTTGAGGAAAAATTCTTTATTTGCACATTGAAATGACTTGAATAATGATCCGATTACAACCAAAGTTTAAATCCAATATGGCTGTTCATTCCAAATATCCACAACATCAAAGTGAATTATGTAACAAAAAGAGTGTAAAAACAGCACGAAAACAGTATTCATATTGTGAATATTTGGAATTAACAGCCATATTGGATTTAAACTTTGGTTGTAATCGGATCATTATTCAAGTCATTTCAATGTGCAAATAAAGAATTTTTCCTCAAATGCTATTTAGTGCTTAATAATGGACAGTCAAATATGGTATTTTTTAGGAAATGCCAACAATGGAAAAACCCAAATTCCGGGTAAATGCAAAATCCGATTTCGTGGACCTGATTTTTTAAAATACTAATGGAGGCTTTCATGAACCCCGTAAAAAAGTCCTTTCGTATTTAAATCAATTTCTTATGGATTTACCGGGCATTGTTTGATGCTGGGCGTTAAAATTGGGAAATTAGCTGGTACTCCCATAAGGAACATATAAACCACGATTTTGTGACGTAACCTTTGCCCCTACCAAAACTATAAAGACACCTTTTTTGTAGGGAATTGAATGGGGAATATTTTTGCCATTGGAACATTTTGTCTATCTCCAACCAATTTGGAGATATTCTTTAACCAACACTTTTAAGCCGCCATTTTCCAATATGGCGGCTGAAGCTCCAGTCCGATTGTAGGGAGTTTTAGTATGTTGATAAGTATTATATAAAGAAGGTCTCTGCAAAAATTCAGCGACATCGCAATTTTTTCCTCCAAACGTCAATATAAGATCTTATTTGACAGGATTAAATTGGCAGCTGGGCGTTTAGACGGTACGGGTGTCCAAAGTCACATATGCAATATATGTTAAAATATTTTTTCTAATCCAAATTTATCTCATTTTATAATTTGATTGCAAGACTAACATCATACATGATGTCAAAACATAATACACCTACTGATTTGCTATATGTATACACAGGGTTGTCCAAAACGTCACAAAATAGTATGAAACTTGTGGCGGCCATTCTTTCATCTGTATCGTATATAACCCCCTCGAACTTATAACTAGTGTGTGTTTTCTCACAGCTGAACATATGTTCTTCTCATGCATGCATGTTTGTCAGTTAACATCTGGGGCGTTTAGACGATAGGGGTGTCCAATGTCTCATATGCAAACATATGTTCATATATTTTTCCTAGGTAAAGTTTATCTGCATTTCATAATTTTTTGCCACAACCTTACATTGTGCACGATGAACAACCCAAAAACAACAATTACGGATTTGTTTATGGTATATACAGGGTTGTCCAAAAAGATATATGATGTAATGCAACATATAGCAGCCTTCTTACATATGTTAATCATCCCCTCGAACTAAAAAATGGCTTTGATCTTATAGCTGAAACTACATGCTTTTTCACGAATGCATATTTGTCATTTGGTAACTGGGACGTCTATATTTTAGGAGTCTCGTGTAGGAAGTTACACTGATACTAAATGATTGAATATTTCGTGTGTTGCAAGTTGATCAACAATAATTATTCATACTTATTTAAATGTTTGAACTCCAAACCGCATGCACGCCGTTGCACGGTGTAAATGTTTTCTATCATTTCATTGTGTATTTTACTATTTTCTGTTATTATTCACAAGGTTGTCCAAACAAAATCTCCAGTAAGAATATGCAGCTTGTGGCTTTCTTTCCAGATGTACATTTGAGTATACTTTTAAAGCTAATAGGGACGCATAAATTGTTTTAGAATTATATACATTTATTCACATTCAAACCCTGTTAATAGTATACACAGGGAAACTAGTCAAAATAGATGGGATGCAGAAAGTCTGTAGGCCTACATACGTCAGAAAGAAACCATATTCGGAGAGTTTGCAATGGTTTATATTAAAAGTAAGTAGCTCGTCTTATCCTCTTGATCACGTACACCCTCGAACTGAAGTAAATCAAGGGATGGGTGTAGTCAATACAACTAGACACCTTGATTTACTTATGATCGCTGATATGCATAATTGTCATTAGGAAATGCCAATACAATTCTCGTAATAACGGACAAGATTGAACATCTTGATTAATTACGAGAAGAAGTCCCTCATTGCCATAATTTAGATATACAAAACGCACTAGCGGTGTCCAAATTGTAGATACGAATACAGTTCTACCTAGTCATTTTTGTTCCAGATAATTCACACAGGTTGGCTATGACTGCTGTATATGCTGCTATAAGCCCTATTGTGCATTGTGTATAGCTGATTAGTATCACAACTCGGCCAATGAAAAAACTTTCTCTATACCTAAAATATTTCTTTCAAATTTGTACAACAAAATACAAACAGTAAAAATTAAGATAATAGCATCTAGCTATAGGCTTACGTGCAGCTCTAATCAGTTTTTATGGCTTCACCTTCATCACAAACTCCTTGGGTTATCTGTGGTCATCACAAGTAGCTGTGAAGGGTGATACTAATATCCTGCCAAGTCTGTAGGGTGTATTATGTTTTGATGTATGTTGATGAGATGAGAAAGAAATTAGCTGTTCTAAATAAAAGATTAGTTGAATATCACGAACATTGGCTGTATAATTATAATTACTATACGGTGAGTCCGTAATAACTGTACATATCTGTATGTATGTCTGTATGTACATGTGTAATTCAATATAGTCGGTATAAGCACTTTGAAGGACCATTAGTATGATTATTAGTGTCAGAAGTACATACACATTGATTCCATACATAAAGATTCAATATATTCCATCTTTTATACTTTTGGCTGTGTTTCCTCACATATTATGAGAAAACAAATTTTTGTAGATACAGGTTCGGGGCAGGAAGAAATGTGGAATAATATTAGTGATTGTATTTAGAAAGATATTTGAAAATTTTACAAGAGCGAAAGGAACTACCGGTACGGCAACATTAAAAACAACATTAAGCGACTTTGAATACCCTGCAGGTCAAACGCCCCAGCTGCCAAATGGCAAATAGGTGGATTATTAATCGTGATTTTTTTCTGAACATAACTGCTATGGTGAAAATTAGTTCGGGGGGCCCGGAGGGTCGCTCCTTTGCACCTGACGGTATATTATGATCGAGTTTGACCTTATCAAACAATTCTTTACAAGAACACAACACACTATTTGGACAACCTGTATAAAACAGTACGTCATTATATTGTTTAGGTTAGAACATAAATTCGGTGATGACTGGGCGACAATACATTGATTTGCCTATTTTATTGTTATTTCTCTCAAATTGTTGTAATTTGAATTCAAAATTTGGACAACCCTGATAAAAATTATAATTCTTGCAAGGCCCACATACAATACGTATTCTTAGACAGGTTACTGATTTTAGTAACACGAACACATTTTTAGCACTTTAAAAAAATGTTGTATATTAGAAATAATATAAAACCCAGCATTTTGGACAGCCCTTGAATTGTTTTTGCATAATTTATTTTTTAAATTCAGTGGTTCTTTCTTTTTATTTTATAAAAAAAGCTTTAATCGGATTATATGCCCAATCTTTAAGTTAAAGTGTTAAAACATAAAACGATTATTTTTAATTTTGGACCCCTTTTTAAAAAGTAAATTTTTTTTGTTTTAAAAATAAAAAATTGTGAAATGTAATTAAAAATAATTTTGGAAATTTTTATCAAAACTTTGACCGTTTAAGGGGCAAAGTTTCGCAACTTTCGACTTTTGGACACCCCTGGGGTCAAACGCCCCAGCCCCAAAGTAAAAACAGGGGATTAAATCGTGATTTTTTTCTGAAAAAAAAACTGCATATGAAAATTAGTTGGGGGGGGGGGGGGAGGTCGCTTCTTAGCCCTAATGGTCTATTACGAAAAAAACGAAATCTATTGATAAATACATATATCACCGAAGGAGCTGGGGTTTTCAAACTCCGTCGAGACCGGCAATCCTGACTGAAGGTTTTTTCCGAGGTTTTCCTCAGTCGAATGCAAGACATCCCTTCACAATAACTGTTCTAACTCCAATATCTCCATGAAGAGGGGCATGCATTGCACCCTGGGCAGGCTTCTTACGAGAATTTTTAAAAAATTTTTAAATTTATTATCATTTCATAAATCTGAGCGTTTTGTACTCGACTCCAATGAAAAATTTATTTTGGGTTTTTGTAAAACCAAAGCCCATTTTTTTTTTTGATTATTAATCATCAAAACCTCCAAGCACGGGTTCGGAGAACCCAAATGACGGCGAACGCCAATGTTCGGATCCCTTTTGGTGGAGGTGCCGGGTTAAAGGGAATTTTCCCACACAACAACGATTGGCCATTTTCCTAGTTTTATTCAAAAATAATTTTAAATTTTTTTGGGAAAAAAGGGAATAAAATGAATTAGAATTTTTTTCGTTTTCTTTGGGGAAAAACAAGGCCCAGTCAGACTTAAAATTGGAATTTAAAAAAAATCTAATATTTCCGTAAAATATTAAACTTTTAAAATTTTTTTAAAAAATTAAAATTGGGGCAATTCCATCCCTTTTTATCCCTGGGTTTGCCAGCTTAAAAGGGAATTTCAAAAAATCTAATTTTCCGTGGAATTTTTAAACTTTTTAAATTTTTTTTAAATTAATTTTGGGCTTTTCCGTACGTTTTATCCCCTGGCTTTTTCCCTATCTAGTTGGCTAAGGCGCCGTTCTACCCGAAATGTGAAAGACCGGGTTAAAACCCCCTTTGGGGGAAAAATTTTGTAAATTATGAATTTATCAAAAAATTTAAATAATTTTTAAAAGATACAATAGGGAAAAACATAGCCGTACCAAATTCGTGTAAAGATTGAAAGGGTTTTTACTAAATCTCCCACGGTTTTGGGGGGGGCCCTTGGCGTGCAAGATTCGATACACCTTCTGCATGAATCACAGCTGGGACAAAAAAAAAAAAAAAAATATTTTTTCCAAAACAAAACCATTGTCTTTAAACTAGGAAAACGTTTTAAGGCTATTGTACTCCCTCGGGCCCGAAAATTTTAAAGTGGGAAAAAAAACTGTCTAAAAATTTTTGCTAAATAAAAGAAGGCCCCTTTAAAATAACAGAAAAAAATTGTGAATTTTTTGGGGGGGGACATAACCCATTTTTTGGAAATTTAATTTAGTTTTTTTTTACAAAGTGTAGCTAAAAGATCGTTCAAATTAATTTTGAAATCGTTTTCTGCCATGTTTCTACACCCTTTAGCTATTCTTGACTTAGCTAAAATATTTTTCTGAAAAAAACAGTTGGTGTCGAATTTTTTTGCAAAGGGTACAAATACGAGTTTGTACCGTTTGACCAAAAATTCGTCGCGTTGATGGATGATCTTTTTTTTGTTACTTGATACACCTGTAAAAGGCAACAATCATTGCCCTAAAAGTACGATTTTTATAAGAAATATTTCTTCGATTGTCCCCAAAATCATTACATAATATGTAAGATTAGTGGTTTCAAACGTTCCTATAAAGTTTCATCAAAATCGTAAAAAACAAAAACGAAAAAAGTACTTTTTCTTAAAAAATTTTTCTTCGTTGTCCTAAAATCATAACTATATTTTTCGTATTTAAAACGCCCCCCGATCTGAGTCGCCGATTGCCTGGCCGTGGGCCATATATCACGAAAACATCGCATTAAATAAAAAAATCGTAAAAAACGATGTAATGAGAAATATTGGCCCCCCCAATTTTCTCATGATCGCATAATTTCCCTTTTTGGGGGGTAGAGGGAAACTAACAGAAAAAAAAAAATCTTTGGGAGCTAAAGTTTTGAGGGTCATTGAAATTGAAAGTCTTCGCTTCCCCCATCCAATTAAATCCAACACTTTTGGGGACTTTTTTTTTATTTTTATTTTTTCTCGTAGGTTAAATCGAAACGGTTTTTCCCCCATTTTGCTAATTCTCAGAAAAAACCCTTACGGATGTCTGTTAAAATTTCACGCAATCTGTTCAGCGATTCGGGGGTTTTTTTGGCGTACACATAAGCACCCCTACCACTCAGAATCACCGAAGGCCTATTTTTTTAAATTGTAATATCAGTTGCGCGCTCCCTCGTCCAAAATTAAAACAAAAAAATTTTAAAAATTTCAAAATTTAAATAAGCAATTGGGGCAACAATAAAAATAAAGTACACGCGTACATATAGGGCTTACACACAAAAAAATTTTTCTTATTTTGAACACTTTTTAGCCTAAATTACAGAATGTGAATAATCTAGTTTCTTCCTCTCATATACTTTTAAAAATTTTTATTTGAATCGAAAAAAAAATTTTGTAATTGCCAACTGCCCCAAGGGGGGATATGGTATTTTGTTATGTCTTATACAAAAAAACCCAAAGTCGTTGTTGTGAGTGAGTGAGCCATTTTGGGGGTACCCGGAACTTTCCCTTTCCTCACGTTACGAAAGGGCGGGGCCCACATGGGTCTTTTCTCCCTAGCCTATATTATAGGCTAGAGTTTTTTTTTTCGAGGGAAAAGATTGCCGGTCTCGACGGGTTTGGGACCGGGACCTCCCGAACAGATCAGCGCTTAGCCCCCGAGCAACACTGTGGTTAGGCTAGAGTTTTGCATTAGGGGCCTTACTGTTACGTTTTCCTTTACAAATTACTCAAAACCCTATATTTATATCTTTATAATATACAATCAATTTAAAATGCAAATTTTTCCCGAGACTCAACACATGGCTCGCTCACTCGTCTCAACATTTGGCTTTTTTCCCTAGTTTTTGATAAAAAAAATTTTCATTTTTATGCAGAAAAAGGGAAAAAGAAATTAAATTAAAAGAGTTAAATTTTTGGTGGGGGTGCCGGTCCAGACATAAAAATTGGAATTTCATACAAAATCTACTTTCCCCGGGGAAATTCTTAAACTTTGAAAACTTTTTAAAAAATTTTTTAAAAATTCCGATATCATTTTTTTTCAAAATTTTCCTTTGCTAGTTAGGGTGCCCCAAAAACCCAAAAACAACGAACTGACTTTTTAAAATACTATCAAAAATTATGTCAAAAACCCAGGAACTTAAATTTTCGTATCTATTTTTTTATATTTAAAACCTTTAAAAAATTTTCAAATCAATTTTTAGAAGTCTGTTATTTTTATGTTTTGAGGGTAGTTATAGGAAGAAGTCATATTTTATTAGCGAGCCCGATGTGAAAATAGGAACTTACATTTATTAAAAAAATTGGTATTTTTTTTCATATAAAATTTCATTAATTAAAAAAAACAAAAATTAAAATATTCAGAACAATCAAATTTTTTAAATATTATTTTGATAAAATTTTAATTAGGTAGACTGCTTTAAGGGATAGATATTTTTTCCATTAGGCCCACAGTGGGGTGTCATTTCCCCCGCTTCACCCGTTTTAAAGGGTTGGGCCTAGCCTGAGTTTTTAAATTTTTGGTCGAAATTTTTTTTTAAAGAATTGACTTCTACAAGAGAGCTTTCCCTCCCAAAGTTGTGGTTTTTTTTGCTGATATTAGATTTATTTTTGCACAAGAGGTGCAAGACCTTGTAAATAACCTGTCGCGTAGAAAAAATAGTTGTTGTCCATCTAGGATTCGTAAAACAATTTTTCCCCTTCCCCAACACAACACAACACAACACCCCACACCACACACACACACCAAAACACCACACACCACACACACACACACACAGGGTTCAGGGAGCACATGTTCCCTTAAAAAGGGGGGGGGGGGGGGGGGAGCAACCAGAAAAAAGAAGTTAAAGAAGAAAGAAAAGAACAAATAGAACTTAAAAATCAAAAAAGTGTTATTTAATTATTTAAATTTTTTTTAAAAAAGTGATCTATATCAACGTTTCACAAAAAGAAAAAAGAAAAACATGATTATTTAAAAGTTTAATTTTAAACCCTTTTGTTTTTTGGGTTAATTGTTTATTTGTTTTCCTGTACATGATTGTGTATTTTTTCCCCTTTACATAGATGTATTTGTACCATTTGATGTAAAAAAATGTTATATGTTTCAAATAAAGATCTTAAAAAAAAAAAAACACACCCACCCAAAACAGGGTTCAGGGAGCACTGTTCAAGAAAAACATCCGTTGCTTCCACCATGTGAACATTGCAGAAAAAAGGTTTTCCAGATTTTGAGGACCGCGATCCCCAAATTTATTTTACTTTTTGGCGTATGTCTTGGGGCGATCAACGATATTTATTTTTTAAAAAAGTTTCCGCCATCAGTAAAGAGACTACACAGGAGAAATCTCATCCCCAAAAGTTTTTTAATTTTCACTTAAGAGCCGCAATTTTGGAAAAGGGGTGTTTTAAACATTTTTCTTAACAACCTTGGGTACACGAAACTGAAAGAAACAAAACTGTTTTTTAAAAATGTTAGAAATGCATCTCTGGGAGTGCTTGGTCCTGAGCCCGAACTGAGACGCCAAACAACCATTCGAAGGTGGTAAAAAGTTATTGAGGCGCATATCAGTTATTCAAACCCCCCGATTCTTACCCTCGAGAACAGCACCAAAAGACGATATTTACCCCTTTAATTAACTAAAAAATGCCCCCGACAATTTTTGACTAAACATCCCGGAGATAAAAATTTCCTATGATCTCTACCGAAGTGTTGGGCTAAAAAGAAATTTTTTTTGCAAGTTGGAATAGGAATGCGACATGCGGCTTTTTGGGCGCATGATGAAAAAATACGAAAAATCTTGTTCCAGATTTTTGACAGTGCAAGAAATGGAAATCCCTATTTATCGTGCAAAAAAGGACGTTTAAATACAAAAGTGTTAAGTTTTTGGAAGATCCCAAAATAGTAATTTTTTCAGCTGATCTACAAAAGTGTAATGTTGCCTCTAGGACACATATAAATCAGTTTTGTTTACCAAAAAAATAATTTTTTTAAAGATAGCTTTTTTCCTTGGGGAAAAAAAAACAAGGAATAAACCCTTTCAGTAATCTGGCACGAAGGCATTGCTGGAAAAAAGAAGGAAGCATCATAAGTGCCTTCCATGCATTTTTCCCCAGCCGGATACAACCACATAACGCTTTGGCTTGATAATTGCTCGGGCCAAAACAAAAAATGGCTCTATTCAGTTTCCCTTTTTTTTCGCAGTCAACTCGGATCTCTTTGCAATGGTCACTAGAAGTAAATTTTTTGAGCCCGGGCCCCCTTCATGTCCCCCGACAGTTTCCACCCCAGGGGGAAAATCAAAGAAACGGGGAAAGGGGAAACGTCGATTTATGATTTTAAAAAGGCGTTGATGAAACCAATTCCCGGGAATGTGGCCCAAAAAATGATGAAAACTTTACTTTTTCGATTGGAAAGACCTCAAATCTACAAAATTGGCAAGCAACGTCCAGGCCCTACTTAATGAAATGGGGCAGTACGGGCCCCGAAAAGGAATAAAACCTACAATACAGAATAACTTTGTGAGCCCTTAATGGAACTAAAAATTTTTATCAGCCAAAAAAATGAAAAACCCTCTTCAATTTTCCAGAAGAAGGGAAACCTAAGGGTCCAAAAGAAAAAAAAAAGGACACATCATAAAAAAGCTATGTCCATTGATGCCCCAGAATCGAAAAAGTTTTGGAAAAAATTGGGGAAACCAAAGATCACGTTCTAGTCTTATTGAAATGTTTACCTTAGTTCTGTTCCATACATTTTAATGAACAAAATAAATTTGTTTCGTGTGATTTGAAATTGGCAACTTTTTTCCCAAATTTAGATCCAATATCTTTTTTGTAAGCGGGGGAAAAAAAATTCAGAAAATTTAAAAAAAAAAAATTCAGCCAGGGGATCGAACCCGGGTCTCCTGATAGGGTCCCAAACTGAACCCATAGGCCACCCGGGTGAGAAGGATTATTTTAAACCAAATTTTTCATACGGGAGTGTTTCCGGATTTATTAAATTGGGGTATTTTTTGTTAATAAAATTTCAGTGTGGATTTTAGTCGTATTTGTTTTACTTTTTTTAATGTGGGGCCTATAATAAAAATGAGTGTATCTTGCTTGATACCATGTAAAATGCCTGTTTTAAATAATTATGTTGATAACGTACATGGTGCTGTCATTTTTCTATAAAACAAATTGGGTTTTTCTTTTACAAATTGCAAAAAAAAAATAAAAAATTTCTAAGATAAAAAAACCCAACTAATACTCATTTAATGTCAATCTTTTTCCCTCATCACATCTACAACTATTTAATTTTAATTTGATTTTTTAAATTGAATACTTTCTTCCAAAAACCCCCCATGAAAAAAAAGAATCATTTAACACTCTTTCCCAAATTTTTAAGGATGTACTTTGGTGAAAAATCGTTTTCTTCCCCAAAGAAAGTAATTTTTATATTTTTTCTACCACAGCCAAAATTTTATGCTAATAAGTGTTATAAAAAAATTTTATTAGTGGGTGGGAGAAAAAACCGAGAAAATTGTTGATTGGGGGGAAACATGCTTTAGCAAATATTATTGGATATTTTAATAATTTCAATGTATTGAATACGACCTAGTACCAAATCCAATTTTAAGGGATGCTAGAGGGCACTGGGGTAAAATATTGTTTGCCTCCCAACGGAATAGTAATTCTTATATTTTTATCTACCACCATGCCAAATTTCATGTTTGGTAACTTACTTAACAGTGTTTGTCACTAAAGTATGATTATTGGGGTTGGGGGTGAAAAATTGTTTGTTTTGTATGAATGATTTGTTGGCTGGACTATAACACATGGGACTCATAATTTTAATCAGCAATTGAAATATTCAAAATGTATTAAATCTACCTTACGTTTTTCCCAAAGTTAGGTGGTAGAGAACAAAATGGGGTGGAATTCGCTTGCCTCCCGGCGGATAATTATTTTCAGGTTATTATGAACCTCATGCCAAATTTCATGCTGATAACTCCCTGGGTGCCTCCTGGTAATGCTGGAAATAAAGGTAAAATATTATAACAATTAGGATGGGGTTAAAAAATGTGGTTTAGAAATGAGAATGGGCTGTTTGGTTTTTAAACACATTAAAACATAATTTTAATAACAAATTTGAATAAAATTCTTTTTTGGGTAGAAGCTATGAATTATTCTAATTTTAGGGATGGATTTAGGGGTTTTTGGGGGTGAGATATCGCTTGCCTCCGGCGGTTTTTTAATTCTGATATTTTTATCTACCCCCATGAAAAATTTCGCGCTGGTATCCGGATTTGCAAATTCCAGTGTTCCTTCCCCTTACAGCTCTCACTATAAGAGAAAACAAACACTGCCCGAAAGCGAAACCTACGCGTACTTTTTCAAAGTATTGTGTATGACGAAACGAAGACTTCATTTTCACTGCCCCCCCAAAATTTTTGGCGGGTTTTTTTTTTTTTTTTTTTTCTTTTTTTGTTTGTTTGTTTGTTTGTTTGTTTTTGTCTGTTTGTTACTCTACCAGCAAACGGTATATCCGATCTTGATGAAAATTGGAGGGACCTTCGAATCTCCGAAATTTGAGGGTATTGTTTTTGGGTAAAATCGAAAAAATATTTCTCATGAATATCGTACTTTTACGATTTTTTGTGGGGATTTTTCGTCCATTTGGGGCCAAATTCTGACCAACGGGGGGGCTAAAAGTTCATATTATCATGGGCTTAAGTTATGGTGTGTGTCCCTTTTGAAAAAAAAAGTTAAAAAATTTACCCAAAAATCCATTAAAAAGTTTTTAAATAATTTTTTTTACGGTAATAATAAAAATTGCTTAAAAAATAAAAAACTTAAAAGGACCCCCTAAATGCGTAGGCAGCAAAGAAAGCACTTGCAAAAGAAAAGACTCCCAGCAACTAAAACTAAAAAAAACGTTTGCAAGCTTCCTATATTATATCTACATATTACTCTACTATATATCATACTAGAAAATATGAGGTGAGGTATATATTTTATACAGTCTGTCACTGTTTAAAATATTTTTTTACTTTTTACGGTGCTTTTAAAATTTGAATAACGAACACGCAAACTTTTTCGGGAGGTCCTGGGTTCGAATTTCGATACTTACCACGGGAAACCCCTGACATTTACGTTTTTACAAACTGCGCTACCCCGTGCTATTTTAAATTAATAGTTTTTCAAAAAAGTGTTTTACCAGTGTTTTGTTTTTTAGTGATTTGTGAACGCGGGTCTTCCGCTTTTTTTTTTGGGGGACAGACTATTTCGACAGATAACCGGGACCCCCCTCGCGCTTTAAAACCATCGCTAGGGGATGTCCGTGTTGCAACCTAGGAGGATTTTAGATATTACCCCTGGGGGGGCCCTTATGCATCGCCCCTGACGCACTTTCGACGGCCGGGATTTCCCCCCGCCGCCTGCCTTCCCGCAGAGAGCAGGCAAAAGAGACTGACCGGGGTATTCAGTAGTTTGCGTACGTTGTTCCAAGTGCAAAAAATGGTTTACAGTTTTGTAACAATAACAAAAACGCTGAATTTCCTTGCATCGCCTTTACTCTGCACCCTTTAAAAAAATACTGCGATGAATTATGGGAGAGCTTTCAATAAAAAAATACTAAAAATGTAAAAGTGAAATCGTTATGAATTTTTTTAATCACTGAAAAAACCTTTGGCTTGATTTCTTACTTCCACTGCACGTAGGAAAGGGTTTGTTTTTCCTATAATTTTTGTCGTTTTTTGTTTCGAAAATGTGTTGTGAACATGGTTTCTTGTTTGATACAGATTGTTAAGATAAATGTGTTCTGTGTTATGATTCGTATTTCGTTCGTTAGAATACTTATAAAATATCACTAGATAGTAGGGTTTCAGACCCGGTATTGTAAATGTAAGCAAGAACACAATGTCGTTCATTGCATAATTCTAAACTTAAAAAAACTAGATAGAAGATACCACATTTTTTATCTCAAGGTAGGTTTAGGTGAATAAAACTCTAAGGTGTCACATTTTAATTGTGCATGTATATTCATGTGAAAATAAATACAACAATAATTGCTTCATCGTGCCATTTGATTTTATCTTGCGACTTTCTTCACGTAGTTTTACAATGTGGTCCACAGCACAGCGGCCACGAAACGTTGGTGTTTTAAGATAAATTAGTATTAATTTGCCTACACTTACTCGGTCTACTCGAAAAAGTAGTCATGAATATATTGTAACAAGTTTTTTTTATATAATAATGAACTGTTGTGCAATGTAGGACCACACATTAATTTATTCTATTTCACAAACTTTATTCAAAACATTTTCGTAGAGATTGCAGCTGTAGAGTATACACTGTAGACATCAGTTTTACCAGCTGTGACCCTCTTCAGGAAACAAAGAAGTTTAGTGGGGTATTAAAGTAATAATTGTTTAGGTATTCTCCGTGGGTTGTATAGAGGACTTAATCCCAACACTTGAAAAAAATCTCATTTAAGGTTGCACAGGAGGAGCTATAATATCAGCGCGATGCAGTGTCCCCCGCATTTCAGTTGGGAACTCGGGTCCACAATTGTCATATCGGCATAAATTTTTTTTTTACTCTATTCATGATTAAATTTACTAGAACTTGTGTGATGTCGATTTTCGAATTTGCATGTAATATGGTCTTATAAAAAATTGCGAACTTGGACTTTATTTTGAAAATTTACCTTCACTTTAGAGCTTTATAAAAAAATTACAAAACTTTTTATGGAAAATGTACATCACACAAGTCCTAATTTCAACATTTATCTCAAAATAAAAAAAAAATTATCAAAATCGTGTGTGTAGTTACCGCTAAACTACTGAACTACGAATGCATGTTTTGCCGCTATTTAGGCCTTTTCAGCCCCAGCAAGTGGCGCACCATCTGGCGATACGACTTTTTGAGTGACAGGGGGGTTATTTATGTTCGAAAAAACGATTTGATTGGCCATGAGTGAAACTGTTTAACTAATGCAGAACACCACAATGCATAGGCCTAATACGTGTTTGCTATAGAACACGGCAACTGTAAGACAAATTGTGGTACCTACGTAAGGTTTGGCTTGAATTAACAGATTTATATTTTTGTAGCAACTAGCCTAATGAGAAACGTACATAGCATAGTCTTAAACGAGCCTAAGTTCGATGAATGCAATGCTAAATTATAGTATGATTTGCAACGGTTAACGATCTCTTCTGACTGTTCATATTATGGATCACGCCTCACGGATGATGTGAAACCAGATTTACTTTTATAAATTTAACCCAAAATTTGTGAGTATGATACTTGAAAAACTATTATTCAAAGATTCAAATTGAAATTGACTTGTTTTGGATTCGAGCCCGTATGATTGTTCTATACGCGCGTTTCTTCTTGCGCGAGCTGGAGGATCCACGTCACAATAATAGTATACTCGGTTTGTTATGCGCATGGCAAGTTAAAAATGAAAATTTGGTTCCGTGTTGGAATCATTTTGTGTTTAATTTAATCAACGACTGTATAATCAATCTGAAATCCCATGAGTTTAAGCCTTGGATATAGGCCTAGTATCTTAAACATAAACATTGTATCCACTGGGATGGGGATAGATCCCCGGTCTTCAGCTGTCCGGGCGATCGGAATGAATGCTGCAACCAACTGAACTTTGCAGTCGGCATATATTTTGTAAGTCATATATTTTTTATTACTGGTGTATGATAGTTGGATTGAGCGTACGAGCGAAGCGAAGATTCCATTTCACTACACTGAGAAAAAAATCCGGAATGGTTTTTTTTTTTTTTTTTTTTTTTCTGTATTTTTGTGTGTCTGTTAACAACGATTCCGGCTAAACCGATACTCCAATTTGCGATGAAATTTTATGGAGCCTTCGAAATCTCTGAACGAAGAACTGCCACGTTTTTGAGCGCAATCGAAAAATATTTCTCATGAAAATCGCAATTTTACGATTTTTTTCGATTTTTAAAAATTTCTTCAGTTTATAACGCCTACATGCTTTGTCCGATTTTATTGATTTTTTGACAGAACCTTATTTCATGAATTTAGGTATCGTGTGAAAATTGAGCGCAATCAAAAAACTTTTTCTCATGAAAATCGAAATTTTTCTTTTTTTTTCTTTTTTAAAACAATTCTTTGACTTATAACACCTACATGCTTTATCCTATTTAATAATTTTTTCACAGAACCTTAATTTTATAAATTCATATTTTTGTGTTAAATTTGTGTCGCAATCAATAATTATTTCTTATGAAAATTTCAATATTCGATTTTTTCCTTTTTTTAATTACAATTATTAAAAAAATTAAAATTTAAGTTAATTTTTCATTTAATTAAATTTAATTTAAAAAAAAAAAAATCTTCACTTAGTATTGATTTTTTCACAGAACACTGAAAAACCGCATAACACATGGCAGCTCAATGCACCAATTACGCTCATCCAAAAACGGGGGGGCGGGATTTAAAGCTTTTTCCCCCTAGTTTAAAAAAAATTTTAAATTTAAAGAAATGTTTTTTTTCACAAAACCCAACAGAAAACCCGCATAACACATGGCGCTAAATGCCCAAATTACGCTCTTTTCCAAAAACCCGCGGGGGGCCCTTAAGCTTTTTTCCCTAGTGTTACATAATCAAATCAAACGTGAAAACATTGGGGCCCAACTACACTCAGAAATAATAAAATCAAAAGAGGCCTACCTACTTTCCCGGAAAGAAAAATAAAATTCCGTAACAACAGTATGCCCTCTGTCCCATGATTTTTGTAAACTATTTTTTCAAATATTTTGTTAGTACCTTTCTAGAAAAACGTGGGTACCTAGCTGAGTCTTGAAGTAGTTTTTTTGCTGAAAAAAACGCAAAAAATCAGTCTACAGATTAACCCCCTCCAGCGGCAAGCCAATCCCTCGGGGAAAAATAAAAAAATTTTCTCAAGGGCCCCATGCATGGGACATAAAGCGGGCCAAACCTTTTTTATTTTTGAAAAGTCAAAACCTTGTAATTAAAAACAACAAATAGTTTATTTCTGGGGAATTTGTTTAGTGGGGAAACACTCCCGTAGGTGAAATTTTAAATTTATTTACTAAAAATTTCCCAAAAATTAAAAAAAGTCCGCTAAATTTGTAAAAAATTTAATATCAACTACACCCCTACGGAGTTTTTTCCCGAAAAAAACAAATCGAAAATAAACCCTCGCTCATACCTGCGTAAGGTAATGCCATTAAAAATTAATTTTTTGGGTGGTCTTAAAAAGGGCGCAGATATTTTTGGCAGTACTGTTCCTTTCCATTCAGTTTTTAAAAATGCAACTAAAATTTCCCAATTTTAAATGAAACCCTTTCCCTGAGGGTCTAGGGGTTTAAAGGGAACGCCTTTTCTGGATTGCGGGAAAAATCCGTGGTTCGATTCCCGGTTGGGGGGGGACTTTTTTATTTTCTGAATTGTAGAAAATTTAATAATTTTACATGAAAAAAAAAAAAATTTTTTTAAAAAAACAAAGCTTGGGAAAAAATTTGTACAAAAAAGTAAAAAATAAATGTTTCCCCAAAAAATTTTTCTGCCTTACTCGGAAATTAAAGCTTTGGGGGCGTTTTCCCCTTCCCATGAAAAAAAAAATTTCCCTTTTAATCTATGCCGTCCCCCTAAGCCCCCAACGTTTTTAAATTTTTCCGAGTAAGGCAAAAATTTTTTGGGTTTCAAAAAATTTTTTTTTTTTACTTTTTTTAGTCCCTTTTTAAAACCCTTTTTTTCTTTGTAATTTATTTTTTTTACTTTTTAATCTTAACGAATGTTGTAATCGAAAAATTTTGCTCACTGGACTTGTCCGAAATTTCTGCTCGGGTTTGGGCCCCAAATCCTTACTACTGTGACAAATTTTCCCCCTTTATGAACTTTTTTTGGTTTAAATTTAAATTACTTTGGAATAAATTTTTTTAAATTATGAATCTTTTAAATTGTTATTCATCATTTTCTTTTCAAAATACGTATGTGTGAAAAATTTTTAAAGCTCGATGGGGACTTTGGGGAAAGGGGGGTTTAAAACATCGTTTCCCCATATAAAACTTTAATTTTTAAATTTTACGCTGAATTAATTGTTTAAATTTAGGGGAATCTGTTGATTTTTAAAATCTATTGCCCCTTAAAAATACGAAATTTTGGGGAAAAAAATTTCAGCTTGATCGGACATTGGGAAAAGGGGGTTGAAATATGGGGGTTTAAAAGATTCCGTCCAGATAGACGATAAAACAGATAGACAGACAGACAGACAAACAATAAAGCTAATAAAGCGTTGTAAAAAACAAAGGGGAAACAGAATCTTTAACCTTTAAATACGGTTGTCCAAAAAAAAAATATAAACCCTTTTGATGAAAACAGAAAAAGAGAAAATTTTTTCAAAATGTTAAAACGAAATTATCAAATTGGGAAGATATATTCCCTCAAATTTGGGTTTCGAGCCCCCGATCCTCTTTAAATTGTTTTTTTTAACATTAAAACTTCAACGAAATCCCAATGGGAACTAAAAACCAAAAGTCGCTTTTTTTAACCGCACGAATACCGACTGTTTTTAATCTTAAAAGGCATTAAAACAGTTACTCAGGGCCTAAAAGCAAATCCTTGAAGGGAGGCGAGTGAAATTTTGAGTTAATTTCTTTTTAATAAAAAATTTCTTCGGATCGGCATTGATAAAAAAAATAATAGAAATCTCTTTAAAAAAAAAAAACAGGCGAAAAAAAAGGGTTCCCAATAACAAACACTTTGCCCACTTGAAATAAATAACTCGCACCTTCACAACCCCACGGGGGAAAAAGTAAACGCACGGAACTCCCTCGCAATGACCTTTTTCGTTTTTGGGGGTCCGTGGTGGGTAGCTTTTGAGGGGACTAATATATAGCAAAGGGGTCGTAAGGGGCCTATGCTGAGGGGTCAGGGAAAAAATTTTTCCCTCCGCTCATGTATTACATTGCCGACATGTTTAGGCAGCGTGCCCAACAGCTCGGGAAGCTACGTTTCCCCCGGGCACAATGGGATTTAACTTCGTAGGCCCCTAGTGGAAAACCGGAATGTAAAATTTAAATTAGATCGCGCGGAAAAAATTTTAAACATAAGATACATTGATCCCAAGCATTTCGTTTGTGGGTTTTTCGCGTTTAAATATTATTATCCCTACAAATAAACTTTTTTTTTCCCGGTTAAAATCCCAAATAAATATTTTCCAATTATTGTTTTTTTTATATTTTTTAAACATAAAAATTTTATGTATTTTATATTTAAAAATTTTCTAAAAGTTAAAATTCCCTAAACTGTCATGGTAATAAAGTTATTTTGCAGCTCCCATGGTTTTTTTCTAGGAAGGCCATTTTTTATAAGGAAGTGTTTAAAAAGGGAAAATTACTGGGAAGCCTTCGAAAACGTTTTTTTCCAGGCCCCGTTTTGGGAAATGAGCGAAATTTTTTTTTAAAAACAAAAAAACGAAAAATTTGGGCGATTTTCATGAAAAATTTTATTTTTGATTGCGCTCAATTTTAAACACCAAAAATTTAAATTTTTATATAAAAAGGGTTTTCTGTAAAAAAATTCTTTTAAAATCGGAAAAAGCATGTAGGTTTTAAAAGTCAAAGAAATGTAAAATAAAAAAAGAAAAAACTTTAAAATTGCGTTTTTCAAAAAAAAATATTTTTTGAATGCCCCAAATTTCACACGATTATTAATTGGGAAAAAATTAAAGGTTCCGTAAAAAAAACCCATTACAATTGGATAAAGCATGTAGGGGGGTTAAAAAGTCGAAAAATTTTTTAAAAAAAAAAAAACGTAAAAATTGGGAAATTTTTTCATGAAAATAATTTTTTTATTGCGCTCGAATTTCCCCCGAATATACAATTCATGAAAAAAAGGTTTTTTTTAAAAAAAAATCATTAAAAAAAAATTTTGGGGAATAAACCCATGTAGGGGGGTTATAATTCGAAAAATTTTTTTTAAAAAAAAATCAAAAAAAAAATCAAAATTACGATTTACATGAGAAATAATTTTTCGTTTGGGCGCTAAAAAAACGTGGCAGTTCTTGGTTCAGAAAATTTTCAAAGGCCTAAATAAAATTTTATCGCAATTGGAGTATCGGTTTTAGCCGAAATAGGGGCTATCAGACACACAATAATACAAACAGAAAGAAAGAAAGAAAGAAAAAAAGGGAAAAAAAACATTCCAAATTTTTTTTTTCCAGTTTTAGTGAAAGGGAAATCTTCCCCTTCGCCTCGCTAGGGCTCATTCAAAAAATTTTAAACGAAAAGGGTATAAAAAAGTAAAAATTTTAATTTGGCAAGAGTGCCAAACTGTCAAATTAAAAACGTGAAAACCCATTAGAATTTTAGGAGACCAATTTTAAATGTCAATCTTGGCCAGCAAAAACATTGAAATTTTTTCATTGTTTGTTATCTTCTTACAAATTGGGTGACAATATTATTGTAGGAAATTTAATGAAAATTTTTTGGGAATCTTCGGGAAACGGATTTGTTTTGAAAACAAGAAAAGTTAAACTTTGAGCAGGTCCAGGAATGGGCCTTTTGGCATGAATTCTATGCATTTCATCATTTTTTCACAGACAAGAGGAAACCACATAATTCCAATGCCCTTTTCCCCCCTCCTTTTTGAAAATCTAATTTGAAATAAACGAATACGATTTTTTTACGTTACCGGCTTCTAGTTTGTGTACACATAACCCCTAAAAAACCCCCCCCCCCCCAACCCAGTTTTTGGGAAAAGTTCTTTTTTTTTAAAATAAACTTTTAAACGTTCATTCCAGCTCAAATAAAGAATTTTTTTAAAAATTTTTGAAGTTTTTTAAAAAAAACCAAAATTTTTTAAAAAAAAGTTCAAGTTCGTCTAAAATTTTTGGGCATAAATTGAGACGTTAAGCAATACCCAAATTTCAAAAATCAACTTTTTAAATGATTAATTTCTTTTACATATTTCCATTATTTTTTTTAAAAGTAGTATGCATAATAATAATTACGGTCCCGGGTATTTTTCCCCTCATTCGAGTAATTGCAAATTCGAAATTTTTAATTTGGCCCAAAGATTTGGCTGTGAATGTGAGGCTTGAGCTGTGCCTTGGGAACAAAAGTATGCCTACCTTCTTAAAAGGGTCTGGAATTCCTCAAAACAGAGACGCCCCGCGGGCTCGGCTTTTTTACTCCGACGTTCCCAAAATGCTAAGTAAAAATTAATTGTAATGCAACCGCGCATTAAGTGATCCTGATCGCTTGCCCAAAACGAAGTTTAAAGTTTTTTGGAAAGTAAAGAAGACCCCGGAAATCAAAAAATTTTCCCCCTCCTCTTTACCACCTCCACTGGGCAGGGGGTAAACCAGTGCTCGCGAAAACGTTGGAATGGGGGTGGGGCCGCATGACCCATTCACCAGGTGTCATTTTTAAAAAATCATTTTTTATGTATTAAAATTTTTAAAATTTTTCTCATTTTTTTTTCAAATATAGGGAAAATAATTTTTTTTAAAATTTAATTAAAAAAACTTTGTTTTTTTAAAATAGTTTAAAAATTTCCCCGAAAATTTTTTGGGCCTGTCGTAATTTTTCCCTGACCCGGGTAACCATGAATTTACAACTAACTCTAATTACGGGCGGGTTTTCAGGCTTTTTTTTAAAATAAAAAGGTTTTTTTTATTTTAAATTTTTTTACAGGGTTTTATTCCATTTTATTTGAAAAAAAATGAGAAATTATAACTTTTAACTACATCAAAAAAATTGTTTTCTTAAAAATGACACCTGGATGAATGGGTCATTCCCCCGGGCCCTACCAAAATTCCAACGTCTCGCGAGCACGGGTCACCCTTTCCCGAGTGGAGGGGGGTAACGAGGGGGAAAATTTCTTGATACCGGGGAATCTTTTTTTATTTGGGAAAGGATTTTTACTCTTGTCTTCCGGGGGACTTGCTTATTTATCACGGCTTGCCGCAGGCGGCCCCGAAATGCGATAGGGGAAGGGGTTGGGGGGATTTTTCATAAATTTGTGGGCTACTGAGGGATTTAAGGCTCTGATGGGGGGGGGGGGGGGGGGGGGGGGGGGGGGGGGCATGTTTTTCCCAAAACCCTGGGGCCGCATGGAAATTAAACTGTAAAAGATGCAAAATAGAAAGTTAAAAAACTTTCTGGGAAACCCAAATGTTTTACATATTATATTCGCAATCTGCTTTGGGATCACATTTGGTCTTTTTCGTAAATAACCCTTGTTTTAATAAATAGCTTTTGTAACCCAATGTCGTAAATGTATCGTACTAAAGATATCCTTCCAAAAAGATCAAATACAATATTGTCATTGTCAATGACCCAATTTCTAACTAAACAAAAAGAAAGCCCCTGGGGTTGCTAGACGGTCCCCGAAGGAGAATCTTATCCAAAAGGTTTTTTTAAATACGGGGCCCTGCTGGGGAAACCTTTTTTTGATGATTGGAGAAAATGTCCTTTTTCCCTCTATTTTTTTTTTAAACGTGATACGTCATACGGGGGTCATGTTTTGTAACGAATGATGGGGCGGGGGGGAAATTTATTTTTTAATGAACACTTTGAAACCCGGGCTTTAACGCGCCCCCCCAAAAAGTGCAATTACCATCATTGGCATGATATTATAAAAGATTTTTTTCTTCCACTTTAACAACACTCTATTTTGACTGTAAAATTTTATTTTCCCCAGGTTGTGTATCTTTTGGGGATTTACTCTGTGGTGGTGCCCCGTGTGGGGTTCACGGGAAAAGGGGGGGGGGGGGTCCCCACACCAAACCCATCTTCCAACGCGCTGTCTCACACAAAATCCCGGGGAAATATATTCCATTGAATTTTTTAACAGGGGTTCATTAAATTTTAAAAAATAGTATTATTTGAGGTATTTAGTGAGTTTTTGGTTTTTATATTTTTTAAAAATTTAAATTTTTTTACGATCTTTTGTTCAAAAAAATTTTTGATTGAACCAGACCTCTTTGGGCATTTGTTTTTCCTTGATTATAAAAAAGCGTTAAAAGCTTTGGGAAATAGGTCAGGCTCATTCTAAAAAATATCGTTTTCATTGGAAAAATAAAAAATTTAAATTTTCGAAATTTTTATTCCAAACGTTTTTTTCTCTGGGGTTAAAATATTTTTTTTGTACACGAAAAATACTCTTCTGGTTTACAAACATAATATGAAATTTCCAGCAAAGTCCCCCGGTCCAATCCCCAAAAAATAAAATAAACGTTAGAAAATTTTAATAAAAACGATTTCACAGACAAGAAATTTTTTTTTTAAATTTATTGGACCGTGGCTTAATACTTGTCCCGTACCTGAGGGAAGACCCTTATTTTAATTAAATTCCGCTCCCGGGTTGCGAGTGTTTTCCCAGAATTTCCTTTAATTTTTGTCTGTGAAAACCCGAATGAAATGCACAATTTCATGCCAACGCAAAAATTTCCCGGACCTCACAAGTGCGTTTTTATGTTAAACAAATCCATTCTCAAGAAATCCAAAAATATTTTTTTAAAAATATTGTCCAAAAATGGGGAAAGAAAATACAAAAAATGTAAATTGCAATGTTGAAGTTTTTTTGGGGCCCTTAAACCAAACCCAGTAGGAAAATTGTCATAATTATCCTTATTTCCCTAAACAATCTGGGCAATATCCCCTATCTTATTAATTGGGGTTAAATCTCCTCATATTCTTTTTTCTGGGGTTACATGTGATAATTTTACGGCTCTGTTTTCTCTTGCTAAATTAGATTTTTAAATTTACTATATCGCTTTCCCCCTTATGGGCCTTCCTTATAAAATACTTTTTTTATCTTCTTTTTTTTTTTATTTCCCTTTACTCAAGTACACATTTTGCCATTTTTTCCCTTTTAGGTACAAAGGGTAATAAATTTAAAATCCCTTTATAAAAAAAAAAAAAGTAATTTAAAAAAAGTGGAACATTTCCGTAAACCCTACAGTTTGTAGGGTTTCTTTTTTTCTTGTAATTAAGTATAGATAAAAAATATGAAAATTTTCATGAATGATTATGTTAAAATGGGGACAAAAGTGTGAGGGAAAAAAGTAGGCCCCTTTTCCCAACCTGCCCGGTGAAGACAAAACAAAAGATAACCAAAATGATTCCTAGAATTTTGATTAGATTGGGTTTAATGCTCGCCGAAGAATCCCCTCCTCCCAAAAATTTGAAGACTGATGGATTAGCTCGTGCAAACCAGGTTTTTTTTTCCGGGGAAAGGGGAGGTATTTACTCTGGAATGCGCCCCCCAAGGGGGGTAATTTTGGGGGGGAAATTTTTCCAAGCTCGTGAAAAAAACAATTTTTTTAAATTGGGTTTATAATATTTTTTTTATGATCTGATAGCGCAATTTACATAGCCTTTGTAAACTTAACCTTTCCTTTTGATTTTATGAACTAAATTTAAAAAAAAAATTTTTTAAAAAGTTACAAAATAAATAGATTTTGTGGGTTTTTTTTTCGGGCTCTTACTAGCTGATTTTTTTGGGGAGGGGGACTTCTTTTTTTTGAATCCCACTTGTACGATTAGCAGAGCCAAAGCTCTGGGTTTTAATTCTACATCCGGGGGGCCCCGACGGGTAAAGAAATTGTAAAACACAATTTCTAATACTCGCGCCAGGGTGGCAGGCGACATTTTAAAATTTAAAAAAATATGCTTTTTTTTTTAAATAAAAATTTTTCCAAAAAATTTACGAAATTAGATAAAAACATTGGGACATTGTTTTTTTTAACCGTAAAAGGGCTTAAATCCCGAGTAAAGATGGAGTTTAAAAAGATTGAGTTTTTTTTCGGCGACCCGCATGATATTAATTTAGTCGTTTTTTGGGTTTACGGGTTGATGGGGTTTAGAAAACAAAACTTGTTTTCCCAAAACCCCTAAAATGAACCAATTTAAAAGTTAACGTTGCCGGTACCCCCGGGGCAGTGACGTTGACAGTTTTTATATTATTGTAATTTGAACCCCGTGTTGTTCATAATTTTGGGGGATACCACTGATTTAAGTTTTCTAATTAGTGCCGTAATCAAAGGAAAAAAGTATTTTTTTCATTGCACGTTCAGTTTTGGGAAAGCGCAGCAGAACGCGCAATTAAAAAAAATTAATTTTTTCATGAAAAAGCAAATTTTTCGTGTTTTTTTTTTTTTTTTTTAAAAATTTCTTCGACATAACAAACCCACAAAGCTTTTTTTCCAATTTTAAAAGATTTTTTTCCCCAGAAAACCCAAATTTTATGAAATTAAAAATATTCTGTGAAATTTTTAGGCGCATTCAAAAAATATTTTTTTTTTTGAAAAACGCAATTTTTTTCGTTTTTTTTTTTTTTATTTTACATTTCTTTTTACTTTTTAAAACCTACCAATTTCTTTCCGATTGTAAAGATTTTTTAAAACAGAACCTTTATTTTAAAATTTTAAAATATTGGGGTGAAAAAATTTTTTTTTTTTTTTTTTTTTTGCGCAATAAAAATAATTTCTTTTTGAAAATCTCAATTTTACGCTTTTTTTTGTTAAAAAAAAAAAACGCCATCCAACAAAGCACCTGAAAAGCGTTTGCGAAGGGTTCCAGTATATTTCCTTTTTTTACCCTTTCCCTTTTAAGCTGGCCTTCCAGAACAAAAACCCTGCAGCTGCAAAATAACTTTTTTTACCATGGGCAGTTTTTGAGAATTTAAACTTTTTGAAGTTTTAAATATAAATACATAATTTTTATGTTAAAATAAAATAAAACAAACCCAAAATATGACATTTCATTTGTATTTTAAAACTCGAAAAAAAGTTTATTTTTTTGTATAATAAAATTTTAAACGGGGGGGGGGAAACCCCACAAAGAAATGCTTGTAAACAATGTATCTTTGGGTTTAAAAAATTTTTTCCCCGCGTTTCTAATTTAATTGACATCCGGTTTCCCCCACTAGGGGGCCCAAAAAGTTACCCCCGATTGCTGCTGGGGAGCTGTAGCTTTGCTCGAGCTGTCGGGCAAAGCTGGGCCCAGCAAAGGGTTTGGGAATGGGACTACATTTAGCGGAGGCAAATTTTTCCGTAGGGCACTCGCATAGGCCGTTTAAAGAACCCCTAGCTATAAAAATTTTTGTCCCCTCAAAGGTAGTAGCATTGAGAGGTTTTTATCCCAAAGGTAGTAGTGAAAATCGGGGGGCTGGGGGCTGTCCCCCAATCATTATCTAACAATATATTTTCGTTACTGTCACAAATCCCCACTAAACAAGGGGGGTTTTTTTGAAAATTTTTTTTGTGTTTAGATGGAGGTATATGCCTTTATAAATTAGTTTTGGGGTCAATCAAAAAAAATACATGTGTCAAAACAGAAGGTTTAAATTTTTAAAATTTTTAAATTTAATTTTTTTATTTATTTTTATTTATTCAAATTTTTTCATTCATTTATTTATTTTTTTATTTTTTATTTATTTTTTATTATTTTTTTTATTTATTTAATATATTTAAATTTTTTTATTTACTTATTTATTTTTTCATTTCCCCTTGCACAAAAAAAAACAGTTTTGTCGGTGTTTTTTTAGTCATACAAAATCCTATCCTCCCATGCCGGGAATACCATAAAACCGCGTGTTTTAAAAATTGAAAATAATGTTGTTAAATCGGGGGTTAGAACACATGCCCTTTTACATCTGGGTAAGGGGGACGAAAAATAAAATTCTAGCCCTTTTTTTAAGGGTAAAAGATTGCTAATTTTTTATAAATCTGTTGGTGCTTTTAAGTTTTAAATTTTAAAAATGGGGGCCCCCTCTTTTAAACAATACGAGGGTGCTTCAGGGCCCCCGAGCCCCACGAAGGGCGGGCCCCTGGACATCATGCATCATGGGGGAAAGGGAAATAAAAAAATCTTAAAAAATTTTTAAAAGGGCGATGATTGTTCAATTATTTTTTCAATTCCCCCCCCCTTGATCAAGCGCGTAGGAACGTTTTTAAAATTAAGGGGGGTGGGGGTGGGGGGGGGAATTTATTACTGAATTTGTTTGGGGGGCCCGCTGGGGTTTCCCGGGGGAAAACGAAAAACCCCGCCGTCAGAGGCCCTTCCGCCGAAGGCGAAAAAAAATCACCTACTAAAAGTTATAAACGTCTGTTTTAAAATGCAAATCCACTCTGTAAACAATCTTTTAAATAAAAAAATATAAAAACTAAAAAAAAGAACGTGAAGTGGGGGCCCCTTTTTAGTAAATTTCAACCAATTTTTTTTATGAAATGACAAGCAAAACAGGCAAACATATTAGTTTTTTTTTAAGGTTACTGTCGAAAATTTTTTTAAAAAAATTAAGTGCGTTTTTTACTACGGGAAAATTTGGGGCTAAAATTTTAAAATCAAAAAAAGTTTTTTGTTTTTTAAAATGCGTAAATTTTTTAAAATTTTTATTTTTTTAAAAAAAAAGAAAAGATGATATCAAATAATATTTACGCTGGGATTTCGGGGGGGGGGGGGCAAAATCACTGGGGGTTAATTTTCACAGGAGGTGGATTTGCACATTTATCCAATAAATGAAACGCCTTTAAAATTAAAAGGATACATAATACATAAAAAGGTACTTTTTTGGGAAATTTAAAAAGCAATAAAACCCCCCACAAAATTTAAATTTTAAAATGGGAAAAATTACAAAGGGAAATTTTTTCCAAAGCTTTGTTCAAATCAGTTGCCCCAATATCTCATGAGGTCTTCAGCAAAAGTATTTTTTCCCTTATATGCCGGTAAGGGGGGTACTGGTACCGGGTACCCATTTTCGGAGGGGGGTTTCAAAACCACTTAGTTTTTTTTTTCAGGAAAATTTTAAAAGAAAACTTTTTTCATTCACAGCATTTCAATTTTCCATTTTTGTAATTCCTAATAAAGAACGGTACATGAAATTTGATTTTTTCCTTTTTAAAAATATAAATAGGGAAACGCCAAAGTCGTTGTTAGACGAGTGGGGGTTTAGCCATGTGTTGAGTGCGCCGGAACATTTTGGGAATTTTTAAATTTTTTATTATAATATTCGTATAAATAAAAGGGTATTTAAGTTTAGGGGCATAGCTTAGGCCTAATTCCCCCACTGTTTGGCCTATGATAGGGTGGGAGGCCCAAAAGGGGGGGGAAGAAAAGGAATTTAAACCCGGGACTCCAAAAACATGGCTCCTCACAAAACTCTAACAACGAATTTTTCCCTTTTCCCTAGTTTTTTTAAACAAAAAGAAAGCACGCCAAATTTAAAGGCGGGGTAGGGAAAGTTTTTTGGTTTTTCAAAAAAAAACAAATTAAAAACGGCCCTACAAAGTTTTAATTATTCCTGTTTGATCTTTAATTGTTTGTACCAAGGCAAATGTCAAGATCCACAAATCTCAATGGATTTCTACAACCATGGGTGTAAAATATTTTAAGGGCCTGGGACAAACCAATCGTAAACTTTTGTCCTAAACGCAAATTTGTAAAAGTATAAAAAATTACAAAAAAACATAAAAAATTTTATGGGGTTATTCTGTACTCGTTTCTTTATTTCGCAAGCCAACCATCTGGTTTAATAATTTAAAATTTCAAATAAATTTAAAAAATTTCTGTAGTGTTTTTTTTCATTGCAGATAGTATAAAAAAACATAGCCAGTACGAGAAAAGAGCTAAGATTGCAGGTTTTCTCCCAAACTCCTGCGGGGGTTTTTGGGTAATCTTGGGCGTGCATGTTCGATGCATCTTGGCCATGCCGCGCACCTCTGACATTCCAAAAATTATAATTCCCTTCCCCGAAAAAACATTGTTTTTTAAAATAGAACCTACCATTTAAGCCCATTTATAAATTTTATTTTTTACCACAAAGGGTTTCCCTAGCCTATCATAGACTAAAGGGGGTGCATTATTACCTTTCGTTTGACGTGCCCTTATACCAATCAACTTAAAAAAACCCATTATCTATACCGATATAAATTTTCAAAAATTAAATGCAAATGTTGCCCTGTACCAAACATGACTCGCTCACTCTCTAAAAACGATTTGGCGTTTCCCTAGTCGAGTTGGCTAAAACGCACTTAAGCCGAAAAGGGGAGCGTTGGGTTTTTAATGGGCGGAAAGATTTTTTAATTTTTGGATTGTATTTTTTAAAAATTTAACATGTTTTAAATGATATAAAGCATGTAGTCCTCATCTGTGACAAAACTACGGAAACATGGGCCCTAGGAAATACGTGAAAATATTGCAAGTTTTTCTAAATTCAGCAGAATTTGGGGGGACCTTTACGTCCAACATTCGATTAACCTTGGACACGGGATTTCCAGCCAGGGAAATAACAAACAAAAAAATATTATTTCAAAATGAAAACCATTGTCGTTAAAATAATTCCCCTGCTTTCAACGAATTTTTCAGTTTTTTTTCTTGCAGGTTTAAATCTAAAGATTGTGCTCATTTTGTTAGCGTTTTCATCACCTGGTCACTGATGTCTGTTTTAAAAAAATTTAGCTCGGTCTATTTGGCCGTTCGGCCCATGAGCCTGGACAGACAGACAGAAACAGACATTTAAAAAATTTTTAACATTTAAACTTTAACGAATTAATCACGACCAAGGACCGATCGAGTAGCGTTGTAGACAGTTCGCGCCTCACTCGTCTAATGAGTCTGAACAAAAATGGTTTAATGTAATTAACTCAGCCACCCCCCACCCCCCTGGAGCAGCTAACACTCTTGTTCTTCTAACTCGTTTTGAGATGAGCCCCAGCCGGAGCTGCATGTGTGAATGATTCTGGCGCTAGCTGACTGAGACCGGCGCTTTCGGAGCTTCTGCAGTACATAGTGTAGTCACGCCCCACGAGGCAAGTGCGACCGTGTATTGGCGGCTAATTTTCGAAAATTTGAGCGACACTTCTAAATCCCACCTCCAGGGCCTCTTCAAGCTTCTCCTTCCCCCCAACATAGGGCCCCTATACCCGGGGCCTGTCCCCCCGGGGTCAGGGTTTCTATGGGTGGATTCGAATCCGTGACCTACCGAGTCAGAATCTCGCCTTACCCTAAAAGTAGATTATTTCATTTTATGTCAATCCAAAAACCCGTGAAAATTGATCTTTGATCGTAATTTGTAACTGAGTGTAAATATAGAGAAATAAATAAATACGCGTTAACGCCAGGGATAATCAGATCAATTTCTCACACTGAGTGAGAGTGAGTGTAATGGGTTTAATCTAATCTAAACATTCCCAGACCAATTATCGAGGTCATTTGTCTTGGACACGTGTGGAGTCTTAAGAATCTTGAGCTTCACCAAACAATATCTTAAGAGGAACCCCGTGCATCTCTATGACGTTGATCGTAGTAATTAATTCACATGACCAATAACCAAACGTCTCCAAAAATATACATCAGAGCAGAAACCTTTACAAACGGTCAAGACCAAAGATCAAGACAGTCTGTCAAAAACTACATTCAACACCCTAGAAGTTAGAAATTATTGTTATTTATATGGTTATTACTTCCCATGTCATTTTAAAATAATAGCGCGAAAAAAAGCAGTCCTAAAGAAAATTTATTAATAGAAATTAAAACTTTGTATTTCTGTAGAATATAAATTATTTACTTTGGACAGTTTAAAACTACGGTGATGATGTTAATGCATAGGTAATGATTTCGTACACCCGCGCCAACATTTAGAACCGGTGAGCCTTCGGTATCATTGCAATTGGAATGTAATTTTTTTACAGTGCAATAAGACGAACATAGTTATTTGTACGGACTAAAGATTTTGCTCGTAGTTCAATTAGAAACTGTTCCAGCCTCGATTGTAATAGTTTCCCCCCGTAGCGCGCGTGTTAATTTTGCCTCTTTTGCCTGGTAGGAGAGGAAATTAGGGGGTTGGGAATGAGGGAACTGGAAATGTTACGACAAGCTGGAATGATTTTTAATTTGGAAGTATGTGTACCATAGATGGCCCAAAAGAAAGTTCCCAAAAATGGGCCCAGGCCCCCCCCGGGGGGGACTCCGATGGCGGCGGGCAAAATGTGCCCGTTCCTCTTTATCAGTATTTGTGAAAACGAATGTACTCGGGGGGTTTTTATCTTTCAATCCCCAAGAAGTTCGTGTAAGCAATTGGTCCCAAATTTTATCTCTTTTAAGTTTTTCCCGGTTACCCCAGTGGCCCCAAAATTCAAATTTAGTAACCCAATATCCGACGGTAGTCGTTTTTCCTGCCAAAGTCACTAAAAAAGTGACAAATCTCTTTTAATTCAAGATAAAGTTTTTTGACATTTCCCAAAAAAATACGAAATACCCCTGTTAAAAATCTAAACGTTTTTGGCCCAAAGACCCAAAAAAGTTGCTTGGGCCCGTGCATTTGCCGGCGGCTCCCGCCCGCAGCTCGGGCGTTGGGGTTGTCCCCAATGATTTTCCATCTATGTGGGCTAGCCACATTTTGGCCCATTTCCGGACAATTTAAAGCCATCTTAAAAAAGTCAGTTTGCATGTTAAAGTAAGAAGCGATTTATAGCCCAAATATTTTTCAAGAGGCTGTCAGATTGACACGTGAGCATATTAGTAAACACCAAATGATTACAAAATTCTCTTATGCAATAATTTCTTATTGTTTCTTTTTGTGCTTTCTCATGCTGCACAAGCTAAATCATATCAAAAAACAGAAAAATACTTAACCCCTTTTTTAAAAATAAGAAAGCATAAATCGAAACGTTTTAATTCCCATCTTGAAAAGGGCATTTTTTTTTTTTTGGGGACGTTTTCAATTTGGGTACTTCGCCCCCTGTGCGGACGTATGGAGACTAGGGATTAGCCAACTATGTTAAATATAAAGGGGTTTACTTCCTTAAAAAATTGTCTGTGTAAAAGTTTTTTTTATTTAGTCTTCACCTTTCCCAGTAAAAAAACCACCCTTAAAAGCCCACATCCTCACGTAATTTTTAATTGTCTTTTCATTTGGTGTTTTCTAGTGCCTATTTGGTTACCTAGTCGCCTTGTTTTCGGTTATATAGAGAGAAATGCCATAGTTATAAAAACTCTTTTTGAAACCCTACAAAAAATGTCCGGATGATTTTATGAAAATATGAAAGTGTTTAGCTAATTCCTTAATGCCAAAAATGATTTTTCTTTTAAGGGGATCTAAGGGTCAGATTTTTGAGAATTGCATGTTGCATTACGATAATATCGCAAAAATCCTGTTTTGTCAGGCGGGAAACTTTTTTGGCTGCTTTTTGGCGTACACCAAAAGAGCAGAAGTATTCCCCAATTTTTCCATGCTTGTAGGCCCTAAAAATTCCGCACCAAGTGGCCTCCTTGCTCTTCCCATCCATACTCCGGATTTAATGTGGAATGAGGCTTGGTTTTCATTTTATCCATTTATTGCATGCCACAGCACGTGTGATGTGTTGCGAAAGCTGGGTCAATGGGGTAATCTTTGATATGCTTTCTGAGTTTTTGTGTCCTGTGAAATTTTTCTCGTAACATTTTAAAGAGTGTAACATTTTTGGAATTTTCCGCGGGGTCGTAAGATAGCTATAAAAATGCTCGCTGCATCAAGAGTTTCATTATCAAGGAGCTTTAGGGAAGGGGATGAAGTGCCTTAGATGATCTTTTCCGAGTTCCCCGATTCCCTTTAATAACTTTTCCTTGCATTTTTAAACAGTGACGATCCTGTGTCAGTTTTCCCTTAGCGCGTGCAAAGGTGCACGCTGGTAAAACAGAGGATAAAGGGGCCAAGTTAGAACAAAAGGGGATTTGGGAAAAAACGGGCAGTCTTGAGTTCCCTTTCCAGTCATAAAATACCACGTGCCTTTTATTTGGGCACAATGAGAAATTTGGAAAACGAAAACATGACCGTAGGGGATTCAGCAATATATTTTGAACAAGTTAGAATCTTCCAATGATGCGGTAAAGGCCTAAAAATCTTTGTTTCGAGGACGATTCATCCAAAATTTGAGAGAAATTTAAGGTACGGGGCGGAGGCCCCAGGGACGAAATCAGGCGTACCCCTTTGCCAGATTCCAAAAAGATGTTGGTAAAAAAATAAAAAAAAGGTGGCTCACTTCATTAATCTGTCATTATGTGGGGGAGCATGCGTTTTTAATGATTGAGCCAGCACAAATGTGTATGGCGGCCCTAATGATCGTCGTCTCATAAAAAAAAGTCTTAAAAACCAGTGGGATAAATATGTGAAGCTTGCGTTTTTCGTGCAATCATTCCCAGGAGACACCGAATGATTTTTCATTTTGAGGTCCCAAATAATGGGAAATATTTAAAAAAATACTTTTGCTCTTGTGGGGGATGCCAAATGCAGCCGAAAATGTCCCCGAAATGACCAAAAAAGATTTCTGCGTATGCTGTGTAAGGAACATGAACTCTCAAGAAACTACCGACGACCCCCTTAAAGAAAAAATCATCTTTTTGCATTAAAAAATGACTAAACCCTTCAAAATTTGATAACCTGTCCGGACATTTTTTTGTACGGTTCAAAAGAGTTTTTTATGGGTATGGCGATTTTTCTTGATATAAAAGGAAAACAAATGGCCTTATTACCACAAAGTCACTTGGAAACCCAAATAAAAACCATTGCAAAAAATTTCGTAGGGGGTGGGGGATTTAAAGGGGGGGGGTTATTAAAGGGATCGATGTTTCCCATCATTAAACGTGTGAAAACTCAATAAAATATACTTACTCACAGACAATTTAGTAAGGAAGTACAGCCGCTGGCAAGTGCATGCAGCCAAGCAACACTTGATGGCCTCTTGAGACCAAAGCGTTCTAGATACTTATAGGGGTATTTCAGTATTTTGTAGCAAATGGCAAAATCTTTATCGTGAATTTTAAACAAATGTTTTGTTACTTATTTTAGTAACTTTGACAGGAATACGACTATCGTCGGATATTGGCTTACTAAATTTGAATAAGTGCCATCTGGGGGTAACCGGAAATACTTAAATGAGATAAAATTGGTACTAATTGCTTACATGAACTGTCTTGAGAAGATTCTAATGATGAAATCCCATTTCGAGTACATGTCGTTCTGACCAATGACTTATAAATTAGTAACAGTTAAATGTCGCCCGCCGCCATCTTGATGACGTAATCTGGAGGGGTTGCCATGAGCCGATTTTGGTAAAAAACTTTCTTTGGACCATCTATGGTACCCATACTTCAAATTAAAAGTCATTCCAGCTGTCGTACGCATCTTCCCAGTTACTAAAAAAATATGCGTCCTATAGTGTGATTCAGATAAGGTGGCGGCCGTCAAGGTCAAGCGAGAGCACGGACGCCAACGTTTGACAATTTTCATTCAACTGGCATTAGGTAGGGCCTACCGTATTTGGTCATGTTATCGTGATATTTTATCATATAAATCAACATTTTATAAGCTTGTGAATAAAGTAGTTCGTCCCACAGAGTCAGTATTTTAGCGAAATAATGATTTTAAATAATCACGATTACGAAAGTGTTTTTTGCCTTGTTGGTTATGCTGTGTCCAAAGTTCCAGCTGTTTATAATGCCAACCTCGCCAGATGTGATGTCAATGTTTAGGAGCATCAAAATGTCTTGATTTTATTCGTACACTTCATAAATACTTTATTTTTAGGATATATTGGGCAAGGCTTGGCTTTAAAAATAGTCGTGTTTTTCTCCGAAAGCAGTTTTAGAGACGGTTATTTTTTATTTACTTTTTGCCGATCCTGTGGCCATAGTGCGTGGCGACAGTGGCTGCGATCCCTCGGCGACCGCCACCTTATCTGAATCACACTATAGCAGCTATGATTTCCTCACCTATGGAGTCTGGCAGCGAGCGAGCGGCGCGTGAGGGGTGTAGAGAGTGGGGATGCTTCAAGCCTTGCGTGCTACTACTGCCGTCTGGCCCCTCCAGAGGTAATGTACTAAATCCTCCTAGGTTGCAACACATCGCCAGCTCAAGAACAGTGACGTCACTGTTTCTTGAGCGCGGCGATGAATTTTAAGATCCCTTTTGACGTAGGTCGGGAAATATACACAAACTACTTAGTATTTATGTTTCTATTGATATTAAGACTAACTTTTTAAAGAGGTGAACGGACACTTGAAGACGCTTGCCTGGAATGCGGGAGACCTGTGTTCGAATCCCGGTTGGGGCGGACTTTTTTAGTTTCTGAATTGTAGTAAATAATATCAATCATACCTACTACGGGAGTGTTTCCGACCAACCAAATTGAGAAATATATAGATGCGTTCTCGAGGTATGTTCTATGTACCTTCCTATACATTTCCCAACATTTCATGTCAATTCGTAATGCATTTAAGAAATATGATCCTTTTTTTGCCGTTTTTTAGAAATAAAATCAAAAAGCTATTCTTTCGTTTTCCAAGTTGGCCTCAATATGATAAGGAAAAACTATGATTTTTTTTAGCCCGATCCGCGCTTGTTTGGACTATTGAGCCCGTATATCTGATAGCTTATGAAGTGAATTCGTTGCAGTTTTGTAATTCAATGTTTAAATGACCATGACCTACCGCTACTTTGCAAACGAATGAGCTGTCATTAGACTACATGAATGCACGTAGTATTTCAGGAGTTGACAGTTTGATGAACTCAATATCTACTATGCAGACAATACTGACGTGGATATCGTGTGTGTTACTGAGACATGGCTGACTGAAAACATATTTGAGAGTGAGGTCCTAGATCATTCGCAGTTTGTCGTTCATCGTAGAGACAGGCCGCGTCCTCCTAACCCAAGACATAATGTTGGTGGCGATTTCTACATCTGTGTCGACAAAATTTTCATCGCGACGTCGTGAGGACCTCGAGTCACCGACAATTGAAATTGTGTGGGTTGAGACGGGTTGAGTTTGCTACCTCAGCGCTCTCCAAATCCTTGTTGGCTGTGTCTACATTCCTCACCCATCGCCTGAAAAATTGAAGATCTTCCCCAGTGTCTCTCAGATATTTGCACCAAACTTCGACACCAAATGACAGTCTTTATTGTGCGGAGATTTAATATTCCTGAGAAAAGTTGGTCAAATGGCGAGGGGGAGAAGTGGTTGCTACAGTTGGCGCATCTCCGTCACCCAAGTAGCATTATTTACCGACAGTGTTGGCTCGGGCGCTAAGTGCTCGACTCTGATTCGGGAGGTCCCGGGTTCAAATCCCGTCGAGCCCGGGCCCAATCCTGACTGAAGGTTTTTTCCGAGGTTTTCCTCAGTCGTGAAGGCGAATGCAAGGATTGAGTCCTCTTAAACAGCCCCCGGACATCCCTTCACAATTTCCTATCCGCACATACCTAGTTCACCTGAATAGGGGCTAATTTCACCCTATAACAGGTTTCCCACGATAAAAAATAAAAAAAATAGTATAATTTATTGAAATGGTGGCTGATCTTAATTTCTCTCAAAAACTTGTTACTCCATCACGAAAAGATAATTTTCTGATCTAATATTTACTGATAACCAGACCTTGATGTTCAAATCTCCAGAATAGAAGATCACCAGTTGTATCTGATCACTTAGCATTTAGGTGTTTTTTAAAACTACCAAATTATCATTCAACTTCAAACCAAGATCAAACTCTCAAAAATAATTGGCGTAAAGCAAACCTTAATGAATTGAAGTATGAACTTACCTTAAGCAAGGGAACGAATGAATGACTGCAAGGAAGTTGATGCAAAATGTGAACTTTTCTATGAATTACTAACTGAGGCTATTGATGAAACAGTACCCAAGATAAGAAGTAAAAAAATAAGTATCCAACATGGTTTAATAGAGATGCAATACTGCACTGCGTGATAAGAACCGAGCGTATGTAAGAGGAAGACATCTAGTTCAGAGTCTCATAAACTAGCATATCAGTCGAAAAAGGATGTTTCATCAGCGTAAACGCATCAAATACAAGGAGTAAATTTTCTAAAAATAGACTCTGAAGTGGCAGATAACCCAACAAGATATGGAATTTTATTCGCAGTAAGACAAGAAGCGCCCGAATTCCAATTGAAGTTGAGTATGATTGAAGAGTAGCTGACAGAAAAACATGCTGTAAAAGTTTGATAGTTATTTTAAACCACCTTTCTTCCTCAAGCACTGCAGGTCCTTTACCAAATGTAAGTGATGTGATCAATAGGGACTTTATCAGCTTTAACCACATCCCCTCGTGAAATTGCTGACATTATAAAAAATCTGAAAATGGAAAGTCACCTGGTGCTGATAAATTTTTTTCCCCGTTTTGAAGTATTAAACT
>JAMZAV010001572.1:0-150053 GCA_024449915.1 Sweltsa coloradensis | reverse complement strand
GATTTAAAATGGATAATTAACACTTTAAAACCATTGGTAGCCCTACAGGAAACCGGGCTAAAACCCTTTCCGATAAACTATCGTATAAAATTACGATAGTAAAAAAGACAGAAAAGATGGATAGGGGGGGGGTAGGGTACTAATAAACCTAAAACACCATTCACCCCATATACACTACATCAACGGGAGCGGCCTTCAATCAATAGGTGCTAAAATCTCATTTGAAACAAAATCAAGAAATAAAACATTTCTCCTGTTACAGAAAACCTAATTAAAAAATTTCAAAAATCAGGGCCCAGATGCAAGTATAATATTCCCCCAAACCCCATATCGCGGAGATCTAAACGCCCAACCCGCGTGGGCCCCCCAAAACAGCCCCGACCCGGGGAAGGAAACCCATAATCGGGGAACTATCCAAAATAGGGCTTACCATAATCAAAATCTCGACCCCCCCTTCATCCCCAGACCCCCGTTTCCCCTCAACCCCCTGACATCCCCCTGGTCCCTTGTCATTTGGCTCCTTTTTAACTTGGGAGGCTCCCCAGACCCCCACGGTAGCGACCCTTCCCTATCTTTATTCACCCCAATCGCAGATAATTAAAATAGCACAAATTCAACTACCAAATTTTTGAATATTCTAAAAACGAACGGGACATCTAGAGCTATCAGAAAACCCGGGAAAGAGTGCATTAATGTTTTTACAAGAAGAAGATATAATATCGGAGAAATATCAATCAAATTAAAAACAGAAAGTTTCCCAAATTAAAATCCAACCAAAATTCCTGGGCTTACCCCTCGATAAAAAAATTTTACATGAGTTGCCACACCAAGAACCTGACACTCAGTGTATAAGAGAAGTAAACCTCCAAAAGGCATACAGGGATAAGGGGGGTGCTGACCCACAAATTATGCTAACCATTCAAAGAAGCAACTACTGAGCAAAATAGAGTACGGCCTTTTGGGGTGTATGGGAACGCCACCCCCATCCACCTGGTCCTATAGAGAGAGCTTTCAGAAAAGGGAAATCCGAATTGCATGGGGTATCAACTTATCCCAAACCATTCAATCATACGAGACAGCAATGTTACCAATTCCCTAGGGCCCTACAAATCAGCTATCTATTTATGGCAAGACAATATAAATAGAAAAAATAACTTATAATCACTCCGGAAATTACAGAACTAATTACATTAAAAGAGGAAGAAGGACGCCCGGGAGGAATTTACCCAGTGCTAGGGCGACTAATTACCTTGAGACGTTTTTTCATCTAATAAGCAGCTTCCCCTGGGCCCCTTTCCCAAAACGCATACCCTTATCACTCTTAAAAAATACCTATTCCTTTTATATCGGCCCCAAAAAAAGTATCGAATTACCAAACCCCAAAACAACCCCAAAATTCCTTTAACCGTTTTACATCAAAAAAAAAGCACCCAGGAAGCAACTTATTTTTTTCCCACGGGTCCAAAAAAACCAAAGGGTAAGGGGAGTTGGCCTGCCTTCTAGATTACAAAACAAAAAAAGGCTTCAAATAAAAAAAAAGGAATACCAATTTCTACTGCAGAAAACAATAGCCCTAATTTAAAGCCCTACAATATATTTCTATTTAGGTTTCAAGATTCAACTATTCTCCAGACTCAAAAGGGAGTATCCAATCCTTTTCAAACAGTCCTTGATGGGAAAAATGGAATTTTTCCTTTTTTAGGGCCAGCCTTCTCTCTCATCTTACCAAAACAGGCCCCACTTTAAAAAATCGAATGGATCCCGGCCACATGGGGATATCAGGAAACGAAACAGAGACGCCCTGGAAAGCAAGCTGCATCATCAAAAAAGACTCCCCATAAAAACCCAATTAACCCCCAATAATTAAAAACAATAAGCGCAAGAAGATTTTAATATTGGAAGAAACATCGCGTAACAAATAAGACGAAAGGAAGGACTATGCCCCAAAAACAAACCAAATAAGGGCCCAAAACCCCGGTTTTTAAAGACTTTAAAAAACCTTACCCAAAAGAAAATAACCATAAACAGACTCAGAAAGGCCATTTCCATTGAACGCATATCAAAATAAATTCAACCAAAATATCCCGCCTGAATGCCCCCACTGCGACGATCCCGAGACCATAATGCATCTCCTACTAGTGTGTCCTCATTACGACAGATGGCGCGACTCGCTCTATACAGCCCTACCAAACAACATCCAACATCCTCTTACAGAAACTGATATCCTCTCCAATTTAACTCTTAACTCCGTCAAAGAAATTTCAAAATTCGTCGCCAAAACGGGAAGAAAAATATAAAGTCCGATCAGCAGTAAATCAACCAGAAATCAACCAGCGGAAGGGATCTATGCATTGATATTAAACCCCTATAGTAGGCTAGATTAGCAGTCTCCTATACCTCCGCACAGGCGCGAGCGTAGCAAATTGAAGACTCAACCGGCCCATTTCAAGATGGCGATTTGGTGTTTTAATTTATGCTTTTTTAATGCAATAAAGTATTTTACTGGATTGTTTGATATGGTTTTAGCTTGTGCAGCATGGTATAAACAAAAGAAACAATACGAAGTGATTGCATAAGGGAATTTAGTAATCATTTGGTGTTAAAGGCTAGTATGCTTACCTGTCAACCTGGCGGCAATCTTGAGAACTATTTGGCCACAAATCGCTCCCATTTGATTTACATGTAAACTGTCATTTTAAGATGGCTTTCTAAATTGTACCGGAAGTGGACCACCGACTGCTGGTCTAGCCAATTATATAGGATGTCTATGGTTCTATGGTTCTCACCACCGCTAGAAGAAACAGCAACAACAACAACGGTTCATCATGCGGCATGCGCTGGAACTACCACACGAGTTTTTGGGACCCACTCTACACACTCTGCTTTCTTTACTCTCTGTTCGGAAAACGTTGACTAACTGAGTACCAGAAAACTAAGTTCCAGTTTACGAAAGTGGTTGCTGCCGTGGCTCATTATATTTTAGAGTACCACAATCCTCGGATGGTTATTTCGGATTAAACTTTCAATTTTAATTGAGTCCCACTTTACAGAAACCCACAAAATGAAAAGTTGAAGCCCAGTTTATAACCAGCGTCACTGGGACCAGTTTATTGAAGAAAACAGTAGATCTACCTAGTAGTGGGTTCTCTTATCATGATATTTGTGGGTCCCGTGTGCAATTTTGTGATAGAGTATTGAGAGTGGTATCATTTTTTTTTTTTTGTGAAGTACTGATTCATAAAGTGATGGTGGGGATCTGTGACACGCGACGGGAAGGGGTGGGGGGTGGGGGTTAAAATGTCAAAATTTTTAAATATAATCAAATTTTTTTCTCATTTTTTCTACAATTCTAAATTGTTTTAATTATTTTTAGCTTTTTAACACTTTATTAACTTATATATTTCAATAAATCATTAAATTGACCGCCATATTGGATTCAAAATGGCGGAAATAATTATTTCTTAAAATTTCCGCACATAGTCGTGTGGGATATCAGATTAAAGGTTTTTAAAACGTCTCAATATGGAAAAGAGAACTGTTTCTGGTCATGGTTATCACTAAAAGTACCAATATCGACATTGATTTGACTTGTAGACCAGTGTCCTACCGATTTCTTCAAAATATACTTTAAATTTTTATGTTGCCATTGCCAATATTTTTTTATTTTTTTTACTGCAGAGTACAAATGTATGACCTGGCATTATGGTAAAGTAAAATGACATCCCAACAAAATTTTAAGTTAAATATATTTTTTCCAATATATTTCAATACATTTTGTTTTTAGCACAAGAACATCGTACTATATTCAACAGTTCTTCAGGCACGCAAGGGATGTCACACATTACTGGCTCATACATTTATCATCATCTATAGTCCATCCAAAGTCTGTTACTGGTGGTATACGAGGGTTTGCAACATGCGGTTGCCAGTTGCCACCAAATCAATGCTTGATAATGAGCTCTTCTGATAGCTGGGCGTAGTGCAGCTTGAGTCGGTGGCATACTTATGCCTTATACTTGTTTTTTTTGTAAAAATACAAACAACCAACATAAACACCATCGTATCCCCACGTAGAGTATTTATTTTGGGCACTCGAAAGTACACAGAGCATTATGTATTCTTCAAGGACTCGATAGGTTTCTTTTCCAAAAATTTTTTTTTGTTCCACCTAGTGATGCAAGGGTTTCCCAGGACATTGTCATCAGCGTCTACAAACCTGTTCCAAAAACTAATCTTAGATTTGCCAGAAAATGAATCATAATGTCAGCTCCAGAAAGAGAATGCATTTCAATTAAAGCAGCAACTCTTTTTGTCCCATTGCTTCAGAATTTTTCGTATTGAAATTCGACGTGATTTAACCTCTGTTGAAACCAATAAGAATGTTTCTGGAGTTGTGAATATCGATGTGTTTTGGGCCAACACTAGAACGTCAGTGTCAGGAGTGAAGATAGTCAAGGACTGAGTCCCTCTTTCGGTTGCATGAAGTGCCAGACCTTGGTCTAGTGCCTATCAGAATTTGTTCGTGAACGTATCATTGATGACTGTTGATTTGTGGGATACGTTCCACAAAAAAAGTTGAGACTGTGTAAGACTTTGTAAAAGAAAGTAAAAGAAAAAACCCAAAACCCGGGTGTTGTTCATTAAAAGAAGACGGGAAAGTTTTTCCCAATCGTCTTGTTGTTCTATGTCATTCTCTCCCAAAAAATAAATCTAAAGGAATAAATTGGTAAATACGAGCTATCTGCTGTTCCATGCGTATGTTTGGGAAAAAATTTGGACCATGAACCACGTTCAATAAAAAGGGAAGCTAACGCACCCATTTGGAAGACCACGCATCCAAAGAACTGCAAGCTGTCGATATAGAATCTTCTAAATCCAAATGATAATCCCACTCTGAAATATCAGTTGGGATTGTAGATGCAATGGCAGAAATACACGCAATAAAGCTTGCAAAGGACACCAGGACAATTTCAGATTTGGCAGATCATTTTTGTAAGAAAGTCTTTTCAAAGTATGGGAGTTTCTCAGAGGTTCATGTTGTATTTGATACGTATGTTGAGAAATCGCTAAAAAAATCACAAAAACAAACGGCAGCTGGGAAAGCCCCCATTCAGTACAAAAAGAACCTCACACAATAATAAATCGGTCCCTCAAAACAAACTTATGTCCCATTTCAAAAATAAAGATTCGATTACAGAATCGTTGAGTAAAAGTATATTAAAAAGGGCTACAGACTTGAAGAAAATGTGTTGTTTCTTACCGCAACATTGCAAAAGCCACTAAACTTATGTCGACAAAGCATTTCTCAAAAAGAGGCCGACACGACAATCATTCTCCATGCACTTCATGCAACCGAAAAGGGGCTCAGTTCTTGACTATTATCACTCCTGACACTGACGTTCTAGTGTTGGCTACACATCGATATTCACAACTCCCAAAAGATTTTTATCTGTTTTAACAGGGGTTAAAAAACGCCTAATTTCATTTCGAAAAATTTCTTTAAGCATTTGGAAAAAAAACGAGTTGTTGCTTTACTCGAATGCATTCTCTTTCTGGAGCTGACATTACTGGTTCATTTTCTGGTAAAAACTAAGATTAGTTTCTGGAACAGGTTTTTTAGACGCTGATGACAAGTCCTGGAAGCCCCTTTCATCACTAGTTGGGAACAAAAACAATTATTGGAAAAGAAACCTATCGATCCTTGAAGAATACAATATGCTCTGTGTACTTGCGAGTGCCCAAAATAAATACTCTACGTGAGATACGATGGTGTTTATGTTGGTTTTTTTGTATTTTTTACAAAAAGCAAGTATAAGGCATAAGTATGCCACGACTCAAGCTGCACTACGCCCAGCAATCAGAAGAGCTCATTATCAAGCATTGATTTTGGTGGCAAATGGCAATCGCATGTTGCAAACCCTCGTATACCAACCAGTAACAGACTTTGGATGGACTATAGATGATGATAATCGTATGAGCCAGTAATGTGTGACATCCCCTTTTGTGCCTGAAGAACTGTTGAATATAGTACGATGTTCTTGTGCTAAATCAAAATGTATTGAAATATATTGGAAAATATATTGAACGTAAATTTTTTTGGATGTCTTTTACTTTATCATAATGTCAGTCATACATTTGTTTTGTACTCTGCAGTAAAAAAATAACTAAAATATTGGCAATGGCAACATAAAATTAATGTATATTTTGAAAAAATCGGTAGGACACTGGTCTACAAGTCAAAACAATGTCGATATGGTACTTTTAGTGGGTAACCATGACCATGAAACAGTTTCTCTTATCCATATTGAGACGTTAAATACCTTTAATCTGATATCCCACACGACTATGTGCGGAATTTTAAGAAATAATTATTTCCGCCCTTTTGAATCCAATATGGCGGTCAATTTAATGATTTATTGAAATATATAAGTTAAATAAAGTGTTTAAAAAGCTAAAAATAATCAAAACAATTTAGAATTGTAGAAAAAATGAGAAAAATATTTGATTATATTTACAAAATTTTGACATTTTAACCCCCACCCCCCACCCCTTCCAGTCGCGTGTCCCCGATCCCCCCCCTCACTTTTCTGAAACAGTACTTCACAAGGAAAAAAAAGATACCACTCTCCAATACTCTATCCCAAAATTGCACACGGGATTAGTTTTAAAAAAACCCACTATAGGTCAGTTTTGATTTCTACCGTCAGAATGGGCGCATGTCATCTTTGCATGTCATACTGGGCCTTAAAAAGAAAATAGTCCATATTTCACTGACGATTATTGATGTTGTGTTGCAGACAATTTAACCACCCCCCTAACCTGGTAACTAACTATTATTTATATATAATCCATACTTATTTCCAGAAGCGAAACACACCCCCTTGTATTTTTTTTAAAACTTTGAGTCCTCTCAAGAAAATAGTCCCTATTGTGAGTGAGCGACGGCCGACGCATTTGCCGCCTTCCTTGTTTTGCCGCTATTATTTCTAAAATGGCGTCCAACGATGAAGATCGCGTCCCTGTGGATCAAGTTATAAAAGGTAGAAACTTAGTTGCTAGACTGGAACATAAGACCTACTTAGCAGTATTTTATCGTAAGAAAGAAGATAATTTGTTGTTACACTAAAATTTAGCCTAGACCTTAGAACATAGGCCTACACACCCGAAATCCTTTCCGTTACAAAACTACTTCGTTAGGTTAGCCGAACTTTCCGCTGGCTAGGCCTAGCCCTAGCCTACAGTGCGCCGCGCTAGTTCTAGGATATTTTCGAAAAGAGCGCACCCGAAATCCTTTCCGTTAAGTGTATAAAAGTTGGGACCCGCCAAGTACCAGTTAGTTATTATACTTAAGTTATTTTCCTTTGCAAGTTGAATGTTGTCGCTTGTCGGCAGGGCCTAGCTACCTAAAAGCTAGGCCTAGGCCTAGGCCTATTCTCACAGACCACGTTTATCACGCGAGCCGAGTCCGAACTGAAACATATGAACTGACCTCAGTACGAACTGAATTCGCCTGCTAAACACCTCGGTACGGACTGAGTCCAGCTCGGTAACGAAGCCGCGCCGAGCTCGGTTGTGCGGGCTGAGATATGCGTGATAAACGCAAGCAAACTCAAATGACAGCTCACGGCCATCTTTATAATTAAATCACCTCAAAGAAATCTACGAGACAGTGCGCTAGCCGCGTTCGACTAATCGATTAGTCGTGAAGCAGCAGCTCGACATAAGTATCTAGTGGACCCTGAGCTGATGTCAGTCACGTTTAACAGTCGGTGATATTTTGTGAAAACCACGCCCCTGTTGAGTACGAACTGAGTTCGTATAATCTAGTTCGGACTCGGCCCGTGTAGTAAACGTTAGTGAACAACCATTTTCTAGCCTATAGGCCTACTAAAATAGTGCATTTAAATCACTTTTAATTGCATGCCGAGCTGGCCTAGCCTATGCCTCCCGGTACTTTTCAGTTGGGACCGGCCAACTTTTCAACGCTGTTTTTCTTCATTAAAAACAATGTGTTAACAATATATCGGGACTCGGGAATTACCTATATGTTTACGTTACGCCGGGACTCAGGATACAGGAACAAGTACAGGTTTACAGATTACTCGACAGACGATGTGATATTAAACACAATTTACTTGCGTACGATCAGGGTTCACAAGTAGGCTACCTAGTCTACAGATTACAACAGTTCTACTGACTGACGCCATCTTTGGTGGTAAAACAAAACTAGGGGCCTAGTAGGCCGTGACTTCTTCTTTTGAAGCCACTGGATTGTAGAGCTCACAAATGAAAAACGTTTTTTAATTTGAGATTTATATATTATTAAAAAATACACTTAGACCTAGGCCTACATGTTTAATTTAATTCTGTTTTATTAATAACGGAGTGTATTCAGGGTTCCCACCGACCTGGAAAACCTGGAAAAGTCATGGAATTGAAAATATGGGTCAAAATGACAGGGAATAGTCGGGGAATTAAGCAAAAAATTCAAAAACCTGGGAAAGTCAGGGAAAATGGGAATTTATTTAAATCTAGGCTTAGGCCTATTTGGTTTACTCAAAGAAAATATATTTTCACCGAATTTGTGAAAATGTTTTTCCCGACTCCAAAGTCAGAAATTTTTTTAAAAATCAATCATTTGTTTTCGTTGCTAAAATAACAGTTTAAGGAATCTAGCGGTTTGAATTCACCTTAAGGTGAAATCTAGCTGATATTTAGGAAAGCGTCCACAACACAATAACACAAAAACCACATTATTTTGGTATTGCATTCAACCCACAACTTTTTTCTAAAACGCACCAAACGCACTCTAAAAACCTGATTTTCAAAATTTTCACCTGCGGCGCTATTGTTGGGGGGGAGGCCCCCCAAACCCCCCGTACTTGGTCCCTATATAATACTCCCGGGGTATTATATAGCCCACCCGGGATGAAAAACCTGAATTGAACACTGAGCCTATGTATGTGTGTATCTGTTAGGGGATCCCCCGTAGAAATTTTGCGGGCGGGCCCATGAATCGAAGTTCCGCCCTGATGAAGTACGGGGAAATAAATTTGGGAGCGTATCGAGGGGGTGCTGCGTTCCCGGCAAGCTCTGTTTGGGCGTGTATCACACCTGGAATTAAGCAAAACTAGACCTGGAAAAGTCAGGGAAATTGATTCTAAAAAAAAGTAGGAACCCTGTGTATATTCGTACGTTGGACTCTCAGTTATGTTAGGGTATCACGGGACGTAAATATTTGTTGTGTAAATTGTACGTTTGGCGCGGCCAATCGCCCCGCTTTTTCTACTTTTGGCAAAATTCCTTTTCGGTTGAAAGTCCTTTATATTTAAAATAGAAACGTTAGGCCTAAAGGTTTTGTAGAGCAAGCATCCAACGAATTAATTAATTTGCGATTTCGTACATCCAACGTATCAATATACACGGGGTTCGGAGTGTATATTCGTACGTTGAATTCTCAGTTAAATTTTAGGGTAGGCTATCACTGGACGTAAATATTTGCTGTGTAAATCGTACGTTGGACGCGGCCAATCGGCCCGCTTTTTCTACTTTTGGCAAAACTCCTTTTCGGTTGAAAGTCCTTTATATTTAAAATAGAAACGTTTAAGGTTTTGTAGGCCTAGGTTCTTTTTGTTGTTTTTTCACATCAAATGGTGTATTTTGGAGTATTTTACAGCCACTCCGGCTTAAAAGGGGAAAAGTACAAAAAATTTAAAAAATTAATTTTTTTTTTTTTTTTTTACTATTTGAAAGATAATGCATGTAATTTTATGAAACCAAAAATAGTTTTTTTTTGTAAAATAACTATTAGTCTGTAGGCCTATTTGCCATTGAAATTATAGCTTTTGTTGGTGTAAATGGATGATGATTTTTTACAAAAAGTTGGCAGCCTGGTGTTCTAAAGCATCAGCTGGTACCTCCATTTTAAGCAGTTCATAAGTTAAGGTCATGTGTGAAGAATCTAATCTGTGAATTTCAAGTCTTTATGTAATTATATATCACACCATTTATTAATGAACAATGTAATCATGTTTGTGATGTAACATCCGTGACAAAAAAGGCAAATAAGTTGTTTTTTGGTGTATACCGTATTGTTCCGAATATAGCACGACCTGGAATATAACACGACCCCCAATTTTTCAGAATCATTTCAAGAAAAAAGAAAAAAATCAAAGAAAATTAAAATGTACATGAAACACTTACAACAAAACATTTTGAACAATGTTAGGGCCTAGGCCTTTGGTTTTTAACAGGGTAGGGCCAAGCACAAGCTCACATGTCAACCACAGTTCACCAGTCTGATTCCTGGACTACGTATTACAGCAGGTTTAATTCGCATTAAACGAAAGCACTTTGGTTCAAAACGATTGCCGAGTCTGATATACATATCGAATTTGACCCAAAGCGATTCCGATCCAATTCACTTTAAAGAAGCGAGTTGGAGTATTCGATCCGAAGGCTTGAACCTGATATACACTTCAAAGCGGTTCCGTACACGCCCACGCCATCTCGCCACCTCCTGCGATCTGTTGTTTGTTTTTCAAGCATTGGCAGTAAAGGCTTCCAGTTTTCGCTCTATTCCTTTGAATTTTCAACCTTGCGACGTCAAATCTAGTAGAAGATAATTATTAATTCTATGACGAAGAGGTTATGGCTGGCCTGTAGTGCAGCCATGTTGGATCCACTTTGAAACTAGAAATCAGTTTGGGTTGTTTGATATACGGTGCGTATTTCAAACCGATTCCTTTCAAAGCGTTTTGAACAAACCGCTTTGGACGTCCTGTAATACGTAGTCCTGGTCTTCAATGTTTACGTCGTAGGCCTAGGCCTAGCTCCTTCGCAATCCCTTGCTGATTTGTAAGGCAGAGGAACCTTTCTTTTCCACGCGATCAGCAGTCTTCATTTGTTCATCTTGAGCCATTTCATCTTCTCCTTCATCACTCATTATTACGTTAGGTAGACTCTTAGCAACGTAGATAGGCAACCCCGACGAACCAAATCTATGTAGGTCAAGCTAGGTCACGATGTGATCACGGCCAAGAATTCTGACGACTAGCAGACAGTTTCGCCCAAGGTTCGGCCGAGTTCAGTGGCATCGAGTGGGTGGGCGGGGCGAAGCGCAGCAGACGATGCGCGGGAGTTGTATAGAGGCGTGGCCTATGTTCAGGCGCTATTTCAAATGCAAGCGCGCGGAAATAACGCGAGTGCTGTTTTTGAGATTGTATTTTCGGAAAAAAACATCGCGCTATATTTGGAACAATACGGTAATAGTTCTTATATTTACTACAAGTTGGTGATGTTGACAATGTACTTGTAGACTAACCTTTAACATTTTCTAAGTGTTCTTAGCTTTAAACATTTCCGAGAAATAGTGTCACGGATGTTAGGCCTACATGTCGCGGATGTTGTTGAAAGATTGTGATGTGATTACTCACTTGAAATATGATCAATCAATTGTATTGAAGGGGTTTATTTAAAAATAAAATTGCTGATGTGTGGCCTAATCTTTTTCTTGTCTAGATTTTTAATACGCAAAATATATGGTCCTTGTCACTGTTATTTCAAACTTCGATAGTATTTGTAGCCTATTACATGTTTGTAAAAGTTTGTATTATTATAAAAACAACACTGCCCTACCTATTTGTAAGTTTATGTAAACATATAAAACATAACATAACATATTGGAAAACTATAATTATATTATACAATAAAGGAAATACGTTAAAGAGTTAAGAGCCGAGCTTTGCCCAACTCGAATGCGCGCACTCAGGTGTTGATGATTTCTGCTGAACGGTTGGTAATATTAATATCATTACCAAATTTTGCATGGATGTTATTAAAGTACATTTATATTTATATCCGCAATTGGTTGCAATAATTAAGCCTTAAAGATCCATTGCGAGGCATAGGCGTAAGTCCAAAACGTGAAAAAAAGAAATCCAAAACAAGGATTCCAATTCTGGAAATTCCCACCAAACCGTTTATCTTAGGATAAAAACAAATTAACCTACGCGTTCACATTGATTTAAACGTTGATATCTAGTTTGCAAATTTGAGTTAAAAAATCTGTTTCCTTGGAATAAATTCCCGAAGTTGACCAAAATGGAGTAAATTTCGGTGATTTCACTAAATTTTAATTCAAAATCAATGAATTAGGTAATTCATTCATTCATTTCATTTTCATTTCATTTTTATTTTCGTAATGTTGACCCGTTACAACATCAGCTGGTCTGGGTATATTACATGTCATTGCCCATCCAGGCATGTCTAAAAACTAAAAAAAGAAAATTTACTTACAACCAGTTTCTGTACAACAATAATAATTACATAAAATGCAACAACACTGCAGACCCTTATGTAAAAAACAATTCAACCATGGATCACAATCATTGGTTAAAATTAGTTCAAAGTTAGGTAATTAAAATTGTAACATTTAACAAGTTGTAGCATTAAGCATTATACAAACACCACCTTTTGTTTATTTTGGTCACACTGTAAAATATGCCTCTACAGAATAAAATGCATTTTTGACTAGGTACTTGTGTATTTTCTCTATCTGCTTATCCTTATTTCCTATTTCTCTAATACCCTTTGGGAGCTTATTGAATATTGTTTGGCCTGTAATACAATAACCCTTTTGGTACCTAGTTGTTCTACTGCGTGGTATGTTAAAATCCCCCCTATGTCTTGTGTTATACTGGTGAATGTCTTTATTTAACGTTTGGTCTCTGTCTGTCTGCTGTTTAATAATTAGTTTCAACAATTCATATATATAGATACATGGTACCGTAAGAATCTCTAATTCAATGAATGTTGCCACACAGGACTCTCTGAAGGCTAGTCCTCCTATTATCCTTATCGCTTTTTTTTGGAGTATGAAAATGTCCCCTAGGTGAGTGGTGCTTCCCCATATTTGTATTCCATATCTGAGTAGTGACTCGAAATATGCGTGATATGCAATCTTAGCTGTTTGCTTGCCTGTGGCTGCCTTAATCACCCTCAATGCAAAAGATGCCGAACTTAATTTAGAACTTAGTTTGGTTATATGGCTTTCCCAGTTTAGATTTTCATCTGTGATTACCCCCAGGAACCCTGTATTCGTTACTCGCTCAATTTTTTTATCATTAAGTTGTAATTTTGGGAAGTGTTCTATATGCTTCTGCCAAAAATGGAACTGAATAAAGCATGTTTTAGTCTCATTTAGTGCTAACTTGTTTGCTACCAGCCATTGGTAAATTAGTTTAATAATAATTACTGCTTCCCTCTCGAGGCTTTCCAGACATTTATTAAATAGCAGCGCTGTTATGTCGTCTGCAAAAAGAATTAACGTTATTTCTTTAATATATTTTTGTAGATCATTTATATAAACAAGGAAGAGGGTAGGACTAAGGACCGAACCTTGTGGTACTCCGGCCACCATCTCTAACCAGTTTGAAGAGAATTCTGTACAAAGCCCTCTCTTATTATATCTTATTTTTACTTTTTGTTTTCTTCCCCCAAGATACGATTTAAACCACTTCCATGCCACCCCTCTTATACCATAGAAATCTAGCTTGCTAAGAAGTACATTATGGTCAACACAGTCGAACGCTTTTGTCAGATCGCAAAAAATGCCCAAAGCATATTCTCCCTTATCCATTGCTTTCAGAGTAAGATTTTCCAATTCTGCTAGAGCCGTTATAGTCGATTTGTTTTTTTGATAACCATGTTGTGATTTTGATATTACATTATTACTTTCCAGGAACTGGACGACTCGAAATTGTACTAATGATTCCAGTACCTTTGCAAATATTGGCAACATTGAGATTGGCCTATAGTTGTTAATATTAGCTGGGTCCTCTTTTTTATAAAGAGGAGAGACCACGGATAGCCTTAGATTATTTGGAAAGATACCGGTCTCTAGCGAGTTATTAAATATATGGGTTAATGGCCCTTTTATTAAGTGAACGCTTTTTTTTATTATTAGCGTTGAGATGTCATCCCACCCGCACGCTGTTGTGTTTTTTTAGTTTTAGGACAGTTTCCACCAACTCCTTTTCCGTGACCGGTGTCAAAGTCAACGAGTTCCCTAACGGTTCACTCTGTTTTTTTATCATCTCCTTTGGGGTCTTCGTCTTCCCCGTTATTGGTTATTCTCTTGCTTTGTGGCTGGTCGTCTGGACTCACTGATTTGAAAGCATTTGCAAAAAACGTATTAAATTCTGAGGCAACCTCTAGTGGGTTTTCAACATACCGGTCCGTTTTATTTGTTCCCCTAATATGCAGTTTAATGTTTTTCAATTGTTTTGTATTCGTTGAGAACGTTTCTTTGCGTACTATTTGCCAAATGGCTCTACTTTTATTTTTAGCTTTTGTAATAAAATTGTTATTATTTACGCGTTTTGCCTTCTTCAAGTCTTTTTTATATTTTGATTTAAGGGCCTGATACTTAAGCTTTGTTTCCATATCATTATGGTATTTCATTTGATGATGGAGTTGTTTAAGTTGTTTACCAGTGTTTTTGAGCTGCGGAGTAATCCAACTTTTCGTTTTAGTAGTCTGTTTTTGCCGTTTTGGAAAACACGCTTCGTAGTGACTTTTAAAGATGCTAAGAAAAGTATTGTATTTTTCATTTGTATCTACTGCATGTAGCACCCCCACCCAAGTTTCATTTGCAAGGTTATCCAGAAACATTTTTATATTTTCATCATTAAATGACCTCCCCTGAAATTTCATAGTGTCATTTAGAGGTTAAGGCAATGTTTCTTTTTTAAATGTAATCACTTGTGCATTATGATCCGAAAGTGTGGTTGGAAAATTTTGTATCATGAAAGTCTTATCATTTACATTGGTTACTATGTTGTCAATAAGCGTTTGTGACGTGTCTGTGCAACGTGTTGCTGTTTTGATTACCGCTTTAAAGTTGTATGATTTTAGTATTAGTTCAAAATTACATTTTTCTTTAGAGTTTTTTAGCAAGTCGATGTTAAAATCTCCACATATGATACTTATTTTTTCCCCTTGTGCAGTTTATCTAAAAGTTGATTTAGTTTATCAAAGAATATCTCAACCTCCCGTTAGGTGGTCTGTATATACAAGTTATTATCCCCTTTACTTTTGATTTACCTTCCATCTCCAATTCAATACTAGAGCATTCAAACTGTTTTTCCATGTTAAGTTTGTTTAAGTCATGCCGTATGGATACCTTTTCTAACGAGTTTCTACAAAATATACAGGTGCCACCATAATTTTCCTTAAGTCTAGTCGAGTACGTTGCCAGTTCAAAGTCAGGTAATCTTACATGTCGAAGTTCATTTTCTTGTCTCCAGTGCTCTGTCAAACAAATTACGTCTAAAAGGGGGAAATCGTCCAGTAAGGCACTGATTTCATTAATTTTATCTGGGTTCCCAATACTCCTAATATTCTGATGCATGATTGATAACCCAGAAATGTCGTCTGTAGGCCTGGTGATCCCCTTTGTGTTGATGTCTAACTTGCTCCTATTTTTGCTACTGGTGTTAAGTATTTTGCATAGGTCTCTGTTTTCCCTCATTACTGTTTTTGATCTGCTATTGATTTTAAAACTAGTTTTACATTCTTTATTCTCTTTATTTTTCTCCAATAAATTGGCAGAAATCACCTCTGTTGTCCTTTTTAGTTTTCCGTAGGCCTAGTATGTTTTAGGGCATATGCCACATCCCTATACAGTGTTCCTAGTTTTATTGCCCCTCTGGTGTTAGGGTGAAGCCCATCTTTGCTGATGTCTTTAGGATGAATATTTTTATTTGGGTTAATAAAGATACCATTAAAACTTTCTCCTACCCATTTTAAGCCTGCATTTACCTTGTTGATAAAACTTGTGTCAATGTCTCTCCTATATAAAATGCCACTCACCACTATTTTGGCATCTTTGTGCCTTGTTTTAAGGCATACACTGCACCATATATATCCCCCATTAAGTGGTCTGCACTTTTTGTTGATTTTAAGTCATTGGTACCTACTTGGAGCACTATTACTTCTGGATTTAGACCATTTGTGTCTCCTTGTTCTATTCTGTTTTCCAATTGTTCAGTTCTTATTCCTGGGTACACTAACACCTCACTGCCTTCCGTCTTGCATACCTCTCCTGCCCATCTCACCATGGAGTCCCCAATTATCAGGACATTGCTGAGTTTCTTGGCTGTTGATCCTGGGTTCTGCTTTTCTACCTCCGTGTAGTCTCGACTGGCATGTGTTTTGTTGTTGGCCATATTTGGCCTATCCTTTTTAGTCCAAGTTATATTGTTGTTACGTTGGACCTTCTCGAGGTTCCTCTTCTTCTAATTCCTGTTGTCTCGCTCCTGTTTTCCTTCTTGGGACCCGACTGTAGGTGTCAGTGCCTGGCGTTTCTACTAGGCCTAGTGCTGTTTTTTCCTGACGGTTGTTTGTCAAAGTTGCCGCGACCCTAACCTCACTTTTTAAAATTCGACTATTTTGTTCTTATTGTTGTTAAATACACGTAGGCCTACTGGATAGCAAAGATTTATTCTTTATTGCCAATAGCGTGAAGTTTGATAACAGTGTTATAAACCGTTTACCCAGAAAAACCAGAATGCTAGCGTCTAAACTTGTCTCCGCGCCAGCCTCAGCAACTCCTTAACATCGCATTTATTTTATTTTACAATTTTATTTTGAACCCAAAAAATTTAGATACTATAGGCCTAGATAAGGAATGCTTGAATTTGTAACTAAGAATAACATAGTAATATAAATTGAAAATGGCTAGAAACTGGCAAGGCAAAGTGTGTGTAACATCCGTGACAAAAATCATTGTAACATCCGTGATGCACACAAAAAATCATAACAAATAATATCATTTATTTTTAAAACAATGAATGGGTGATTATAAGGGGTCATCTTTCATGGATAAGCTCTATGTAGGCTATATGGAAATGTAGCTGTCTGGGTCAGGGACCTGAATTTTCTATCTTTTGATGATGATCCGGGATCCACTTCCCAAACAATGTAACATCCGTGACACCACATTTCACTCAATATATCTAAAAATTACAATTGATTTAAAAATCTTTTTCACCTTATGGTAGGTAGTGTGTAAACACAATTGTCTCAGTATAAAACATTACAATTAATTAGTTCATTTAAGATTTTTAGCTCTATAAAGAGTGAAATGTAACATCCGTGACAAGCCGGAGTGGCTGTTTAGTGAAAGAAATTATGATTTTATTATGTTCACAACGTAGGCCTACTATTTGTATACATCGTTGATACCACGGTCCGTGGTTGATACTTTAAGAACCCGACCAATAGCAAGCATCCAGCGTATGAATTAATTTGCGATTTTGTAAGTCCAACATATCAGTGTACAGTAGGCCTATTATTAATTGTAAGCTATAGGCCCTAAGTGGCGAGGAGTGACGCGGCCTAGGCCTACCGTACTGAGATGTTGTACTCACTGCAAGTAATAACATAAAAAAGTAGAATCATCACGTTTTAGGACAGGTGTTATATGCCCAAAACCTTAAACGTCGCTACCGGTATTTTAAACGAAAGTCCTTTTGTGTTGAAAGTCCTTTATATTTAAAATAGCGACGGTAAAGGTTTTGTAGGCACTGGAGTACAGTGTTCTCCCCAGACCCGGACCGTCGGGCGGCTCCCGGCAATATTTCCCTGCCACCCGGCAAAAGTAAAAATTTTTATTTTTTTATTTTACTAAACGTTTTGCGAATTTAAGCATCATTCACAATCAGTTCTAAGGCGTAAGGCGCAAGGCCTAAGGCGTAATAATTTGTATTGCCGAGTATGTAGAGCCTATTTCAATCAGAACGTTCACAACACGTCCCAAGTTGCAAGGCGTATGGTTTATGTCGTAACGAATTGCCCAAAATCCAATTCTTACGACGGTTTCTTACGACGAGCCTATCACGAACAAGGAAACTCCACAGCTGACTGTACGCGCATGCGCAATACACAGGAGCAATGAAAAATGATATGGTTGTTGTAAACGCCTAGCATTTCTTACGACTTACGCCTTAGACCTTGCGCCTTACGACTTAGAACTGATTGTGAATGATGCTTCAATAAACTCTAACCGTCCACTAAACGTTTAAACGTCCCATCCCTAAACTGCAGCGCAGATTGTAAACAAAATCGTGGAGGAATGCATTTGAACGAAACACATAAGTTGGCAAAATGGCAATCATTGCTATGATCATGAACATTCACAGCACACAAGGAGCACACACAAGTGAACAATTTTAGCAATTTTCTAATTTTATTGATAGCTAGGACGAATTTTAAAGTAATAAAAATGAAGTCATCAAAAATCAAATACAACAATGTTTCAAGTTGTAGTAATTGTAAACCTACAAATCTTAGATTATAAACACTTAGAGGACTACAGTAATTCACATAGCCTACATTACAAAGGAGAAAATAGGCTTAGACTATGACTTCAATCAAATTTGAAATGTTCATACCAAAACCAACTAAATAAGCTACTTTAAAAGGGCTTCAAAAACCTCTAAAACTCACCAAATCGAATCTAGGATCTCAAAATTTTTCCGGGGGCAAGCCCCCGGACCCCCACTATTTTTGGCCCTACCCGGCAATGTTTATGGAATACCCAGTGAACATTTTTTTCTGGGGAAAACACTGGAGTATTTTAGTGAAAAGGTTGGTACCTACTAAGTAAAATCAAGATATAAATGTTGAACATGGTGGACCAACAACACTGAAATGTCCTAGTGTTTGTGTTCAATCTGTGTTCATTTTTCCATATAATTGGTATATTTTCAGAGTGATTAGTTTTGATAAATTGTTAATAATGAGTTCTTCATTTAGGTATTTCTCATTTGAAGTTGTTTTTCATTGTTTTTAATGGAAAAACAGTGTTGAAAAATTAAAAGTTTGCCGGTCCCAAACGAAAAAGTAGGCCCCTACGTACCTGCCGCCCGGCCTAGTCCTACAATCTCGGGAGCTTCTCACGGAGAATAGGCCTAGGCCTATATTAAAAATAAATTTTAGGAGTATTCCCTATTCTATCTCTTCTTGTCTTGCCCACTGTGCTCCTCAGGAATCTCATCTCTGCCGCCTGTACATAGGGTGTATGGTTTTCTTCTCTGTCCCCCATAGTCCAGGTTTCTGCCGCATATATGAGGATCGGTGTGAAGTAGGTCTTGTATAGTGTCATCTTGCACTGTATGGGTATTTCCCTATTCCACACCAGGCCTTTTACGCACTGGTAGAAGTTACTGGCCTTTTGAATTATGTTGGTAATTTCCATTCCTACTTTGTGTAAATGTTGACCCAACAGGTCATGCCCTGTGTCAAGTCTGAACTGGGCAGATGAGACCTTTCTGTTCTTATATCTGTGTGGTTTTGTCTTTCTTCCATGGCTTGTCCTTTGCATCCTCCTCCCACTTCCTCTGCACCGAATTCTTGGCAGCAGATGTTAGATGGGACTTCTGCCTTATAATAAGACAAGGGTGCCTTCTCAGTTTGTGGCATCTTGCTGCCCCTCTTTGCCAAGAAGTCTGCCTTCTCATTACCATGCAGATTGCAGTGTGCAGGTACCCACTGCAGTATAACTTCTTTTCCCTCATTATTCAGTCTCAGCATGTGTAACTTACATTCCTTGACCTTGCTGTCCACCTTATAATCTTAAATTTATAAATTACTTCAATATATTTTCATGTATTACATTGACATTCTAGGCGTCCTCCAGCTGTCGCGAGCGAACGAACTCAAGCGAGAGATGAAGGCCAAAGATCTGGACCAGTCCAATAATGAACAGGCAAAGAACAAGAAAAGCCGTCTTCTAGCGGATGCTAAATCCCAGATCATCTCGTTAAAACAAAAACTTGATGCACGCGACCTGGCAGAGAAGAACAATCTGTGTAAAATTAGAATTCTGGAGAATGATAAAAGTGTACTTCAAGACGCGGTTCGTACAACTGAGGTGAAAATGCAGGAGATGGAAAACGCTAACAACACTCTTATCAAGGAGAAAAATATTGCGATAGAAAATCGAGTCGATCTTCTACGTGCCCGTAGTGCGATCAAGGCATTGAAAACTCAATCAAGTAAGCTGCAGGCGGCAGAAACGGCTAATGTTTCAACACGAAAGAAGGATACTAAGAAGATTAAGGGCCTAGAATCTAAAATAGAGACACTTGAGAAAGAGAAGACCAAGCTCACTACAGGGTTAGAATCCTTAATACCTCAATTAACAGCTTTGAAAGAGCAGATGAAAGCGGACAAGAAGGCAGAAATGGCCGAGAAGATCAATGCAAAGGGAGCCAATTCTGAAAAAAACAAAGTTCTTGTACAATTGTATGCTGTACGTTCAGCCCTAAATGAATTGAAGTCTGAAAAGAAGACTTTGGACAAACGCTGTGTCGTGGCAGAAAAACTTAAAGAATCGTTGGCCCATGAAGTGGTTGAGCTACAGAAGCAGGTGAAAAATTTGTTGACCGCAGTCAAGACTCTGCAACAAGAGAAAACGGAAGCAGTGATTAAGGCTAATGTATGCAAGATTATTGTACTAGTTAGAAATATTAAGGTGCATGTACAGGTTGTGACACTTCACTTTGGTTGTGTTGTGTCAGTATTGGAAATGTTATGAATTTTATGTGAAAAATAAGGTACCGGTAGTGTAGTGTTATGGTTGCTATGATACGCTGTTTTGTATTCGTAGTATTGCCAATTTTCCAGCCGAGTGGAAATTCTTATCTAATAAAGAGCCCAAAACAGTCAATACACAAACAAATTATTTGAAGAAATTGGACTCAAATTTAGAAGCCACTGAAACATATTTCGCCATAGATTGTAGGCCTACCTTATGTTGAAAATACATACCACTATTCAGATTCAGATTTAGTTTTTATTAACCAATTAGACAGGTACATGGCCCACTGTGTGGCACACTACATGTGTGTTCATTTTGCAGGATATCCAGGAAGGTATAGAGTCTTATACACAGGTCTACAATCAGCAAGACAGAATTATCAAACGGGAGAAAGTCAAGTACCAGCACAAGGAGGCTTCACATCAAATTGAAATGGCTAAAGTGTATCAGAAGGAATTGACTCTGGTTGCCGAGAAGAAACAGATGCTTTTGAAATTTACCGCTGATGAGAAAACCTGGGTAAGACCAACATTGGGTTGACATACGTGATCTTATTAGGCTACACTTATAGTGATGTAGGTATTTGTGTGGGTAGGAACTTTAAAAATGCTTTCCTTTTACAGGAGCTTTTGAAGGAGTGTTGTCCATTTTTAGTTGGAGAAACTTCAAAAACCAAAGTTACAAATATTGGAGAAATTTTAAATTTTCTTTTATAAGTTCCTTTCACTCTTTAGAGGTGTTAAAACTAGTGTTGCCCAACGATATCGATATCGCCGGAAAATAGAGCCAATTTTTTATATCGATATCCTCGCGTCTTATCGAAAATATCGCAATATCGCTTTAAATGATATTGAATTGTTATTCTGTATTCACTAGGGATGTGCAAACCCACTATTTTGACTTCGAACTCGAACTTTCCCAGTTAAAAAAAACGAACTTCGAACTTTACAAAAATTTCGAACTGTATCGAACTTGAACCCAACTTAAATCCAAAACAATCCAATCAATCCATAGCTGAATCTTTGATTTTGTATGGCCTTTTAGCTTGGGGCAATGCTTCGCGGTGTCACATTCAAAGGGTTGAAGATTTACAAATAAAAATGTTAAAAATGGTAATGTGTGACTTTAAAACCGATTCTGAACTCCCATAAACAAATATTTTCTTTTTGTAATGTGATGCCAATATCTTCATTGTTTATATATAGATTTATATTACACTTCTATTTTAAATCAGATTTCAAGATTCCGTTAGACTCATGCAAGGATACAAGGCTAAAAGTGGCGGGGGCATTCAAAATTCCCAATTTTAACAACAAATACGGCCAACGTTCACTTTCTTATTCGGTTCCTTCTACGTTCAACTTGATGCCCTCCTCACTGAAAACCTTGTCTAACATTTCAAAAATTAAAACTGAACTAAAATCTTATCTTCTTTCTGACGCCTTTTGATAATGTTTTCCGATTTATTTATTTATTTTTCTTAGCTCTTTGTTCTTTTTCTGTAATTTTCTGGATTTCACAAATTAACTGAATATGTCAATGTCATTAGGGAAGACGACGGGTACCCGGGTACGGGTACGTGTTTCCACTACCCGTTTACCCGTAAAACCCGGTTCCTGAATTGAATGCTAATGTAAACATGCGCTTTCTCATATCTTTTGTGCTTGGCGGCGTTTTTGTTTTGAATTATAATGTCCTTTGTTCATGCCGCCGAATTGTGCAGTGTGCTGAGTATGCCCCCCCCCCCCCCCCCCCCTCCTGCCTAAACACTCGTGCGATCTTCCAGAGATTATACTGCGTAAATAATTACCACAACATCACTTATGTTTTCAATCTGCTAGAAGTCAAAACTTAAAAGCTATCACCCATGGTGATAAACCTTTCCTTATCTTGTTTACTCTAATTCGGGCTCCAGTCCCCCCCACCCACGCCCCGCGTGAGTGGTGACCTTGACTTGACTGTGTCAAGATATAAAGCAGATGCGTGAGTGTTATCTTAATGGCCCGCTACTGTTCCTCTTTCGTGATTATGAAATACTACTTCATCGGCACGTCATTGTTAAGCAAGCGAAGCGAGCGTTTCCATTTGACTCTGCCGGAAAAATTAGTCACTGTTTTTTTTTTTGTTTGTTTGTTTGTATGTCTCGCCATAACGTTCGAACGGAGGCTCGGATCAGGTTGAAATTTTGACCATCCGCAAACTTCGTTCTCGATTGAATGCCATTAGTTTTGTGGCAAAATCGTTCAAAAAGTTAAAGAGTTACATTAAAGTTAATCGAAAGTTTTTTTCTAAAACTTAACGGGGACAAAATCTGAGATAGCCAAATCATTTAGAATGTCCGTCCGGTCACGAATATGTTAATTTTATTTTGATCCGATAAGTAGTGTAGATGGAAATTACATTATAACAAAAGTAACGTTGCCATGGCAACGAAAAGACGCGCGAAGTTTCTAATGCACTGCCACCTAGAAGTAATCAAAATACTTTCGAGGAAGCAGTCTATTATTTGTCAACAAAGAGTTTAAATAGTTTTCCCAAGGAGTCAAGGTCCTCTAGATGGCGGTGGATTTTATTCACAAAGTAAAGGTTTACACACGGGTTTACCCAAATACCTTGGCAATAATAAATAATATTGGAAACATGGCCCTGTGGACAGCGAACGTCGCAAATTTTAAAATTTAAAAAAATGTGCAATGTGGGTCTAGCTATAGCACGTGCTCGCTTATCAACGCGTCCAACTGAGCGTTTCCTAGTTTATAGAACAACATTACGTCGTCCGAGATATTACGATAATTGATGAGCGCGTTTCTTCACAGTTCATTAGACACCCCACACGATTCTTTTGTGTTACTACCCAGGTAACCCGCGAGTAATGTGGACGGGTACCCGGGTCGTAAAAAAGTCGGGTTTCGTCATCCCTAGGCCTATATGTCATGCAACCATAGTATTTATATATACATGTTTTTCATGTTTATTTTGGTTATATGTTCCGTTCTCTGTATTGTCACCATCTTAAATAATTTATAAATTGCCTTTACCCCACAGTTAAGCCTTTTTCAGGCTTTGTGGGTTTCTTGATCATATTCTTGTTAGATTTATTTCTGTATGTAACATTAATTATTTATTTGTACAATTTTGCTATGCTGTATGAGTCATGTACGTTCTATGACAATAAATTTGTATAATAAAGTAATTTGTTACCCTACAAAAAAAAAAAATATCAAACCGTAATAATAGGTAAAATAGTGTTAAGTCTGGACCGGCACCTCCACCAAGAAAGTATGTAACTTCTGGACTGGCACCTCCACCATCCATTTTTTGGTTTTTAAATTTGTACCTGTAAACTGGGAACCATTTTTTGACTTGTCAAATAATATGTTACCACACACCACTACAAATTAGGAAAAGAAAAAAATGTTTTTTTTTTCAAACTTCGAATTTTTTTTTGAGTTCGAATTTTGAACGTTCGCACATCCCTTGTATTCACGTTGATAGTTTTCAGTAGCTACTTAGTTACTTATAACAAATTATTTTCAACTCTTTTATCTTATGCAACATTCACTATACTATGTGATGTTTTAATTAAATCTGTTAAGCAGTGTTGTGATTTAGCATCCCTTTTCCCCAGTCTAGTAAGCCATGTGCAACAGAGTTAGGACTAGGCTTAGTCTGCACACTACGGCGGCAGCGATGAAGGGGCGGGAAGAAGACAGTCACCACTGATAACTTTTTATTACACTTACTTCAGTTATCTGACATGGCCCATGCTCATGAGACTATTCACGGTTAAAACCTAACCAGGTAGCAGCACGGTTGTATGCCAACATAGCCATCCGAAGGCAGATAAAACACGGTCTGCAAAGTGTGCGTTTTTCATCTATAAAGTATAATATTTAGAGATACGTGAAAATTAAGGCTGGGCATCGACATCGAGTTTTATCGATGTCGGGAGTGTTTTTCGACATCGATTTTTTGTGTGTAAATCGATGTTTTTTTAAAACTAATTATTTAATTTTTTTTTTTTGAAATTTTCAATTCCCGCTTAAAACTTCTGAAAATTCATTACAACGCGATAATTTCATATTACAATTGTTACGTCGCAATTTGAGGTTGGCCTACTCTCAACAGTTACGTAAACACTTCGCTCGCGTAAGTTTGAATGGCCCGCCGCTGAGCGCTAGAGCGGCCTTGTATCTGTTGCCTAGCAACGGAATGACCACTCCCCTCCCCCCGCCCCTCACCGCGCCGATCGAGGCAAGGCACTAGACTCTCGCGCTCTCTCTCTCTCGCTTCACCGCTCCCTCTCTCTCACTCCTCATGGGAGAGGCATCGAGGGGCCCGTCACAGGCGCGGCCAATCCGCGACCAGCGCCGAGACAGCGCGCAATTCAAATTGAGGCAAATGCGAGAAAAGGGCGTTTATATCGATAGTATATCGTAATATGATTAAAAAGTGATACTTTTTTTGTTGAGATTTTTTTTACACGATTTTATTCTCATTTCAGCTCAATTATCAATATGAAAGTTTGACTTTTTTTTTTTGAAAAAAATCGATTTTTTCAATTTCGATGTCGATGTCGAAAATTTTCGACATCGCGATTCGACATCGATTATTTGACTTCGATGTCGATTTGCTATTTAACATCGATGCCCAGCCTTAGTAGTGAAAATAGCGTTTTGTGAATAGATGCTACAAAGCGCTATATTTTCACTTAAAACTGAGGTTTTCTAGTTCTATTTTATTTTATTTTCCATTGTATCTACAATTTGTTTATACAAATCTTTACTCAGTTGATATTACCGTATATAGCGCGATGTTTTTTTTCCGAAAATAGGATCTCAAAAACAGCACTCGCGTTATTTCCGCGCGCTTGCATTTGAACTAGTGCCTGAACATAGGCCACCCGCAATACAACTCCCGCGCATCGGCTGCTGCGCATCGCCCCGCCCACCCACTCCCCGCCAGCCGATCCCGTGGCGTTAGGCGGGCGGGTGACGTAATCACGGGCTCCGCGGAAAAAGACCGCGGCAATATCGCCGCGTATCAAGGTTTGCGGGTTCCGCGGAAAATAACCACCAAAGTAACTGTGCGTACAATTAAAAAGTTTTTCTTGGGAGTCGATGCCGAATCGGTTCTAGGTCACAATGATCGATTTGTTATCTCTCAATCAGACTGGTGAACTGTGGTTGGCCTATGTGAGCTTGTGCTTGGCCCTACCATGTTAAAAAACATAGGACTACTAGGCCCTAAAATTGTTTAGGCTATTCATTCATTGCATTGTAAATAAAACATGTTTCTTGTACATTTTAATTTTCTTTGATTTTTTCTTTTTTCTTGAAATGATGGCAAAAAATTGGGGGTCGTGTTATATTTGAGATCGTGCTATATTCGGTCCAATACGGTAATTCAACCTTGATGACCAAATTTCAAATTAAAAATCTGAAAAAAGTTCATACATAAGTTTTGAAATTAGACAAAAAAATAGATGCTACAAAACACTATAAAATGACACTTGAAAATGCTATATACACTGTGACTTCCCACCCCTCTAGCTAGATGTACACCTCTCGTCAAGAGTCTAGCCGGAATTTACACGGCTTCTACACCCTACCACCTAGCTGGTGAAGTCACGTCATAACCCTTGCCAACACCACTTTGCCCGTAAAACCGACCAGCGCCAGAGTGTGAGTCACTCGTGATTCACTAAGTTGAATCACTTTTGGTCGGGGGGTGGTGTGGGTAAAGGTAACCCTGCCTCGTCCTATGGCTAACTCGTAGCTTGCCCTGCCACTAGCTCAAGTAGAGACGAAACTCAAACCGGTAAAATAAAGTGTGAGAACAGCAAACCTAGCAAACACCTTGCCAGAGTACACAACAGATGGGCTCAGCACCGCCTAGCACCCTACCCAATGGGGGTAGATTGCTAGCTTTACCATGCGTGCTAGCGGCGAGCCACGCCGGTCGCTGGAACCCTGCTGCTCGTTCCGGGGTCTCGGACGCTCCTGCTTAGAAACTAGGTCAGCCCGCCGTGATTCGGCTTGGCGCGGACGGAGGGTCCTTGGTAAATTAAAATGCATGCGAGTTGCGGGGAGGCAAGGAGCAAACATGCACTACTTGAGAAAGAAGCTGTGTGCTTTTAGTGGATATTTACTCATGAAACATAGTGAAGTTAAATTACAGCAATGAAGTTAAGTTGAAACTAGTGACGTTAATACGGATCCAATTTCTAGCAAAACGATGACACAAATACAAGATAGTACAAGGTTACACAATAAAAATACAATGAAATACCAGTGCTCTACTCAACACTATCCTCTCCTCTCTCTTTCCAAAGTCCCATCCTTTTCCTTGGTCTTCTACGTAGCCGAAGGGGGGGGGGGGGGGTTTGGTGATGCTGTAAGCGGCGTCTCTCGTTCCGTCGTGAGGGTGGCCTACTGTGAGGACCTTGGTGTCCTAGCTGCGTACTTCTCGGCTACTCGTTCGGAATATGCAAATTGGCTTACCACCGCTCCAGAAGATCTCGTAGGGGGAGAGATGCTGCACTAGCTAGCATCGTGGTATCTACTCACCACGTGGTTGTATGTTTTACTGGCACCAACACGTGCACCCTATCTCGTCACCGCAAAGCCAGTCCGAAGACAGGAACTAATTACTTTATTAGAGCACATGCTCCCCGCAACTGATTAATATTTAGAATAGACCGTGTGATCGCTGGTTCGTCATCACAGGACGTATTTTTAGTGGCTACCCTGTAACATTGGGATCACCGAAAATTGCACTGTTCTCGTCAAACAAGATTGAAAAGGTACAAAAGTTAAAACAAAACCACCTCCCTAGGCCTGATCACCCACTCCCTGGTATTGGGAGGTCTTGTGGCTCTCATGGCTCTCGTAGTCGTGGGCTTCGGCATTCAAAATCAGCGAGTGACCCTGGACTCGACTGCTCTGCTCGAAAAGATTGCCCACAGTGAACGAGCCCGAACGCTCTGCTCACCCTCTCAGGCTCAATCGGGGCACGCACTTGTCCTTCGTTGGCCCGGTCACGTGTCTCGGTCTTGACCCTGTCATTGGTCAGTTCCCCAAATTCGTATTTCCGCGGGCCCGATGGGACCTGCCATTCGTTGACTACCAAAACGCAAAATCCACGTTCTAGGTGTGGTTTCACACCGATGTTGCCAGCTAAGACTTGCCGAATTCCTGGATTCTCGCTTTTTGTTGTTGAAAGATGAAGCCTGTGTCGCTTTCCAGCTCGGTACAGATTTAACATGGGGTGACGTCACTTTTAGGCCACTCTGGTAAACCCGAAACCAAAAACATGAGCCGCAGCTCCACGGACACGAATTCCACACTCTCAACCCTAGGGTTGGTAAGCAGGCTAGCTGCCTTGAATTTGCATGGCTGTTTGCAAATTAGCACTGATTTAAACACTTGTTGATGTATGAATTAAAGTCCAGAAATTTGTATTAAAAGTTCCATAAGACATGAGGGATATATATGACAGATTTAAAAGCAAAAATTAAAAATATTACAGGGGGTAGGGCTGCGATGTCACAACACGCACCTCTAATAATATTTCATTTGAAGCATCGGCTCTAGAAGTATTTCCAGTAGTTGGGTACGATGGGGTAGGACAATCACTGTAATATTTTGTAACCCACAACTGCAAAATAAGTAGCAAAATAAGGAATTTAATCTCTTAATTAAGAGACATTTGCAGCTATTTTACCTTGATGGCAATACCTGTGAATTTAGTATGATTATTGGCCTTTATTAATATGAGAGGTATCTACGGTATAAGCCCTACCTAATTATTATGTCACAAATTATGAATCCCCCCCCCCCCCCCCCTCCCCCCCCACCCGAAATAATTATTTGCCGCTTTCTCACGAATAAAATATCAAAATTGATTTGTTATTAAATTTGTATTTCGTCACGCCATTGAAACCTCTTATTTTAAAGGCACCCCCCCCCCCCCCCCTTCCACTAAAAGTTTAACATAATATATGGGCGACACCGGCCTTTACTAAACTTTATATATATACACCCAGTGTTCTCCCCAGAAAAAAATGTTCACTGGGTATTTCATAAACATTGCCGGGTACTCGCGGGTAGGGCCAAAAATAGTTTGGGTCCGGGGGCTTGCCCCCGGTAAAAATTTGAGATCCTAGATTCAATTTGGTGAGTTTTAGAGGTTTTTGAAGCCCTTTTAAAGTAGCTTACTTTTGTTGGTTTAGTGGTATGAAGTAGGCCTATAAACATTTCAAATTTGATTGAAATTATCTTAAGTCTATTTTCTCCTTTGTAATGTAGGCTATGTGAATTACTGTAGTCCTATTGCTACAATGAGTACAATAGGCCCGTATAAAGGTGATGATGTTATTCTTTCTAAGTGGTTATTATCTAAGATTTGTAGGTTTACAATTACTACAACTTGAAACATTGTTATATTTGATGACTTCATTTTTATTACTTTAAAATTTGTCCTAGCAATCAGTAAACTTGGAAAATTGCTAAAATTGTTCACTTGTGTGTGCTCCTTGTGTGCAGTTAATGTTCACGATCATAGCGATGATTGCCATTTTGCCAACTTATGTGTTTCGTTCAAATGCATTCCAAGTTGTCGGGTTCTATAGTGATCAGCGAGATTAGCCTCCACGATGTTGTTTACAATCTGTGCTGCAGTTTAGGGATGGAATGTTTAAACGTTTAGTGGACGGTCAGTTTATTAAATTCGCAAATCGTTTAGTAAAAAATTTTTTTTTTTTTAAATAAAAAAAAAAATTCAAAATTTTTTTAATGTTTTTTTTCAAAAATTTTATTGCCCGCCCGGCGGTCCGGGCCTGGGGAGAACACAGTTTGCCGGTACAATTATTAATACCCATAGTTAACTTATTTTATTTTGTGCCTAAACTAGTCATAGATTTTTGTTGTTGTTTTAGTTGTGATTAAAAATAATTAAGCCTACGCATAATTTGCTCTTCACGGCAGCAGACGGTACAAATCTCTGGGTAGGTCTAATATAAGAATGAAAATCAAGTTACGTAGTTTACGTTCAAGGCAGTGCACAAATATAAAAAATTAAATTAAAGACATAGGTATATTATTATTAATAATTATTAATAAATAATAATTTAAACAATTCAATAATTGGATGAGCGTAGGGAGCGTAGCGAGCGAAGCGAAGATTCCATTTCACTACACTGGAGAAAAAAATCTGGAATGTTTTTTTTTCTTTTTTTTCTTTTTTCGTATTTTTGTCTGTTTGTTAACACGATTCCGGCTAAACCAATACTCCAATTGTGATGAAATTTTCTGGAGGCCTTCGAAATCTCTGAACTTGGAACTGCCACGTTTTTGAGCGCAATCGAAAAATTATTTCTCATTAAAATCGCAATTTAAGATTTTTCCCGATTTTTTTAAAATTTCTTCCGACTTATTGCTTTATCCGATTGTAATGATTTTTTCACAGAACTCTATTTTATGAATTAATATATGCATGTGAAATTTGATCGCAATTGAAAAATTATTTCTTATGAAAATCGCAATTTTACGATTTTTAAATTTTTTCAAAACATTCTTTGACGTTTAACACCTTTGCTTTATCCGATTGTAATGATTTTTTTACAGAACCTTAATTTTATGAATTAATATATTGGTGTGAAATTTGAGCGCGAACAAAAAATAATTTCTTATAAAAATCGCAATGTTACGCTTTTTTCGTTTAAAAAAATTTTTCTTCAACTTATAACACGTACATGCTTTATCCGATTGTAATGATATTTTCGCAGAACCTTAATTTTATGAATTTATATATTTGTGTGAAATTTGAGCGCGATCAAAAATAATTTCTCATGAAAATCGTAATTTTACGCTTTTTTTTGTTTATAAAAACATACGCTCATCCAACAACGCGCCTGAAAAAGTGTTTGGGAAGCTTCCTAGTATATCTTTACCCATAATTAATTATACCATTAACGTTAGCTTTTAGCATGCTTTGGCTTTGTATCCCAGACTTAAATCTGCATACCTACGCCTTATACCGCCTACAACAGCCCATCATTGTAAAAATTATTATCATTATGGTATGACAATTATAGGTTTGAGGTATCCATGGAACTGTTGACAGTTGCGAAAAATGTGTTCTATAAGGTGTGGGAATAGAGCTCCCACCTAACCCACAGTAATGCACAGAATAATTTACACATGCAGACTTTTGGCTTCATTACGGAACACTAAAATGTGTATTACTTATTTGATGATCTTTCTTGCTTTCTAAATAATAAACATGTAAAGTAAATACTTTCTCGAGTTGACCATAACGGTTCAATATTGCATTGGTTCAACATTGAATGCCGCCATCCAGGCCCACGGTATACTGTGATTCAGATAAGGTGGCGGTCGCCGAGGGATCGCAGCACTGTCGTCCACGCACTATGGCCACAGGATCGGCAAAAAGTAAATAAAATAACGGTCTCCAAAAACTGCTTTCCGAGAAAAACACGACTATTTTAAAGCCAAGCCTTGCCCAATATATCCTAAAAATAAAGTATTTATGAAGTGTACGAATAAAATCAAGACATTTTGAATTTTGATGCTCCTAAACATTGACATCACATCTGGCGAGGTTGGCATTATAAACAGCTGGAACTTTGGACACAACATTACCAACAAGGCAAAAACAAATTCGTAATCGTGATTACTTAAAATCATTATTTCGCTAAAATACTGACTGTGGGACGAACTACTTTATTCACAGCTTATAAAATGTTGATTTATGTGATTAAATATCACGATCACATGACCAAATACGGTAGGCCCTACCTAATGCCAGTTGTGTGTAAATTGTCAGCGTTGGCGTCCGTGCTCTCGCTTGACCTTGACGTGCGACAGCTTATCTGGTTCAACCTGTATCTGCCTTACAGCAATTCTCCACTTCACCGTCAGATGTCAGCCACTTTGCTTTTAAACGCGAATAGTAGTGATATATCATTTCATATCTTGACCCCTGCATTGATGAGACTTACTGCATTACGCATTGGGTACCGGTACAATAGTTTTTACTTTTTATGCCTTTAAATGTTTGGTTGGCTTTTATTGCAGAAAAAATCGATATTGCGATATCGATATTGATTTTGATATCGTATCGCGAAAAATATATTGTTGGGCAGCACTAGTTAAAACCCACTTAGCATCTATAATTGAAAATGGATTGACTAGTTATGGTTATTAGTTGGATCAAAAATCATTCAATCAATAATTTTAGGTACCGTAACCCATTGACACTGGTATAAAATTGCGACCTTAATGTGATGTGATACCGTACCATAATTTATCCACTAAACAAACTTTGGAACAAGAACTTTCAAACTTCAGGAACTCAAAAGTTCCTTTTTTAAGTTTTTATGTTGAGGAACTAAACTTTTTTTAAAGTTCCTTTTAAAGACAATAACTTCAATAACTTTTAGTAATGTAGGTAAAGAATAAATGTTAATCTCTCTTGACCTTGACTGCTTACAGAAAACCGCACGTAACCGCCTGACTAGGACAGTGATTCACTACAAAAGTGAAGTGAAACGGTTGAAGAAAGAAATCTGTAAGATTGATAAGATCTGTGTAGCCGCAAGCACTTCCGTCCTTGGGCTGAAGGTTTGTTGTTTTTAAACTTAATATTCTCTACCTAAATCAAATTAATAATCATTCACCACAAGTAGGCATAGGCCTACTGTCATGTCATCACTAGAGATACGGAAAAATCGCAATATAACGATATGTGCGATGGACTTAAAGCATTTTTTTTCTTCACGTTTCATGACATCACGATCCAGAAAAAAGCATTTTTATTTTTGCAAATAAATGCGATACAAGGTCTATTTTGGGATAAACGCGAATTCCTGCTCAGCATTTCAACGGCAAATTGTCGTTTCTTACGTACAAACACGTCGAAATACGCCGTGCGACGGACCAACTACACGCAGTGCTCAAGCACGGCTGACTGACCCGTGTAGGCCGACCGGTCGAGGACACCATGAAAACTTGGCTTAGGCCTACGTGAAGTGGCCTACACCCGAGCATCACAACCAACATTGGCCAGATACGCCTAGGCCTAGGGCCTAACAGGACGTGTACTGTGGCGTAAAATGTAGGCCTTGGCCTAGTCGGCGTGCAACAAAAAGTACTTGGATGCAGGAACCGGAAGAACAGGGCGTCGAAAACAAACATCCTTTATTAGTTTTTTTTGCATCTATAACACTAATATTTCCAATCAACTATCGTAAAGAAAGAATGCCGGAGAATAATCCATTTCAAGTACTTTTTACGTATTTTAAATCGTAATTGGCGTAGTTTGATATGTTGCACCTTCCACCCATCTTGCATTTCACTGACGAGTGACGCCTGAAGGTCAAACACAAACTCACCGAGCGACGCTATTGGACCGAAACAAGGCGGCTGTTTAGTCAATAACAGAGCCCCGAACGCACGCGTGGCGCGCTCCGTTGGCCATTGCTGGAACTCGTTGGCGCAGAATATTCAAATATGCTTAAATAGCATTAGAAATGCCTAGACTGTAAATATAATGCGAGTGCGAAGTTGGAGGAAATGTCTTCAGATAATAACATTGTAGGGCCTACTATATTCGGTACAATATGAAGCCTAAGATGACAAGTTTTATGTCAGTGACACAAATATTTTGATGTGTGGAATCAGCAACATGAGTCTTGAAAGGAAGAAAAAGATACCCTCACAAGCATATTTTAACACAGGGACACAAGGGGAAAAAGAAAATGCCAAGATACCGCTGTGAAATGTCCGGCAACAATTCAATGATGCATTGAGTTTTTTTTATTATTATTTATTTATTTTTTACTTTTTTTATTAATTTCCCCCGCGTATTAACTTTAAAATAATTTTTGCTATAGGCCTATAGCTGCTTTAAAACTCAATTTTTGAATTTATTTTTGCTACAAACACATAAAATTATTGCTATACTCTACAGTAAGACCTCAATTATCCGAGGTGGATGAGACCGAGCTATGCTCGGATAACGAAAAACTCGGATGATAAGGACTTTCTTGTTTAACTCCTCTCAGCAGGGTCCTAGTATATGAAAGTGATATCTCAAGTGTGAAACTTGTGAAATACCATTAAAAGAACATAAATAAACAGCCTCTTAGTGATGACATCGGCTGCCGACTGCTTTGCTGATAGAATGAATGTGTGGTCTCGTTATCTTATCCCATAGGTAGGGTTACCATAAGTGTCTCAGCAAAAAAGAGGACATTTCGTTCACAGACATTCGCGGACTACAAGGGGTCTGGGGCGGAGCCCCAGCCGCCGGAGGCGTTATTTTTTTGGACATTTTTACCGTCGGGATAGCGTTTAGAGCGATCTGAACAAGGGTCAAGGAAGGACAGTGGTGCCGACGCCTTTTAAATTGTGGTGTTATTTTTTAAATGAACACTACATTTTATGACAAAACTAAGACAAGTGGCCTAGGCCTACAAACACTTCCTTACGTACGCCGTACAACGTGGACACAAGGCACGAAACGTACGGAAATGGTAACTAAATCACGTGATAGTACACTGCTTGCTTTACAGCCTGGCGTGTTGTGACACGCTCGGACATGATCGGCTGCTCGTATTCGGCGATTTACGGTAGGTGAATGGTAAGTGAGGGGGCGGAAGGGTGCGCTTGCGCCTCTGCATGGAATCGGGTGAAATAACCGGACATTTTGCATTATTTTGAAAAAACCGCCCGGACAGACATAAAAAAAGAGGACATGTCCGGCTTTAACCGGACGTATGGTAACCCTACCCATAGGGCTGTGCGAGTCTCGACTTTTTGAGATTCGAGCAAGATTAAAGTGCTGCTCGAATCTCGCTCGATCTCGAGATCATACTGCTCGGAAAAACGAGTCTCGCTCGATCTCGATCTCAAATTGCTCGAAAAATCTAGTCTCGAGATATGTCCGTCACGGACCACGGTGGTCGTAATTATGCGGGACCTTGCGTTATGCGACGTGGTAAAGTAATATTTATTCCCCGATTTTTGCGTAATAATTTCATATTGCCATGCCACATTGTCGAGAAATCTCTAGGCCTAGATGAGCTAGGCCAATGGCTTTAGGCCTAGGCCTAACAGAGTCCCGGTTCCATTCCGTGATTGGAGCTTTGATAAACCCGAAGATCGGAGGCCTAGGGCCTACTAACAAATGACTCATAAAATTGGCTTCACTTTAAAACACTTTCCTCTAGAGAAGTTCTACAGAACGAAAGCTAGGCTAGGTACTTCTAGCACTAGCATACACCCAATAAGTGACAACAAGACATCCATCTACATTTTATTTTAGGCCTAGTCGAAATTTCACAAATTCGTTGCCAACGTGTACACAGATCGCGCATTTTGACTGGTCACTGGTAGCGCACTCTATCGTGCGAGCTACTGAACTGAAGCGTGATTTGTGAAGTTGGCGGTAGAGAGCAGAGAGCGCTTTATCGACTCCAACGGAAAAACTACTTTATCGGTTTTTCTTACGACATTCCTATCTCGTTTCGACATTCATTAAAGGGGTATTACACTGTGGTCGCTGCCAGGTGTTGTTACTTATTAAATATTTTCACTACCTAATTAATGTGATTAAACTAATAAAGTTAGAAACAAAAATTATATTTCATTCAACATGTAGCCTAGGCCTAAGCCTAAGCCTAGGACCTCTGCCATAGATAGGCTAGGGCTAGGCCTAGGCCTAGGCTAGGCCCTATGCACTGAACTGAGAAATGTTTACTTTTTAAATATTATTTTTAAGTTGGCCCTAAGGCCTATTTTTTACTTTTAAAGCCGCCTAGGCCTAATTATTTTGTGTAGGCGATTCTTTCTTTGGGGTCCTACAACAGGCCTAAGCCGGCTAATTTCAATGCGCTCGACCTCGCATCTCGCTTGAACTTGGATTTTGCTCGAGATTCAAGATTTTTTCAAATTCTCGCTCGACTTAAAAAATCCCTGCTCGCACAGTAGTAGGGGAGCAACCTGCATCTCGTAGGCTATTTGTGAAAGAGTATAGCGGTAAATGGCATTATTTTCAGTTAGGCCATACGAGTATTTTCCCCATTCCTGGCACTTTGAGAAATGCTGCAGAGGGCGTCGGCGGCGTCCCGACGCCAACAGTCTTTATTGTCTTTTAAGTCAATAACTATTTATCTGACAGAAAAATTTGTAGGAAGTAGATTGTAGAGAATTAACGGGTGAACACTTGTGTGCAGTTTCGTTGCTCTAGAGCACAAATGAGGTGGCGCCAGGAGCGTCGCGACGCCTCTTTCACTATTTTGCATATAACTCCTGAACGCCTCATTTAACAGAAAAATTATGAGAAGCTTTTTTGTAGGAAATATAAATTGTAGGGGTGTGCGAGTAGCACTTTTTCAAGTCGAGTCGAGTTCGAGTTCGAGTAGTAAAAAACCAACGATCTCGAGTCGAGTTTCGAGTAGTGCATTTTTTTTTTAAAAATACCGTACATGGACCAGTAGCGGAAAAACAGGTCTAAATAGCGCTGAATGAAACTCCAAATCACCTTTTAAAATAATTATGAAGGTACTATTTTAGTATGCAAAGAAAAAAAAGGCCAAAACTACCTCTGTCCCTCTAGCACGTAGGCCTACCACACAATAGTACACAGTAAGTAAAGCGATTTGGCATAGCCTAGGCCAAGTTTCATTCGGTGCTACTTAGTAAATATCAGTGGGTTTGTAGGTAAAATAAAATAGTACTCATTTAATGATTTCAGCAATTAAGTCATCTGTAATTTTCAAAGAAATGACAGTCACAGACATGACATAAAAAAATGCCTAAGCTACAAAAATTGCACATTTGAATAAGATTAAATTAAAAGACTTTAATAATTAAGTATGAGTACCTAGACCTGCCCATTTAACACTAGGTTTTACTAGGCCTACTTAAGATTTTGATTTAAGAAGACAAGTTCTTCTACGTGGTGAGGTGTTAGGCGTTCACGCCTACTTGTAACGATGTTGCCAGCAGCCGAAAACTGGCGCTCGCTGGCCACCTCAGTCGCTGGGATGGACAAAAACCTCATTGCTAACTGAGAAAGAATTGGGTAATGCCCAGCAAATTTGCGCCACCATTCTAAAGGGTCACTTGAACGTGGAATTATCCCTTCATGTAAGTAGTTTTGAAGTTCCTTCTTGTTTTTGTTATTAACCGTTTCCACTGGGCGGTCGTCTTCCTCTTGCATCTCGTCAAAGGAACTCCACAAAGAGGAGGTACTAGTTGGTCCCACTGCAGGTACTGAGAACAAAACATCAAATTAAATAATTAAATGGCCTGCACAAGAAAATTAAAAACTCAAAACATGAAGAATATAAAAAGGAACATACCTAGATCGATGTTTGGAACAATTTCTTTGTCCGCAACTTCGTTATCAAATGAAGAACCTCCATGTAAACGGATTCTTTTAAGGCGGTTGTTTTCAGCAGAACGTTCTTAAAACGCGGGTCCAAAAACATTGCCACCGAGGCGACAGTGTTAGTCTCGAATAACGGAAACCTCGATTTTAAAAACTTCAACAGGCTCCGCGCGAAGCCCAATCCACTTCCATGGACACCAGCTCGCAAGTATCGCTCCAAATAATGGAATAACTGGTACAGAATAGGGATTACCAATGGCAGAGTGGGATATGTGTCCCCTGAAACTTCCGCAGTTGCCTCTGCAAATGGTTGCAGAATTTCTACTAATCCTTTGGCCGTCTGCCAGTCAGTCATAGTCAACATCTCGACAGAACCGCTGCCTCCTTCGAACGACTGAATCTCATCACATACGGCTCGCCTCTGTTCTACGAGTCTTTTAAGCATATCATGTTCCGAGTTCCATCTTGTTGGCACATCTTGGGACAGTTTTTTTCGTGGCAGTTGCATCGTTTCTTGAACCATATGCAGTCTATGCTCTGCAGCTGCGGAATGGTTATAATGGCTTACTATCGTTCTTGCTTTTCGAATTACATCGGGAACCGCACTGTCTTTTTTAGCATCGCTAATCGTTAATTGCAGCGTGTGTGCAAAGCACTGAACTGCGATCCAGTTGGTCTTGTTTATCGCTGCAGTTAGATTCCGGGCATTATCAGTGACTACGTACACAGGGATATGAAGTGCAATGTCTTTAATCCCATTCTTTCATCATGGCATTTATTTTATTATATATGTTGATTGCAGTATGGGCATCAGGGAATGGAGAGTTGCCCAAACAATAACTTTCTATTTTAAAGTTCTTGTTCATGTAGTGGCACGTAAAAGAGAGGTAAGAGTAATTCCCTCGGGACGTCCACATATCGAGGGTCAAAGACAACGATTTTGCATTCTTTTTCACATCTTCCATTTTTTGTTTTATCTCTAGGATTACCTCCTCATTAATTTCAGGAATAACTTTCCTGGAAAATGTTGTTCTGGTTGGTATGTTGTATTGTGGACAACATTCTTGCATTACGTCAATAAACCCTTTTTCTTCTACTACGGAATATGGTTGTAGATTCAAAGCAATCCATTTGCCAATTTTTCTGCAACAGAAAAAAATAATGCATTGTCAACACCAATTGACAAATTATGCCCAATTGTAGGCATTTATCACAATTTCAGTGGGACCTAGGCCCAGCACAGGTTCATTGACAAAGACGCATAGGCCTAGGCAAAAGTATGTAGGGCCTAGGCTACAAGGGCAAATCCTAAAACCCAGGGCCTACGTCTAGGCCTAGCCCCTAGGCAAAATTATGTAGGCCCTAGGCCTACATGCTCAAGAGTCAAGACATAGGTAAATGATAGGCCTAGCTTAGGCCTTGATGGAAGTAGGCCTAGGCCTAGGCCGGCTACGTAGGCCTATGCATTGCATAGGAAAACTAGGCCTAGGCTAGGGCCCAGGCTAGGCTAGGGCCTAGGCCCAACATGACTAAGCCTGGGGGGGGGGGGAAAGCGCGTATGTTTCAATAATATAATAATAATTATAATATTGTAAAACAAACGCGCTTCGCCGCCCCCCCCCCCTACTTTTCCCCCACGAAGACAGTTTGGTGGTCCCAATCGAAAAAGTATAGGCTAGGCCTAGCCTAGGTAGGCCCCTACTAACTTAAGTCACAAGGACTTGAAGGAAATTAATAGACCTAGACCTACCTTGTTATTTTTTTCGCAGAAGGACTATCAGATGGCCACTTTTGTTTCTGTGCAACCATGTTTGTTAGAGTTTCTTGCCGTGCTGTCTGCTGCACACGTCTGCCCATCGGTCTGCCCTGATCTGGGTCTAGGCCTGCTGCAGCCTTCTTTGCAGCATCTTGTTTTACCAGCAGTTCGTACTGGTAAACATGCTTTGACTCCAAATGGCGCCGCAAACTGGTCGTTGACCCAGTAGTCATTTTTAGCGTGACTAAGCATGTGTTGCATTTCGCACTCGCGTTGTTCGCGCTTTTTTGGAAATAGTTCCAAATACCAGACGCCTTAGATCGCTCAGGTCCACTAGGCCCTAGGCCTTCCCCGCCAAATGAAGTTGACGTAGGCCTTTGTGGCGTAGAAGGTAGTCCTAGGCCTACTGCAGATCCTTGATGTGCTTGAAGCCTAGGCGTAGGGCTAGGCGAAACACGCCTTGTAGGCCTAGGCCTAGAAGGTCCCGCCTGAGGTTCGCCATCAGCATCGGAAAACAAATCATCAACATTTTCTTCCCTTTCGCGGTCACTGGGTTGCTCGGCTTGTAAAAATCGCCGAATACTTTGCATTTTACGTCCAGGCCTAGGGCCCCAGTTCTAAGAAGAATCACGATCACAACAAATAGAAACTCGAAGATGGTTAGGCATCGAAGACGCTCAACATCAAGCCGGAAGTGCCGATTAATGATCGATAGGTCGAACGTTTCTTCATAGTCGACTATTTTTAGCGATTTTCGTACACTAGCGCTACCTGTCGGCGGTATGTTCAACCATTTGAATCGGCGGCTCAGTCGATCATAACTACTCGAACTCGACTCGACTTGACTTTCGCGAATAACTCGATCACCTCGAGTCGAGTTGCAACTACTCGACTCGACTCGACTTTTCGAGTACTCGCACACCCCTAATAAATTGGAGTGTAACTACGTAAAATGTATGTTGTTTGTGTCAGTAATTAACGAAATTATGTGTAATTAATGAAAATATGTATATATGGGCAATCACATTTACAGTAAGTTGCCTCTTTTTTCAAATTTCAACGTCTATTAAGTTATGACTGACTATGAAGATGGTAAATATGGCAAATATAATTTTATTATATTATAATAATATGTAGGCAATAGGCATATCATTAATAAGTAAATGTACCGTACCTATAATTACTAAAATAAGGTATAATTCTAATTTTTTTGTTTTTTACGTGTTTTCTCCCGTTTTAACGTAGAAGCGGATGTGTTCTCACAAGACGTGAACATTGCAAACGTTGTGACCCATGAAAATGTAGGAACATGTTCATCCACATTACCAAGCATTAATACGATCCCATCATGGTCTGCTTATAATTCAATGATGACTACTATTCGGCACCAAAAAGCACACTAGCGCGGCCCTGTTGGCGGAACGTAGATTTATTATTTATTTATGTTCATTTTTTTAAGCGAGCGAAGCGAGCGTTTCCATTTGACTCTGCCGTAAAAATTTGTCACTCGTTTTGTTTTTTGTTTGTTTGTTTGTTTTTTTTTTTTGTATGTCTCGCCATAACGTTCGAACGGAGGCTCGAATCGAGTTGAAATTTTGACCATCCGCAAGCTTTGTTCTCGATTGAATGCCATTAGTTTTGTGGCAAAATCATTGAAGAAGTTAAAAAGTTACATTAAAGTTAATCGAAAGTTTTTTTTTCAAACTAACCGGCGACAAAATCTGAGATAGCCAAATCATTTAGAATGTCCGTCCGGTCACGAATATGTTAATTTTAGTTTGATCCGATAAGTAGTGTAGATGGAAATTACATTATAACAAAAGTAACGTTGCCATGGCAACGAAAAGACGCGCGAAGTTTCTAATGCACTGCCACCTAGAAGTAATCAAAATACTTTCGAGGAAGCAGTCTATTATTTGTCACCAAAGAGTTTAAATATTTTTCCCAATTAGTCAAGGTCCTCTAGATGGCGGTGGATTTAATCCACAAAGTAAAGATTTACATACGGGTTTACCCAAATACCTTGGCAATAATAAATAATATCGGAAACATGGCCCTGTGGACAGCGAACGTCGCAAATTTTAAAATTTAAAAAAATGTGCATTGTGGGTCTAGCTATAGCACGTGCTCGCTTATCAACGCGTCCAACTGAGCGTTTCCTAGTATTAATTATACTTATTGTTTTTTGCCCGTCACCGACACTCATATTAAATCGCGTTTTACAATTTCAGACAATAATTTTAATTCATGCTTATGCCAATAGGCTGTCACACCGTTCCCAATTGTTACACATAGGCCTACAGGCCTACATAGTACATAGGCCTACATTCAATTTGTTTTGTATGTGATGGGCTACCTCAAAATTACTACACTTTAGTGCGTTTTTATCACCAACAAAAAAGGTAGGCCTATGTATAGTAATAAATTCGGAAAAATCGTTTTCAATGAACATTTTTCATAATAAATACCAATTTCTGCAGCCAAGTATTTTTAAAAGTTTCGTCATGTTCTGAATAAAGCACACTTTGTCGATGATTACAAATTGACAACATCCGGATTATACCATAGATGTAGGCCTAATTTATTGACATTTTCAGGGAATATGATGAAAATAATACAAGTTGTACTATTGTTATTACATTATCGCGGGAAAACGTTAAATATTGCAGTGCTCCTTGGACTTCAGCTGTTCAGTGTTATATCAATTTGATACAAAATATTTGTTGATACAACAAACAGACTCGTTTCATTTCAAAAACTTAACATTCTAAATTCAAATTTGGTAATAATTCCTTGGACCAATACCAATTTCTGCGGGCAACTTTACTTATAATAGTAAGTAAATAATAAATAATAATCTGCTTATGAATTATTTTCTGGATATTCTTACGCTCAAACATAATAATATACCCAAATATTATGATGATATTATTATAAAATATTTTACATTTCAACCCTATCCCATTCAGAAATATAGGAATAGGAAGGTTCAATTTTGGCTATAGTTAGCCTACCTACGCAATTACGCCTACTTGTGGTTGTATAAGAGCATAAAAAATGCAAACCATTGATGAAAATGTACATCTTATTTAATGCGTGTGCGAGAAAGGTAAATGTGAGTGACCAGATCGGAAATAATCCCCGAATTGTCATAACCGGCGCGACTAACACACGTTAGCGCCATAAACGCTCCAGCCCGGAATCACAATTACGCCAGCCATGTTGTGACGTAGCGCGCCGCCAGTGCTGCGATCTACATGTCGATTTGGTGCCGAATAACTAGAGGTGTTTGAAATTAGTTTTATTTTTTTCCAAACTTAGCTCAATAATTAACAAATTTCGCTGTTATTTCGCTGTTATTTTTATTGCATTTTCACCACCATAAGAGTAAGACAAAAACATTTTAAAATTTTTTAAAAATTAAAAAATATGTGATAATATATAATATTTACAGGAGGCCTGTGTGAGGCCTACAGTCAGCCATGGTATAGTAGGCCAATAAATTGCCCACATATCAAGTTCCCAAGGGTGTCCTGAATAGGCCTACCTGAAATAAATTTAGTAATTAGAATTTGTCTGTGTTCATGTAGGCCTATTATAAAAAATTAAAAGCAATTAGAAAACCAAACACTCACCATATTCAGGAAAATGCCACCATGGTAAGTATCTCCGCATTTTCCGGAGTAAGGCGTCTTCGTCTATCCGACACAACAATGCTGTATTTTGAAAACGATCTTTCGCTGTCTACGTTGGACGACGGAATCCAAATCGACGCTAGACAAGCACATGCAAACTCTGCATGGCTTCCTTTCAGTGAGCACAGCACATCAATGATATTTATTTCCAACACATCTGGTTTCTTGACTTCTTCAAGCACAAGCCATTTGAGGACGGCCAAACCGATGGCAACAACTTCTGTTTTCATTGATGAAAATGCAGGGGTGTAGGATATCAAATTTTCAACACCCGCTGTTGACTGTTTAGCCAAATTCCGCGAATCAAACATTCCCAGGGCTTGAAATAATTTTTTCGAATGGTCAGCATTAATTAAACTGTTCATTTTGGTTAATGCTGAAAGTCCTAGGTTTTTAAGTGTTGCCACTGTTGAGGCCCGTACAGTAGCGGAGAGTGTTCAACTTAGATTGTAGTTCTTGGGAGAAGTGTCCATCAGCCAGAATCGACAGCTCGGACACTATGTCTTTGCTCTTGCCTGTCACCAAGTGGGCTGTAGGGTATACCGATCCCTCAAAGAATGTGATGAATTCCATGATCCTTACACAGTGGTTTGCAGTAAACAGTGCTTCAGTTTTAAGGACCTCAATTTCTACAACTGTTGTTTCTTGAAATACTTAATGCCAGCATTTTCATCATCAAGTTGCCTGAAGAAATCAATAAGATCGGTTAGGTACTCGTTGATATACAGAACTGATGTGAACCAGCTGTTCCAACGAGTGAGCACAGGCGACGGGAACAGTTTCACCTTTCTAGGTTCGTCGGGATAGCGTTCATTTAGGAACGCAATGTACTGGTTCTTTCTCGTGTTAAGAAAGCCACTTTTCACTCTAACAACACATAAGTTGAGCCCATCAAGATTTTCTTGGAAAATATCCCCCTCAAGGTTCATTTTGTGGGCCCAGCACTGAATGTGGTGTAAGTCGGGCATAAGCCCTGTCAAAGTTTTGTAGCATTTTGTCATGTAACGAGCAGAATCACTGACCATACCGATGACATCAGCTTTGTCAACTTCATATCTAGTCAGCGTGTCTAAAATAGCATTAGCACAATTTGCCCCGTTAGCTGCATCTAATACAATGGAAGCTGCTAAATAGGTAGTTTGCTCTGCGCCTGGTTCCAGTGAGCGAAACAATACGTTGAAGACGCACCTCCCACCTTTATCGGTTGTTTCATCAGAAAGTACGCAAATTTTCTTCCCTCTAACCGCCTCTCTTATCTTATCTTCGTGTTGCTTCCCAACAATCGGAATATAATGTTGCCTGATTCGATTTGCCGAAGGAAGATCTCCACTACCCGGAAAACTCGCATACCACTTGCGCATTGTTGTTGTCCATTTCTCCACTGGTCATTTGTGTAAGGAAAGCCTCAGTTGTTTTCACAATAACTTTTCTTTTCCGACTGCCCTGTTTCAGCTCGAATCGTTCCGCAATGAAGTCTGCCTGGAGGTGAGGCATTCTTCAGTACGCAAAGTTCTTTTCTTTAGCATACATGTTTGTACTAGCTACATGTTTTTTAAAGTATCCTTTTTCGCAATTTCTAGGCGACAATTACACAATCTGCACATTAAAAGTTTTTTGTCTAACACGTAAAAGCTATCTTCTTTAAATTCCGTTGCTCTTTGAAAAACCGACACTGAAGTTTTAGGCATTTTAACTAATGCCTAGGCTAGGCCAACACCGAATCTAAACAAACCACAGGGCAAACACAACCTGCTTCTTCACTCACAGACGTACCAACAGGCAACAACACGATGTCATGGGCTAGGCGGACTGTTTTCCCTTGCCGTGTGGTCTCGTATTTGTTCAAGCGTAGGCGTGAGGTTGGCACTGTTCGTCGCCGGGCGATCGCTACAACCAACCACCACCGCGCATCAGCATCACGTGACCATGACGTGACTAAGCAAAACGTGGTGGGTGGCCTCGCTCGAGGCCTCCGTGGCCGGCCGGCAGGCGGCGATCGCTCGCTTCAGTCTGAGTGCAGCTGCCGGCCGGCGCAGTTGGGCTTGAGAGCGTAAATATATATTTCGAGCGCTCTCGTCAAAAACTATGAGAAATTGTAAAAAAAAAAAATTTAAATTATTTTTTATTCTAGATTTTCATATAAGGTCGAATAAAATGTATTTTTGGGGGAAATTGAAGGAAAGTCGCCTCTATTTCGCTGATAAGCACAGATTTCGCCGTGCACGTAAATTTCGCCTTTATTTCGCGGATGGATTCTAAATCTACATAACCCAACTGATGGACATCTGTTTGTTTTTTTCTCATATGAGCAATACTTTAATATTTCGCTTTATCGCTCTAGGCGAAAAACAAACACCTCTACGAATAACACCTCTCACCCGATTCGGTGCTGCCCTTCTAATCGCTGCACTAGCACACGAGTGGCCGTCCGCGGTGGCTCATACGATTGGGGCGTAGGTTCAAAGCGCGTGACTTCAGGGGGATGTGGGTTCGAGCCCCGCATAAGGCATGGGTTTTTGTTGTCCAAAACACTTCAAAAATTCAAAACTTCTCTAACGAGATGCGTAAAGAGTAAATCATCAAGAAATCACACCAGCACAGGGGTTTAATACCACTGCTAGAAAATAAAAACAACAACAACAAAAACAACAACACACGAGTGGTCAACAATGCTGAAACAAGCTCAAGGAATCTATACGCAAAGAGTTGGGTCCGTTAAAACGGTGATTTCACTTGATATTGGCTTGTACGTTCCCTGCAAAACAACCTCAAATGCACAGGAAGGACATGAATAACATTATTCTTCGTCCAGGAGAACTGCATACTGTGATGGATATGCTGAGGACGAGGTCAATTGGATCGTATATGCCATATGGAAAATAGTGGTGCTGATAACGCGTGGATTGAAGAGGTTTTATATGGAACTGAAACTGTTCGTCAAATACTGGACTGGTAAACATGTCAACAGGGAAGTTGAAGCTCACTTGAACACCACCCAGAAGTGAAGGCAAGTTTCTGTGTATGGCACAGGTGATACAGAAAGCAGGCAAAGGAGAGGATGTTGGTGCAATAAAGAAAGCAAACAGTGATGTTTTGAGCGAGTTCGATTCAATAAAGTTCAGATATATGTTAAATAAGTTTGAAACAGAAGGTTGTTCTCGACCTTTGTTTAAAGCTGTTATATTCAATACATGAAAATGGTAGTTGAGCTATTATTGTTTATACAAGCTGTTCGTACAGGTGACTGGCTTTTACACCTGTCTTCATTAGAAATGCTAGTCAAGTATGTCTTTGCTCACGATATAAAAGGAATTATGCTCGTGTGATTCCACTTTATCTCGCCGAGATGAGGGAGATAGAGTTTAATGCGCCAGATACCTGGAAAAAGTTCATCGAAGGAAACTGGGTTGTTAAAAAATGAAATCGTACCATTCTGTGCTATCGGAGATCATGCCTTCAAGCAAATAATCCGGACTCTGAAGGTAGAGGACGGTCTTCTTGGATCGCTTAAGATTCTTTCTCATAGCTCCTGAAATGGCAAGACTCTCTAGAGAAACGTACCATTTAGCTAACTTGGAATCGTTGGTGTCATAAAGACATCATAGGCACGCTTGTGCGTCAATGGATAGACAAACTACTGACACAGAGAAAATGGTTGGGCATTTTCAGAGAGTTTTCCAATCCATTTACTGTCAATTCAAATGAGTTATTAATCTGGTAACTTTAATAATGACTGAAATAGTTGTTAATGATGTGTTGCGACAAAATGACGTGGGAATCGAGAAAATGAACGAATTTGTAACAGAGCGCATTCAAAGCAACACAGTTAATGTTTGGTCTCCGATAAAAACATTAATCTGAAGACGTGGAAAACGACAACCAAAAATATTCAAATCAAGACTAAAAATGAAATCATAGAGCTTAAAGAAACATCTAACGTGATGACGAGAATGCTTGTAGCTATGGTCAAGACCTGAATTAGATTTGAAAGAAGCCATTGGTGTGTACGAATTCTCTGTTGTTCCCCGATCATTATTTCCTAGTGATGGTACCTTACACGTTACACCACTGCTCTATGAAAAGTCACTTGATGGCTATTTTGGGGGAATTAACAATGAATAAAAGTGGGCAAAATTACATAAACGTAAACGCCGACAGCTGTGAAGCAATGTTGACAGTCGCGATAATATACGGAATGACAGAAGTTCAATCTCTAACTAAACATCCCAACACAACCACTTGCGTTCAACTTGCCGATCTTTTTATAAGTCCGCTGCACAGTAAATTCAGTGTTGACAGACCCTGATGATTTGCAGCCAGAAGATTATGGATGGATGCTGAAAGAAGCCGAGTTTGAAGCTGTTACAACTCTCCTTCCACCTGCGCCAACTGCAGTGGTGCAATTAATAAAATGTAATCATCATCAAATCATCAAATCAAATCAAATCAAAGTGTGCCACAAAATGCAGTTTCAGGACACACAAATTAGCGTGTACTGAACTTTGTGGTTGCACAAATGAAGATGACAAGGATGGAGAGTGTCAAAACACTACAGCTCTGAATACAGACACAGAAGACGATGAGGATGACTTTTGAATAGTAAGTGGTGGATTTTTAACAATACTTTCAGTAACGGTAGTACACATTTAAACGTATTCTGTAAAATATCTGTGTTTTTTCAGGTTGTTATTGCAAGACGTATGAATCATCAAGGAAGACTCAGAGAAAACAATTAATTTTCTTAATAAAACTCATAATTAGAATTATACTTTATTTTTAGTAATTATAGGTGCCTTACTCATTAAAAATATGCATACATATTTTAATATAATATAATAATATTTGCCATATTTATCATCTTCATAGTCAGTTATAATTTTAACGTCGAAATTGGAAAAAAGAGGCATACTTGCTGTGAATGTGACTGGCCATATATACATATTTTTCATTAATTACACATAATTTTGTTAATTATTGACAAAAACAACATACATTTTATGTATACTCAAACCGTGTCTTACTTGGTCCAGTACCTGAGCGACCCTTCTTTCATTCATATCCGCTCCGGCTTGCGATCAATGGATAATCCATAGGAAATGAAAGGCTCTCGCTCAGGTACTGGGCCAAGTAAGACACGGTTTGAGTATAGTTACACTCCAATTAATATTTTCAACAGTAAAGCTTCTCATAATTTTTCTGTTAAATGAGACGTTCAGGAGTTATAGGCAAAATAGTGTAAGAGGCGTCGCGACGCTCCTGGCGCCACCTCATTTGTGCTCTAGAGCAACGAAACTGCACACAAGTGTTCACCCGTTAATTCTCTACAATCTACTTCCTACATATTTTTCTGTCGGGTAAATAGTTATTGACTTAGAAGCCAATAAAGGCTTTTGGCGTCGCGCGCCGACGCCCTCTGCAGCATTTCTCGAAGTGCCAGGAAGGGGGAAAATACTCGTATGGCCTAACTGAAAATAATGCCGTTTACCGCTATACTCTTTCACAAATAGCCTACGAGATCGAAAATCATACAGGTTGCTCCTCTACTACAGCTCTATTATCCCTTAACATTAACGACTGCCTTGCTGATAGAATGAATGACTGGTTTCATTATCTTATCTCATAATGTAAACAAAACAGCTCGGCGAGAGTTTTGGCCGGAAGCCAATTGACTAGTGAGACAATACGTAGTTCATGGCTTGGGGGGGGAGGGGGTGACGGTTATCTCCGCGTCTGTCATTGATGGATGTCCTACTAATGCAATGTTTATTTCTTCATAATTGTAGCCAGCCTCTTATCATGTCATCTTCAAGGCCATATTTTGTCTCTTACTCTCTCTCTCCCTCCCTCTCTTCTCTCTCGTCCGCCGTCTTTGAGCAAGGTCGCAGCGGCGGTGCAAGCAAGCAACCAATATTTTTTTTTTTTTTTTAATCCGTAAATTGGAACAAAAATCCGTTGATCCGTTTTGCACCCTCAAAATCCGTTAAAACGGATAAAATCTGTAAAAACGGCAACCCTGCTTTAGGGTACTTACTTTTGTCGGGATTTTTTTTTTTCTATAAACTTGTGCAAAAAGGGGAAATTTTGGGTGAATTTGGCCACGCTTAAAAACGTACAAGTGGACATCTTAAACAATTATTAGTACTTAACACTACTTCTTAACACAGAGATGTAATTGTAAAATTTTGAGTATTTAATAACACAGGCAATGTTTATAGTTGAATTAATATGGGTTTTACGATTTATATTATATATTTACCCATCACTAATTGGGACTGGAGGTTGGAAAGAGTCAGGTTCTCTCCAAGCAGTCACAAAGTCCAGTAAACAGTGCCTATATATACTGTCAAGAAAAGATTAGTACAGTTTAAAAAATGTAAATATTTTCCTAGTGGATCCACGCAAATAAGACAATGATAATTGGTGTCAACGTAGGCTCAGTCCCCATCAAATCCCTTATTTAGAATCAGATTAATTTATAACTTAGGTTGAAACCCCATGGCCAAATATTGAACGAGTACTCGTCACTCTCAGCTAGCGAAGTCTCTGTTCCAATGCGGTTGTCCGACTCGAAGGACTCTGGTTCATATCTCGGGCGAAGGGATCTCCGATTGCCGATGCGATGCCTCTCGACTTGCCAGTCTGAGCGCGTGGCGCCGCTCGCCGTAGCCTTACCGCTAGCTTTACGTATCACAGCTGTCGTAATGTTCATTGCTCGCATCAACTGTCACTGTCCGCATCCGTCTCTCATTCACTCTCCTGTCTCTCTTAAATACCTGTTCTATATCGTCCGTCTCTCATTAGCGCTGTAACTCGGATTGATCGAAGTTCATTTCAAACCATGTTCACTAAGCTGACGCCAGCCATTCAATGTCCATTAATGCTCATGAATGCACTTGGTGCTTATGTCAAATGCACAGTTCGTCACGATAAACCTCGCTGCTCTTGTATCTCACGCTTCTATTCCCGATTACTGTTCGTCACCAGATTACTCGGCCGCTTGACAAAAGTCTCCGCTCGGATCTATTGACTGTCCCGAAGCAGACATACAAGGTCACTCAATGAATCACGTCCTCGATTCGCGGGATTCTGATCGGCAGAATAAATATGCTATTTCAAATTATAAAAGGCCTCGCTACGGAACTCAATCGAAAACAGTTCAAAATCACTCACTTTTCAAGTTCCTGGGTTGATTCCTGATCAGTCTCGATTCGATTGCACCGAACCACCAAATGCTCGACCAAATCGACACTGGCTGACGGTAATTAAAATGATTGACAAATGGCATTATTATTCTCCCTGTTCCGTGAAGATTCCTTGCCGTTATCTCCGCCTGCGTATAATATGCGCTCTCACTTTCTTGCCGTTGAAACCCGGTCACACGTAGCCGGTAGCCCTACGGCTCAAGCTGTACCGACACTATCCGGCAATAGCCCGCTGGCTATTCAAGCAACCCCACATGCAACTTGGGGAGATATGGCTGTACCGTTACACATTAACCACTGCATAACCTTATTGCAGGCTTATTTCTAGTGTAGAAATCAATGATTAGGGCCAGTTTTTCTAGTGACATAAATACGGCAAGCCGTCCACTCCTTGCCCCTTTGCTGGGTGATAGTTGTGGTTTATTAGTCTTGTGGTTAGCGTCTCTGCTCCCAATTCAGAAGGTTCAGGGTTTAATTCCCGCTTTAGTCAGGAATTTTTTAACTTCTGATTTGGACTGGAGTCCATCAGTTCTAGACTTAGGAATTTGTAAACAGTAGGTTTGTTTTTTGTCCTGCACTGCCATCACTGGTGCAGTGTGTAGAGCACCGACACGTTATTCTGTCACCGTGCAACTTACACTGCGGCGTTATTTTGTCCAGTGTAACTTGCACTATACCGCGGTGTAACACCCGCTCCAGAAAAGATGGCGGCAACTTAAATTAAACTGTTTTAACGTTATGTCAACATTTCTGATAGGCTTAACACCAGGAATAAATATGTTTTATATTACATACATTACTTATTTCATAGGCCTACAAACATAAATAGAATTTAAAATTGTACAGTATTATTTAACTGGTCAAATGATGCTACACAAGAGCATTTTTTGTCTTCTTGTAGTGTACCCGTACACCGGCACCACAGAAAAGGGCAGGACAAAAAGAACCTAGTGACTTTGGAGCCATCCTAACAACGAGCCACATAATAAATTCTAAGGTTATTCTGGTGCTGTACGCGGGTGGAACTGTGTCCAGCTTGTTTGATTGGTGTTTTGTACTTAAACGCGCTGGTCTCTAGTTGGTCAGTGTTCGCTCGTCGATGGTGTCGGCGCCTACGGGGTAGGGTTGGTCGTCTTTAGTTTTAATGTCCCCCTCTGAAAATCAGTTCTGTGACCGAGTGGGTAGACTCTAAATACGGATTTATTTATTTCTGTTGTTCTTTTAGAACAAATCTGAGTTTTGCTGAGTGAGTGTCGGTGGTGTCAGTAAAAGATTACCCTTGAACCTTGATTTAGTTCTGACGCCGGAATACGTACAGTATGAGCTTATATGTATGTATGTATGTATTGTAAGCCCTATGTCTGACCATAAATCATAATTTTTAACCCATATATTTATTTATGTTCCTTATATCAAGTTACCTATCCATTCTTCATAAAGTAGAGGTGTGTACCTTATACAAGAAACTACTTGTTTAACTTTTAGTTTCATCATTGATTATTTGTTTGATAACTAATTGAAAACTTTGAGCAATGAAGTAGGCCTACCTATGAACAATGAATGAGTTATGTACAAAATAATATATTAAATATTAAAAACCAATAATTAAGCGAGCGTTTCCATTTGACTCTGCCGGAAAAATTAGTCACTGGTTTTGTTTTTTTTTTTGTTTGTATGTCACGCCATAACGTTCGAACGGAGGCTCGGATCGAGTTGAAATTTTGACCATCCGCAAGCTTCGTTCTCGATTGAATGCCTTTATTTTTGTGGCCAAATCGTTCAAAAAGTTAAAAAGTTACATTAAAGTTAATCGAAAGTTTTTTTTTCAAACTAAACGGCGACAAAATCTGAGATAGCCAAATCATTTAGAATGTCCGTCCGGTCACAAATATGTTAATTTTATTTTGATCCGATAAGTAGTGTAGATGGAAATTACATTATAACAAAAGTAACTTTGCCATGGCAACGAAAAGACGCGCGAAGTTTCTAATGCACTGCCACCTAGAAGTAATCGAAATACTTTCGAGGAAGCAGTCTATTATTTGTCAACAAAGAGTTTAAATAGTTTTCCCAAGGAGTCAAGGTCCTCTAGATGGCGGTGGATTTTATCCACAAAGTAAAGGTTTACACAATAATATTGGAAACATGGCCCTGTGGACAGCGAACGTCGCAAATTTTGAAATTTAAAAAATTTGCAATGTGGGTCTAGCTATAGCACGTGCTCGCTTATCAACGCGTCCAACTGAGCGTTTCCTAGTATTTAGTCATCATAAAGTAACCGCAGTAATTTCATCTTTCAGGACGTCACAGACAAGACAACGAGTGTCCAAGAAACTCGAAACAATGAAAAAGTTGTTGCCCCCAAGAAGAGGGTTATGTGTGATCCATTGGACACTGACAAGGCCCCCAAGAAGAGGGTTATACTTATGTGTGATCAAGTGGACACTGACAAGACAACGAGTGTCCAAGAAACTCGAAACAATGAAAAAGTTGTTGCCCCCAAGAAGAGGGTTATGTGGGATCAAGTGGACACTGAGAGGGATGATATGGACACAGATAACTGGTAAGTAATAGCGTTAGTTACGATTCTTTAGTTCGCTTGAACTTGGTGACAGATGCAGACAAGCATTTCAAAATGCCTATGCTCAACATTTAAAATAGGGGAGTTTAAACATAAAGATAAACATAAACAATAGCTAGTTTCTCACGTAAAATGGTTTCACATGATCACTTGACTTGATCCTTACAGAATGTATAAAAATATCCAAAAAGTTGAATCATCTGCAATTAAAGATGTGAACAAACGAAATTCCGACGGCGGTTTTGCATGGTTTTAAATGCGCTTGCAGCCAGCGGCCTAGCTGTTTGTCTGCAGGGAACGAGACATGCGCGTGCGGGTACCGATACCTAATAATCGTCGATTCTTGGCGGTATCGGCCGATTCCGCCGATACCGATACTTCATTCAATTTTTCGTTACTGATTCTTTTAAATTTCGCGCCCAAAAAAGATTCAATTTCGAAATCGTTATGGCTGTGCGCTGTGCACCAATCAAGAGACGACTTGATGTCGATTGGCTGCAGAACGGGCGTGGCGGAGTCTTAGAGGCGGGGCTTGATTTTGAGTACAAAGAGGTTATAAGAAAGAAGAAACATCCATTTAGTGAGGTTGGGTTTTAGTTATTTTTTTACATTACGTTTGAAGACGCCTCAAACAACATGCATTGGAAAAAGTGGACTTCGAAACAATTGCGATAACTTACGTAAACGATTACGTAAACCGGTAAATGCGGCTGGAATAAATCCAATCAAATAATATTACGCGTGTTTTATCTTCGTTCCAAACGTTTTGGACTTACCGAATCCTAAGTGCCTGATGGATTGTGAACTCCACTCCAAGTTGGTTTCTTGCACATCCGTCTGTGGTTTGTTGACTTTCCGTTGGCCTTCGCTTCCGTTCAGTAAGCTTTCGTAAAATACGATGTCAATTGCAAAGTCTATCATGATTAAATGCTTGTAGGCTGGGACCCAGGCATTGCATGCTTGTTTTCGACAAATTGAGCAGGCCTAGGGCCTCGGTTAGGCCTAGCCCTAGGCTAGACCAAGGACGTCAGACAAGGCCTAGGGCTAGACCTAGCTAGCTAGGCATCTTATATTGTTCCAAACTTATTTTCAATGAACATCTAGGCCTAGGGCCTAGGCCTAGCATGCAGTAAGACAATAATTTCGTCCTAGGCCTAGCCTAGGCCTGCCTGTTGGCTTAGACCTGGACTAGGGGCTAGGGCCTAGGCTATGCTTACGATGTAGGCCTTGGCCTAGCCTGGGCAGCTGTAAATTGTAGGGCTCCTTTTTTAAAAAATAATGGGGACCTAGACATAGGGCCTAGGCTTACATCTGGAATGGGATTAGACAAGAATTAGAATGCACATTAACACACGCCAAAAGGGGTGTCCCATTAGAGAATCAAATTCAGCGGGTATCGGAATCGGTGGAAATTGGTATCGGTATCGGCAAAAATGTGGTATCGGTACAGCTCTAATTATGGCATTTCTTTATGTTACTTGTTCTGTGTGAGGTAAACCAATTTTTGAATTCGGGTTTGCAAATCTTTTTTCTTGGGATTTGAGATTCGGATTCGAAATTAAAAATTGGATTCGCACACCCCTAGGAATTATGAATAAAATTTTAGCTAATATCTGCCTAAAATGTGTATTGAATACTCACCAAACTGTTGTTGTTTTAAATCTTGATTAAAAACTATATTAATTGTAGGCCTACCCACTCAACCCTTGGATCCACAATTCTGCTGCTAGAATCTAGTTGGAAGTTGTTTGTGAGACATGTTACACCTCTTCTACATGAACGTCCCATCCCATTTTTCAAACAATCTCTAACTACAACTAACTATAAATAACTATAAATAGTAAAAAGTATGGTGAGGATTAGTTATCAAATCCATCTCTAATATCTCTGCTTAAACATTCAGGCCTAAGCCAATTGAACGATTTAACCCCCACCTTATTACCTATTTGCAACTGCACCCCTGCTTAGATGTAACCTTGCTTGTTTATTTTCAGATTGTGACACGTTGCCGTCGCCCGAATGTTTCCTCATCTAAAAAGGTAAATGAAGTAGCCTACTCCTTGTAAGTTAACCTGGTTTGGAGAAAGTAGGCCTAATTTAAAAATGATTTAAATTAAAATTAAATGATTTTAAAAAAATACATGCACATTGACAGAAATGTGGTAAACTCTGTTGTTCGTACCGTAACTAGTAGTTTATACTTTATAGTAGTTTTACGTGCAGTTCGCACACCCCTAATCTAGGTGCCCGTTAGGGCGCCGCAGCCAAGCCGTGGCGCGCTACACACTCAAGCACCTTATACAGCAAGCAGAGTTGGGGTGATTTCGAGGTGTTACTCAGCCGTCATGTTACGTGATGTGGACTTGAAAACTATCAAAGTTGAGAGGATTTAGGTACCTGACTACACATGCCAAATTTTATTGGGGTACGACCATTCCTTCTTGGTGAAAAAATGGCTTGAAACATGCTCAAAATCATTAAAGCCATACTCTCACATTGACTTGTTGCTTACTTATGTTAAACCTAAATTTATTTTAGAAATTTAGAAAAAAAAATGAAAGAAATCGGTCAATATTTAAACATGGTACGACCAATATTGTTGAAATTGTATAGTGCGTGACGTCACCACCCGTGACGTAGCTGGATGGCTACAGAGCTTCGCTACCGATCGACTCGAGTGAATGCGGCCGCTCACTGCCCGCCCATTCAATACCATCGGGCACGGGACGGGTCAGTTGAAAAGTGTATGTTCTATGTACACGATGTTAGGATTAGCTCCCTTCACTTTCGAGCCTTCATATACAGAAAGTGAACAGAGGGAAAATCTCAAGAAAAATTAAGAAAAAGAAGCCTGGATAAAACAGTTTAGTGAATTTGCGTGCTAATTTAGATAGTATTACTATCCATGATGGATTCGAGCATATTATTAACACTCATTCTCTCAACACTGCTAGGCAACAGTTTTTGTTACTCTCCACGTGTAAAAACCAACGATATGCAGGATTTAAAGTCGCATACGGGAGTACTGTGGACTACTTTGACTAAAAGTGATTCGACTTTAATGATTTCTTTATCATTGTAAGGATTAGAACAATGTATACATTTGTAACGCGATTTTAACCCACGGATTAATATGAAAACCACATTTCTGTATCATAAACCTGATTTGGATTTTGTTGTTCAATATATCCACATTTAAAACACTTACGCGACACACATTAATTATTTATAAAACTAAGAATTATTCGGTATGTTTGCCGTCTCTTTGTATGACTCACTTACATTGATATTTAACCCCTATAATTAATTATAAGGGAAGTCTATGCTCACTTATCACGAACTTAAAAAACAACCTAGAACCTAAAAGTAGACAAAATCCACACTTCCACTATATTTGTTAAATGTTAACTGTAGTCTGTAATTATTTATAAAACTAAGAATTATTCGGTATGTTTGCCGTCTCTTTGTATGACACACGTATCACTAACTTTAAAAACTACTAGAACCTAAAAGAATACAAAATCCACATTTCAACTATATAGGTATGTTCGTTAACTGTAGTCACTGAGCCATCCATACTCTTCACATATCTCGACAAACCTTGTAATGCTATTCACTATCACATTAATTAAATTAGTACATACAACACTTGTAGAGCTGTCACTGTGCTAGAACAAATCTGCAAACACTTCATCCACACAGAATGTCAACCCCTTACTAAATACAACACGTGTTCTAACCGAGTGTCTACCCTCGCCCGGCCGGCTCGGTCAGCTCAGCAGGTCCCCATCCACCCGCGTCACATGCCCCCAGGCGCGCGTCAAAACAAACCGTTGTATAGGGTATATAGGCCTCATCCAAGGTTGCCAAAATGTCCGGCATTCTTATTTTTTGTACACCTTCTTGTATTAAAAAAATACTTCGTCCATTGTGATTTAATGCCTTTAAGGATGTAAGCAACTAGGTACTGCTACTACTGCTACTACTACTATCTAATTCATCAGTTTCAATCGGCCCGCGATTCTGACCAGACGGGTGGGGCTACAATGTTCATATTTTACATGGACATGAAGGTTATAGTAATACAGTCTCTTTTGAAATAAAAAGTTTGCTGGAAGGCTTCCAAATAAAGGTTTAAAATAAGCCTTATACACTAGGCATACAATCAACAAGTAACTATAGTTACTTGACACTTGTTGACGGTATAAGCAGAGTTAGGCGGGAAAGTGCGATACGTAAACAAATGGCGGACATTTTAAATTTTGCTTCTATGTGTGAAACGAGAAAAGTTGTCATTATACTCTCATAAAACAAACCAGAAACCGTCCCTGGCCTAGGCCCAGATGTAGAAAATTATTTATAATACAACAGTGTAGGTCTAAAGTTCCATTAGGCTATAGGACTAGATAAAATTAATTGGATGAGCGTAGCGAGCGAAGCGAAGATTCCATTTCACTACACTGGAGAAAAAAATCCGGAATGTTTTTTTTTTTTTTGTGTGTGTGTCTGTGAACACGATTCCGGCTAAACCAATACTCCAATTGCGATGAAATTTTATAGAGGTCTATGAAATCTCTGGACGAAGAACTGCACGGGGGGAAAAATTGATCGAAAAATTATTTCTCATGAAAATCGCAATTTTACGATTTTTTCGATTTTTAAAAAAATTCTTCGACTTATAACATCTACATGCTTTATCCGATTGTAATGATTTTTTCACAGAACCTTAATTTTATGAATTAATATATTCGTGTGAAATTTGAGCGCAATCAAAAAATCGTTTCTCATGATAATCGCAATTTTACGATTTTTTTCAATTTTTAACATTTCTTCGACGAATAAAACCTACATGCTTTATCCGATTGTAATGATTTTTTCACAGAACTTTAATTTTATGAATTAATATATTCGTGTGAAATTTGAGCGTAATCGAAAAATTATCTATTAAAAAAATCGCAATTTTACGCTTTTTTCGTTTAAAAAAAATTACGCTCATCCATCAACGCGGCGGGACTTGAGCGTTTTCCTAGTACTTACATTACATGTTTGACAAGCCTAGCCAACCCTAGGCCAGCACAACCTTGTTCTGACCAAGCCCCTAACACTCCATAGCGGCAGTGGCTGGAAAACTATTGCAAATTGAAGGCTGTGAGAGCCGCCATTTTTATGGCAAGAAGTCGAACTTGTCAGCTGGTTGTCAGTGTAAACAGTACTGACAGATAGAATATTTCTACGACAATGTGCAATTATTATTAGCAAGATGTGTTTATATTTTATTGTATGTGTATTAAATATTGTCATTATATAAGATACATGCAAAAATACACTTTGGATAACATCAGACGTGTTATTTTTACAGGGATAAGCCCGTGTAAGTAGGCGTATCTCTTAACCTATAAGAAAATAAACAAAGTCCGGATTTCTTTTGGTATCGTATAATTATTGCTTACATTCTCTACAAACAGACACAGCCGCGTAGCACATATCCAAACATAAAATACAATACTATCAGATACATATAATAATTGCAATAGGCACAGGCCTAGGGTTAACCCTATGAGAATTCAGTAATGACAACATAGGTAATGAGAACTAGCCTAGGCCCTAGTGGGCCATAGACCTACTAGATCATTCTTTCAAGTTAATATAAGTAGGCATACAAATAACATTAAAAGTATCACAGATAGTTTGACCATGGTTTGACAAGTTAAATAACATTATAGGCCTACAATAATATTAGGAAAATGCTCTGTGCGATGCGTTGATTTTAAGCGAGCGTGTCCACGTCAACACATAGTATGTCAAAAAGTTCTTATTCAGTTACTGACATGGTATTATTGTGTAGGCCTATTGTTTTTATAATTGTTAAAGCAGGGTACAGTCCAGTGCATCCATTGTAGAGTGGATATAAATGTGGTTTTACACATTAGATTACTGATTTATAAAAAGTATGGATTTGGTTGAACTCTGACGTAGGCCTATATTTTTTGTGTGTAGAGATAGACTGTGCACATTTGCAATGTGATGGAATCTAACTTTAATGTATTCCTTGATTATCATTTTCATTAACATTATGATGTGGTTTGCTGGGAACTCATTATCGAGGGAATGATCTTCTAAATCAGCAACGAGAGAACACTTGCCACGGGAGTTCAACACCTGTGTTTCCAATTTCAAACTCACTGATTTCCCCCTAGGTGGTGTACCACAGTTTTCAGTAAGCATTCTCCTTGTGAACTTCTCTGTGGCTGTACATGGAGTTACTACATCACTTAATGGTAACACAAGACCACCATTATTTTTTCTAGATAAAAAGTCCGAATAAGGAATTTGAACATTGTTCGTGGATGTCAGAGCTGTACAGCGATCTACACATGTTACTTTTTTCATGACTGCCCTTACTACAAATCCTGCTATGTATACAACAATGTTCTGTGAGAACTCGGACACGGCGGATTGTAAAATGGCATATGAGTGTTCATCGGCCATCTCTGCTTGCTCCTAGTTTTGTTCGATTTCATATATCTATGAGCTGTAGAGAAATTTGTAGTATCGAACACTTGGTGTATTTATTTCCTTGATGATTAAATCTTTTGACCACGAAAGTAGTGGTGTCGAGCCTTGTGCGATACAATTCCCTGAAGATTTACATTTAATTTAATTTTGTATCAGCAGTTGGCGATATCAAGTGTTTTAGCAAAATATTTGCTAGTGTCGACGCCTTTTCTTGTTGTTAAAAAATGTAAAAATATCAAGGATAAACAACAATAAAATATGCTGATTTAAACTGTAGTGATGATGGATTATTGTTCCATCCGAAACGCGACCTGACTCGGCAAAAAATAACTCTATGTCGTCTTGTGAAAATTTGTAAGTTGCCAGGTAGCCTAAATAAATTTAATTTAATTTCACTTCACTTCTGTAGGCTTAGTAGTTGCCAAAGATTAGACCTATGCATAAGTGTGTGATGACATTAAATCCTATTGAAAGTTCTCTTGAGGTATTCTAATGAAGATAATGGGCAAGACTACTAAGTTGGTTTCAACATGCAAACAATCAAATATCAATGGGTAGGCCTATCATAGTTGCCATGGTGAAAACAAGTTAGGCCTAGTAGCTTGCTATGGGCATATCTCAAATCTCTATTTTAGCCTACTTTGCTGACTAACACAAAGTAGGCCAAGTCGGCCAAATTTGAGATTTCAAATACGTTACGCCCTAAATGTTATTTATCCGAGGTTCATAACCGGGCCTAATCTGCTTCAAAATTCCCTCATTGATTCACAACTCATTCCATTCCATTGCTGTTTACAAAAGTAAACCTAGTGTAAACCAAAAGTTGTTTGTAAGGTATGTTTAGGATCAGCTGATGTGCTGTCTATTTATCTGCAACTGAACTAGGCCTAGGCATTAGTCCTGATAAATGAAGTGTAGGTCTAGTCGAGGCCTAGTAGCAACCCTTGAAAATCCCACTCGCACGCTCGCATTTTGCGAGTGACAATTTGGCTCTTGCGAGTAACTTTTATGGACGTGCTTCAAAATATCGTTTTTGCGAGAATTTGAATCGAGCGTCGATTCATGCCGCCGACTTGTGGCAGTGTGCTGAGTATGCCCCCCCACCCCCTCCTGCCTAACCACTTGTGTGATCTTCCAGAGATTATACCGCGTAAATAATTACCACAACATCACTTATGTTTTCAATCTGCTAGAAGTCAAAACTTAAAAGCTATCACCCATGGTGATAAATCTTTCCTTATCTTGTTTACTCTCGGTTCGGGCTCCAGTCCCGCGCCCCGAGCCAACGCATCGTGAGTCGTGACCTTGACTTGACTGTGACAAGTTATAAATAAAGCAGATGCAACCGAACAGTGAGTGTTATCTTAACGGCCCGCTGCTGTTCCTCTTTCGTGATTATGAAATACTACTTCATCGGCACGTCATTGTTTATAGAACAGCATTACGTTTGAGATATTACGATAATTGATGTGCGCGTTTCTTCACAGTTCATTAGACACCCCACACGATTTTTTTGTTTTACTACCCAGGTAGGCCTAACCCGCGGGTAATGTGGACGGGTACCCGGGTCGTAAAAAAGTCGGGTTTCGTCATCCCTAGTAAACAGCCAGACACATTATTGTAAGACGCGATCGCGAACATAAGTCATTGGGCATTTTGTTGATGCGGCGCATATGATTTGTACCATCAGTGTTCTTATCTTATCTTATCTGCAAGTGGTTTACGAGTTTTCACGGTATAAATACTGAAGTTTTTCAGTACTGAATTAAGCCCGCTATGTTATCCTAAAACGCACCAAACGCTCTTTAATAAAACTTGACCTCAAAATTTTTCGCCTGCGGCGCTATTGTTGGGGGGCTCCGCCCCCCAAACCCCCCTTGCCTTCCCACCGAAAGTACCTACCCGCTAGGAGCGAGTACTAAAAGACGGGTGCGAGTTGATTTGTTACACAATTTTCAAGGGTTGGCCTAGTAGGACCTGGGACTTTAAGTAATTAAGTTTATTTCTTCAATAGATATTACTTTGGATCTATAATCTCTTGCGAGATGTGGGAACTATGGTACCAATCACATGAAAAAGTATAATATTATGGTTGGCATGTGCCAACTTTTTAACAAGGCGATGTTTAGGGGAAAAGTAGGTTAGGGGGAGTGGGGGGGGGGGCGCGAAGCGCGTTTGTTTTACAATATTATCACTATTATTATTTAAACATACACGATTCGCCCCCCATCACTCCCCCTTACCTACTTCTCCCCCTGTTAAAACGTTGTACCGAAAAAGTTAGGTTGGGGGGTCAGATGTCAGGTAGGTCTAATTGGTAGATAGTGAGTACAGGACAAGACTCAGCGGCCTTAGACCCTGCTAAATTTTCGTTCGGCTATAGTAAGGCTAGGATTATATGTGGGCACAATAATAATTGATTTGAAGCTTGCAAATGCGTGGCAAGGTTCGAATTTCACGTTTGAAATTGTGTCTTGTATTACGTCAAAATCTACCTACCGATAAAATTATATGTTATTCCCCTTTTTATATCTTTTTGTGCAGTTAGCTGCACAACATGACATCACCGTTTTCAGTATTTTATTGCCACTTTGGGTGGCTATTTAAAAGAAAAATAGTTATTGTGTGCATGCCTACGAGCCTGAGCTGCCATAACAATGGCGGATCTTCGCTGGTTCAATTTGCAATAGCGATCGCAGCGCTCGTGCGGCGTCTAGAGAATACAGTATATACTATTCCAATGTCTTTGGTTCTGACACACTTCCCGCACAAATAACTAGTTTTGATTACTAAAAGCCTAATGCAGATAAACAATAGTATGATTGTCCACCTAAATGTACGGAAATAATACACCTATTCTTTTAAATAAAGAAAACAACATTGTAACAATATTTCGACGACTATTCAGTCATCTTCAACGGGTTTAATGACATTTAACAAAAACAACAGTATGAAAAAACAAAAATCCAACAACAAATACATACTGCCATCTCAATATCACCAGATAAACACATGCCTACCATCTTATAAAAATTAAATCAGTTATGTTGCCAACTGACAATTAAGATAAAATGAAAACACAACACCTTTATAAGCGATGATTACCTCTGACCTGTGGAACAAACATTGTTCAAATAGAAGGACAATCAAGTACTAATAATGTAGTTCTTCACAGCCATAAAGGCCAAATGACAATTAAGATAAAAAACACAATACCTTTATAAGTTATGACTAGAGATACGGAAATTTAGCATTAATTTTCTCTAATTTTAGCATTAATTATTTGAAATTTAGCTATTTTTAGCATTAATTTAGCATTTATTAAAAAATAGCAGGATCGGTACATATATGTATATACGAAGTAAATACAAAGTGTACCGTATTTACGCGCATATAGGCCGCAGGTATATTTAAAATTTTGAAGTTCAAAAACAGGGGTGCGGCCATTACGCGAGGGCGGCCTATATGACTATACAAAGTCGAAAAAAAAAATTATAATATGTAATTGTATCAATATTACGTACACATATGCGAGCAAGAGTAAAAAAAACTTATTTTAACGGTAAGTAATTAATTAAATAAGTCTTGTTCAACGTGTGAATACGTCCGCGGAAGTGAAGATGTCCGCCCGCCGAATTCTCCGTCTCGCGGCAATGACTGCCTCGTCAGCCGGTCACGCATCCACCCGACGCCCGGTGCAAGGTCGCAGTTTCCTGATGGAAGATCGTAGGCTATCCGAGCTGGTTTCAGGCGCGCTTCTCTTGTTTTAATTGGACCGAAATGTTATGTTCTTTACATCTGAATGTCATCCTACAATGACGTATGAATTGCACAGCGCGGTCGTCTTTGTGAGTGCTCGCTGCCGCCGCGACTCGAATACGGCGGACGAGAGAGAGAAAAAGATTAAATATGGCCTTGAAGTCGACATGATAGAGGCTGGCTATGGACATTGTATTGGGTGACAATGACGGTGACTGAAAATGCAATAGCCAACACGGAAGCATTTCTGAATGTGTTACGTCGGCTACCGGGCTGTGATGCGCTCGACGACAAAGAAGTGGATCAATGGGCGAATGGAACTTGAAACTAAACAATTCCATTCAAGAGCCGACAGACTCAGAGATAAAAAACGCCCCCCCCCTCCCACGCCACTAAATACGTATCGCCTAGCTCACTATCAATTGGCGTCGGGCCAAGACTCTCGCTTTGTTGTTTTGTTTACATTATGAATGAGATTAGATAACAAAACCCATCTGTTTTATTGTAAACACTCTCGACACTTCAATCCAAGCAATGCCAGCTGTGTTAGTGTCTGCCGTTGTGTGAGCCGTGCGACCTTGCTCACGGAAAGTAAACACTCTAGAATAACATTGCATTAAAATAAAATGGTTTATTTATTCACATGCTCGTTTGCATGTTCATTGCCTGTTTTGCGATGAGTTGTTTCATTCCTAAAGGATTTGCTGACTAAAATAACAAGTGCGGCCAATACAACATGCAAAGTACTTTTTAAAATTTGCATGGTCAAAACTGGGGTGCGGCCATTACGCGAGGGCGGCCTTTATGCGCGTAAATACGGTAGTTCTTTTGATATTTCACTTTTAATCATTCTAAGAGCGGCATTGAAGCTTAAAATAGGCCTAGTATAATGAAATCCAGGCATTTTTATATTTAGAAGTCTTAAAATTATCAGGATTGTTACACATCTATACAATTACAAACTAGTTGAAGCCTAGCTTTTGTTCGAGTGGCATTTAAGCTTAAGTAGGCATGTATGAAATATAACGATTTGCATAATGCAGGCTTGATTGTGGAGATGCCGTCTTGGGTCTTGTTTTCAGTCTGTAAAGAAAAAATAAAATTAGTTTTAAAAATGCTACCTTTATTGCTGAAGGTTTTGCAGGTAGCCTGGCAGGAGTGATCCTATCTCACCTTCAATTGTTGAATGCAAGCATAGTACAGGTTTCAATTGTCGACTCCTTCATATTGGTTCTTCTGTCTGTGAGAACCAAATTGTATTGACTAAAAAAACGCTCCACATCAACACTGTTGACCGGTGCCCAAAGTGTTTGTATAGCAGCATTCACAAAAGTAGTGTGCTTGGATTTCATTGCCAGTAGGGCTGTGCGAGCAGTTTTTTTTTAAGTCGAGCGAGAATTTGAAAAAAATCTTGAATCTCGAGCGAGATCCGAGATCAAGCGAGGTCGAGCGCGATCGAGCGCACTGAAATTAGCCGGCTTAGGCCTGTTGTAGGACCCCAAAGAAAGAATCACCTATACACAAAATAATTAGGCCTAGGCGGCTTTAAAAGTAAAAATAGGGCCTACTTAAAAATAATATTTAAAAAGTAAACATTTCTCAGTTCAGTGCTTAGGGACCTAGGCCTAGGGCAGGCGTGGAGTAGGCCTAGCCCTAGCCTATCTCAGAGGTCCTAGGCTACATGTTGAACGAAATATAATTTTTGTTTCTAACTTTATTAGTTTAATCACATTAATTTGGTAGTGAAAATAATAAGTAACAACACCTACAGCGGCCTCAGTGTAATACCCCTTTAATCAAGGATCCTTTAATGAATGTCGTAAGAAACCGATAAAGTAGTTTCTCCGTTGGAGTCGATAACGAGTCGATAAAGTGCTCTCTGCTCTCTACCGCCAACTTCACAAATCACGCTTCAGTTCAGTAGCTCGCACGATAGAGTGCGCTACCAGTGACCAGTCAAAATGCGCGATCTGTGTGCGCGTCGACAGACGCATGCGCGTTGGCAACGAATTTGTGAAATTTCGTCTAGGCCTAAAATAAAATGTAGATGGATGTCTTGTTGTCATTTATTGGGTGTATGCTAGTGCTAGAAGTACCTAGCCTAGCTTTCGTTCTGTAGAGGAAAGTGTTTTAAAGTGAAGCCTATTTTATGCGTCATTTGTTAGTAGGCCCTAGGCCTCCGATCTTCGGGTTTATCAAAGCTCCGATCACGGAATGGAACCGGGACTCAGGCCTAGGCCTATAGCCATTGGCCTAGCTCATCTAGGCCTAGAGATTTCTCGGCAATGTGGCATGGCAATATGAAATTATTATGCAAAAATCGGGGAATAAATATTACTTTACCACGTCGCATAACGCAAGGTCCCGCATAATTACGACCACCGTGGTCCGTGACGGAGATATCTCAAGACTAGATTTTTCGAGCAATTTGAGATCGAGATCGAGCGAGACTCGTTTTTCCGAGCAGTATTATTAGTATTATTATATTAGCAGCACTTTAATCTCGCTCGAATCTCGAAAAGTCGAGACTCGCACAGCCCTATTATTTATTATTATTAATAAGTAGCGACTTACTTTTCTAGAATTTAACGTTCATGAAAAGATAACATTATTCAATCGTAACTTGTCTCATTTCTTAAAAGATTCAGGAAGATCTTCTGTAATTAATTGTGTTTCAGTTTATTCAAACTCATCTCCCTTTTCAAAATTGGTCTACAAGGTCTCTATAGAAATGAATGTGTTGATTGGATGAACCCACTGTACTTTGGAATTCATTCATTCATTCAATGTATTAATTATGTTTTCTGTGTTTTGAATTTAAAAATGTAAATTGAATGCTGACCCTTGTTATTTCCAGGAACGGAAACCAAAAACTACGAGTATTCCGCGGCGGAGAGGAGAAATTCATCGGTTCAATACAGTCTGACTCTCACATCGGTCTTCTGGTGCCCATGTGAGGACGCTACGAGAAGCAAGACTCAGTGGACTGAAGAGTTACGATGTTTTCACAGTGTAAACTTAGATGATTTCAAGGCACAATAACTGTGACATTCAATTTATATTTTATACATTTTTTAGCCAATCTGCATTCGGTTTGTTTATTTGTCCGTCCGGAACTGTTTGGAACTGTCTGAATATGAAAATGGTTGTTCAGCTGTAAAAAAAAAAACAAGTGTTTGAGTGGTGTTCATCTCTCTCCAGACACCTGTTCTGGAACAGACCGAACATGTTCGAACGGTTCTGATGGGAACGGCGGGAATTCGAATTACAACGGATGAAAGTAAGGTTATGGGGAAAGTTTGTCGGTTGAAATGTGTACTGAAGATTCACTCAACTGTTATTTTGGTACCTTATTAAGTCATCATTATCCATAAATTTTACACAAAATAAATACGCTTTTTATGTTAAACATAGTTTAGTTTCCAATTTAAATTAGGTGACATCTCAAACCAGATGGTGTTCATCTCTGAAGGTCAGAACACATGTTTTTATCCGTTCTAAATCCCGGCCTTCCTGTACTAAGTGTTGTTTCCGCTGTGTTCCGAACTGTTTATAACTACTCTCGGACAGGACAAATAAACAAATCATATGAAAATAATATGAATGGACGTAATGTTATTATGTCTTGACTACCCTCTCTCATTTTTTATAACTTGTATTTGAATTTTATTTTATGTATTAATTTTTGGGGTATTACTATTACATATTATGCTAAGAATATTTATTATTTTATATTTAATTATGTAATGCAGGGCTGCCGTTTTAACGGATTTTATCCGTTTTTACGGATATTTAGGGTGCAAAACGGATAAACGGATTTTTTGTCTTATTTACGGATATTTCGTTAATTACGTTTTCTATGCTTATTTTCGTATATTTGAATCTGCGCGGGCTAATTTCGATTGTAAACATTGAAGGCGGGGCGATAATCGATTCGACTTTCGATAGGGGCGGAGCCGTGTCCTAGACATATTGTAGGAACTGCTTGCTTGCTTTTGGGAGTGGGAGGAGCCATGAACAAACAATGAAGATTGGAGCCTACAAAATTGTTTTCTTTCGTTTTTGTTTATAAAGTTTGGATTATGTGATCATAAACGTGAAAAATAGAATTGGTATATGATTAAAATGTTATTAACAAGTTCTGCAAGACTGCAATGTTATTAATAAACACAACACATGGGCCTAGGTCAAAATTGTGATGCAACATTCCTAGGGCCTAGCCTAGGGCTAGGCCTAGGCCTAAGAATTTTTTAACCAGGTCAGATTTAAAACAGATTTTCTGTAAATAAGTAACATTTTACATTTTTATGCAATCTTAATTAAAGCAACCACGGGCGTTTCTGGCTCATTTATTCTCGTCTGTGCATAGGCCTAGGCCCTAGCAACTTTTAGGTTATGATGGTAACAAATACAAACATAACATTTAGCCATTTTCATAGTTTGATCAATGAAATTAACGTTATTAGACTTTTCACGGATTTTTGCGGATTTTTAACGTTCTCCAACAGGATTTTTTTTAAATGTCAGTGGCAGCCCTGATGTAATGTTTTATTAGTGATCAACTCATGGTATTATATATGGATATTGTTGTACACCTGAAAATGCCCAGTGCATTTTATTTTAAATGTAACAAATTCAAATTACCATTAGAACTATCTTTACAACTGTGGTGTTCCTCTTATGGGTTCATAGACTAGGAAATTTATTTGCGTACTTTATACAAATACTATGTAGTCATATTATGTTGACGATTGTACTATAAATAAACTGTAACTTTTTTAAAACAATGTACTGTTCATGTATATTGGCAGACTTAGTAGTACAGACAGAGAACTCTGTAAAATCAGGCTAGTGCTAGTGGATTGGTAAAATTAAAATATGTTATTGACTTATTGCCATGTACAAAATAGGAATGGTTCTCAAACAATTTTGAAGGACTTATGCCCTTAAGATCGACTCACGTAAAGACACCAGTGAAGTCATTAGAAACATACAAAATCAAGCATAAAAGACTAAAATTAAATAACGAATAAGTGCATTTATTGATAAAATGGGTTGGAAATTAAAGTTTTGTCTTGACCCAAAGCCAGACCACTAAAGCAGAGCCTGATTTAATAGAGTTCTACTTGTTGGCCTATATAAATGAAGATATGGAACAAAAATTACTTTACTTAAACAAATCCTTCACAATTTTCACATCAATTTGTTAGTCATATTGACTAACAATCTGTGCCGAAGAGTTGAGTGGTAAAGAAGGTTCCTGTTCAAGTTTGTTTTATGTCCGTGCGTGTTCTGTCTTGACGTGTGAAATTGAGATTGATGCTGGGAGTCACTTTGGTATTTGCTCAATGTAAGCCGCGTGCCAGAATTCAGCCGCTGACTTCGCTTTAGCTACGCTAACCAAGCTGCTTATTGCGCCGAGCGTAGAATTGCTTGCGAACCGCCACCTGCTGACTTTGCTCACAAGCAGTTTTGAAGCCGCTGAATATTGACACGCTCCTAAAATTACCTACCTACTACTGTAAATATTTTTTGAACATTTTATCAAATTCACCGTGATACTCTTATTCTTATCAATTAACAATAAAATCAATTTGACATTCATTACATAGATGATGTTTTATACAATGCCCTTATAATTCAGAAATAATTATTATGTTTTGTAACTTTGTTAAATTAAGTATTTATGTACATTAAAATTTGTCTAGTACTGATAAAGTTATTTCCACAGCAAATTGTGCCAATTCAGAATATCCACAATTCCTCGTCCAAGACTAGATTTATTTCCTAAAAAACTGTTTAATTTATGACGATTCTGTTAGGGGTTGTCGTTATCCCTAGGTATTTGAGACGATGAGTGATGATAGATAATGAAGGACAATTACAAAAAAACATGCCTCATGCAGGACTCGAACCCATGTCCTCGTAGAGCCATACGCTTTGAACCACGCGATAATTGTATCAGCGATTACGGACTGCATGTAGTAAGATTTGTTGGTTGTGAATTGGATTAATTAACCATGTTGCATTTGTTTATAGAAGTGAGATCCATGCCATCAGAGGAACGACCTATTCTCGAGTGTAACTAGGCTTTTCACGGGTGAAATGGCAGTGATGTTTAAATGAGTATGAATCACTGACGGGGGCTATTTCGAGATCGATTTCCAGAGATTGTCCAGTGTAACTACACTCATACTCACAGGAAGTTATTGGTCACTTTGAAAACACTTGTGATACTCCTATCAAAGCAATTGGCCCGTTCCTATATAAATACATGCTGTACCTGCTAAATTTGGAGTCTGCAGGTTATAATGGAAGTGAAATTTTCAAATAGGCATGGGAATAATAAATTGAACTACTTTGTATGTTTTCCCTAAGTTCTAAAAAGTACATGGCTCCTACTGTCAGAGTTATAACATGGCCATAACCAAATGAAATGCAAAGCCATTTTGTTTATCGACTTAATAATTACTACCCAAACGCGGGCTAGTCAACACAAGTATTTTAAAACAAATATCTTGGCATCAGTTTGTACACAGTTTAAGTATTTACTTCACTTTATTCATGTTATTTGTGATGCGCTTGGGTAGCCTACAAGGAACCAACTCAACTCGGTCCTCCTAGCGACAACAAGTGCATCGCAACACCTACCCCCACCCCTGGTGTGTCCGTTACACGAGCCAAGGAGGGTTGCTATTGGCCGGGTGAAACAGCTGTTTTCAAACTATTTGAATCCTATGGTTAGGGGTTCGCGGGCAATATTGGCTAGCCTCGTTGCAGGGTCCCAGTGAGAACTTTGTGAGTGGGAGAATTCCTTCTCAATTTTATCTCGAGAATAGCATTGGTGGTTTTGTGACTCACACATCGCAATGTGAGTGAAATCACTCACATGAGTGGGAACTTTCACGAATTTCGAGAATAAGGTCCAGAGGGAACTGGAGTCCTATCTCCACTGGATAACTAGAGAACATAGTCATAATGACATGAATATGCCAGTATGTATATAAATGAATATGAATTATGCCAATTGTGGGCATATGATAAGAAGAAGTGTTCCATTGAGAATTGTCCAAGTGCAACACTACACGAGTGCAATGACCTCACAGGGAAGCTGAGTGGGCTCACATTTAATAGACACTATTAGTGATGACGTCAGAGCTGACTCCGAACAAACTTGACCAATCCGAGCCCGTTCCTTACCGGCCTCGACCAATCACATAGCTGTACCGACGATTGTTTGGGAGTCTGGCAGTGGTTTATAATGGAGCCGTGATGTCAATAGTGTCTATGGGAAATGCAATTATTATACTATGTGTATGTATTCAAAAATAATTCTCTAATAAGTACATGTGTCCTTTCAGATTCTTTCAGAGTTATATAATTCTTGGCCATGAACCAAATTCAATGGCCAAGCCATTTTTTTATGATTTCGAGTTTAAAAATTTTACTTTTTTACCACAAAAATCGTTGGCTTGGCGCTCGTCAACAGGCGAAATGATCTTACTTATTTTAAAAGCGAAACTAGGGAGAAAGAATAAAAAGCTTGGCTCAACTTCTATATCTCACAGCATTCACAGCCGAAGACTTTTGAAGGAGAGCTTGGCTGCCGTTTTTTTTTTACAAATTTTTGTATTTGGTTGGATATTACATCTTTTTGTTGTTCGTTCGCTATCAAGGTGTGAATGATTAAATTTGTTGAGTTCAAAGTTGTTTTTTTACATTTTTGGGCCCACGGTCCCCCCAAAGATACCCCTTAAATAAATAAATAAATAAATTTTTATTTACAGACTACCCACTCAGTTATATAACAGATTTTCAGTGGGGGACTTTAAATCAAAGCGACCAAGCCAACCCTGCAGGCCCCGACGCAATCGACGAGTGAGCGATAACCAACCAAAGATCGATATTTTTAATAGGAAATATATCAATCAGTGGTATGGACAGTGCGAACACCCGCGGATCAACGCCAGAATCAACAAGGCCGATTCAGAACAACTCTGAAATTTATTATGTGCTTCGTTGCTAGGACGGCTCCAAAGTCACCGTTTACAAACTCCTAAGACAAGAACTGATTGACTTAAGACCAAATCGGAAGTTAAAAAACTTCTGACTTTAGCGGGAATCGAACCCTGGCCCTTCTGCATTGGAAGCAGATACGCTAACAACAAGACCAACGCACTAGCATAAGCACTAGATATTTATAATGGTTAAGAGCATGTTTAATTTCAAGCTTGTATACAAATTACTACGCCTGAGTAATTACGCGTTTTGATTTTGCTAGGACGGCTCCAAAGTCACCGTTTACAAACTCCTAAGACAAGAACAGATAGACTTAAGTCCAAATCAGAAGTTAAAAAACTTCTGACTAGCGGGAATCGATCCCCTGGCATCTCTGCATTGGAAGCAGATACGATAACAACAAGACCAACGCACTAGCATAAGCACTTGATATTTATAATGGTTAAGAGCATGTTTAATTTCAAGCTTGTACAAATTACTACGCCTGAGTAATACGCATTTTGATTTGATTTCCCCGGTCCCAATTGCCCGTTTTTTGTTATATGAGGTACATCTGAGTGTGGCCACAAGTTTCAAAGTTCTAAGATGAACCGTTTTCTCAGTATAGCGTATTATTCATAAGAGTACGGAATACTTACTTTTGATAATTTTGGTTTTTTTCCGGTACCCGTTAACCAATTTTGCTTTCCATATTCAAAAGTGATAAAGAAAGAGAGATATCAAAATGTATTCCACGTTTGAAACATCTCAGTTGTATTAGCGTTTTCTTTGAATGATTCATTTCTTAAGGTTCAGATATGTTTGTCATTTTTGGGCCCATGTTCATCCCGAATTTAGCCCTTGTGTTTGGACGCAAGATATTTATAATGGTTAATAGCATGTTAAATTTCAAGTTTGTACAAATTACCACGCCTTGGTAATTACGCGTTTGATTATCATCCAAATTTTGATTTTCTCCGGTCCCTGTTACCGATTTTGGTTTGAAAGCAAAAGGCACTGCGTCTGAAATACACCTAAGTGTGGTCCAAGTTCATAGTTCTAAGATTTACCGTTTTCTATGTAAGCTAAAGAAATCTCCGCGGAGAACTCCTAGCCAGCCACCAGCCACCCACCAACCACCAGCCAGCCTTAAGGAATTTGACGATGTTGAGAGCCTTTTTTAACACAGAACGAGTTGTCGGATCGGGTTGATTTTTTTTTTTGGTATGTCATGGACCACATACCAGGTCATATAGGCCTACCGAGTTTCAAGATTGTAACTCTTTCGGGGCGGCGTGTGCAGATAGCTGAAAACCCCCCAACTCTGGTAGGTGTATATAGGGCCGGAGTTCGGTGTCGCCTAAGCATCGCATCGCTTGTCTGCCGGGCGACGACCGTCGCCTTAGATGATACATGGAATGCGTAGATAAGGAAGTGACTCATATATAGATAGCGGGGTAACACTTGGTCTACATAATAATACAGTGACATGGCGCACTCACCAATGTGCATGAGAGATAGGAGGGATGATACAGGAGCAACCATAGCTCGATTATCGAGGGAAGAGATAGGAAGCGACTGCTTCTAACTAGGAAGGTTGTATGATATAATATATCGTAAGACTAAATTAGCATGTTTAATTTACATGGTTAACATTATTGTGTACTCGACAATGGCTTCAGGATATTAGGAAGGTTGATAACGAGCGACTCGCTCTATTATCGAAGGAGGAGATAGATGGCGACTTGCTCTACTATCTAGGAAGGTATGAAGGCAGTGTTACAGCTTGCTTGACCATTACACTTGAGCACTTGGTAGTTAGGCTAAGATGAGATTCAACATGAATCAGATTCAGAATTCGATTGATTGTTATATTAAAAGGTCCGGTTTATATACCATTCGATCCTCGACTAATAGTATTGATTTATTTTGCGTCCATCTGAGCAGTACATTGTAGGAAAAAAAAATCGCACAATTATCACTGTGGGACTTATCAATACATAAAAACATGCACAATATCATTATCATAAACATAAACATAAAATAAACACACAAACATACATGAAATTACTGTTGACATGAGACTAGTCCATAAGCCTCTGCCTTCATACAACCAACCAATACCAAACAATCGATCAGAATTACAGTACATAGATTATAATTTAGTAAATAATACAAATCTGAAGTCAATAAACTATTTCTATAACGTTGTTGTTTTACTTAAAATTTATGATTTAGGAAATCTTGAACAGAGTAAAAACATTCACTGAGAAGAGAATTGGCAGAGCGGTCACAATGTGATTTAGGATGAATTATAATATAAAACGCTAGCATGTGGTATGATATAATGATCACGAAATGGTATTAGTATTAAATGTAAAAATACTTATACGTGTTCGCCCTACAGTACGGTATACGGATCTATAAGGGACAGTTGGTATAGTGGTGGACAATGGTTATAATCTGTTAGGAATTCGTTAAGCGAGTAAAATGCTCTTTCTACTAGAAATACTTTTAATTTTAAATATATGTAGTATGAAGTGTGATGTGTTTTGGCAGCTTATTGTATATGGAAAGGCAGGCGTATCTAGAGGTCCTTTGGAATGTCGCGTGGTGAATTATGATGGGAGACAATGAATGCTAGAAATTGCACGGATGTTGTGGATGGATGAGTTTTTTTGGGAAGTATTCTGAATGTGCAAGTACAAAAATAGCGGCAAGTTGTATAAGAATACTGACCAGGGTAAGTATGTTTAATTTGGGGAAGATTTTACGGCAGGATCTCTGCCATGAGGATTCTGCCCCGATTTGCTTGTGATGACATACCCCAGAACAGAAGCCCGTATGAGATGTGCGAGTGGATGTGCGCATGGTATATGATATATTAATTTCAATATGTGGTTGCTTACATTTGGCTTCAGTCTCCTACGCATTATCAAACCTTAAAAATATTTTCAAATATACTATTTTGTTTAGACAAAATTGATATTGTTCACAATACAGCTGGCATAAAATTCTGAAGGCGTTGATATCAAAATTTTGCCGGTCGACTGTTTGATGTCCAGAAAAAAAAACTGGGACATTTGTTTTGTTTGAGAACCGTCGTCACAGCCTTAAACTAACCACTTAACTAAAATCGTAATTCGCGCGTGTTACAAATAATATGTAGAGATCAGGATCAGGTTTGCGTAAGCACCCCTAGTTACTAGAGTTTCTGTGTTGCCAGATTTGTGACATCTCGTTATCGTAAAACGACCGTAAAAGTATCATTTTTTACTTAAAATTATCGTTCACTGACAAGGCCGCTTCTTTCACTTCCCTCGCCGATGTATATACCATCATGCCCCCAGTAGAAGATGGGAGAAGAAAGAGAAAAAAAGACTTCTCGAAGTCTCGAAGAGCGCGGTTTCGTAAGTGCCCTTGCGTGAAGGACGAAGTGTTGCATGCTGGGTAGACACAGCTGGCATCATCAACAACCGTTGACACCTTCTGCAGGAGTGGGTTTTCGAGTTTGGGTTAAGAAGGAATGGAGGAAAATTAACTTTAAAAGTACCGTGGGTGGCCTAGTTTTGCCTGGAATGATATTCTGGTTAATTCTGTAACATTTTTTAGCTTAACATAGGCCTACATTTAGAATAGGCCTAGCCTAGCCTAGGTCCTACCTAGGCCATACTTGTGCTTAGGCCTACAAGGACTCGAGTGAAGAAATCTTGGATTTAGGACATAAGATTGTTTTTTATTTTATTTTTGGACGGATATCGTAGGCATACCCTGCATGATGAGTAAGCAGCCAGAACCTCAGTTAAACCCAGCAGCCAACAGTAAGTATTTCTGGTAGGCCTAGGCCTAGGGCCAAGGCCTAGGGGCCTAGCACTCTTCAATTAGCACTTAGCAACTTGTTAGCTTGTTTCCTTGAGCATTAACCTTATAGAACATACGGCCTAGGCCCTAGGCCTAGCTGCCTCCAACTCCCTCAAGGATTCATGTAGGCCTATCTTTGCTAAAACATATTTTAAGACCGCTTGAGGAAACACCAAATCCGCTCCTCCCCAATCTGTCCCTTCGCAAGACCATTAGGCCTAGGCCTAGGCCTTTTGGGAACTTCTTCGGTTGGTGGATTCCAAAATAAAATAGGCCTAGGAGGGTTAGGCTAGGCCTATAGTCACGTTTTTGCTGTTTTATTAACAAAATAACTACAAAACCTTTTAACGTTTCTATTTTAGGTGAAACTCCTTTTCGATTGAAAGTCCGTTATATTTAAAATAGAATCGTTAGGGGCCGGGTAAATGGGAACATGGGGTAAATAGGAACAGCCCTTAAATTCTACTCCATAGGCCTATGACCTGTTTTAAAAAAACCACAAATATTCCATGTACCTAACCTTTTTATTTTCTCAACAACATAGGCCTAGTATCAAAATATGCTTCCGTCGTTGATATGGAAGTTTTTTAACACTGTTTTTCTTCAATAAAAACAATGAAAAACAACCTAAAATGAGTAATATTTTGTAGTCATTTATATTTGGATGAGCGAAGCAAAGACTTCAATTTCACTGACCCCCCCCAAAAAAATTAGCTCGGTTGTTTGTTTTTTTTGTTTGTATTTTTGTCTGTTTGTTCGCTTTCTACCGGGTGGAACTCTACTAGTTTGACGGAATTGCAATTTTTTGTTTTTTTACTTTATTTTCTTTGCCAAATCACTGATATTTCAAAGTATATTAAAAATAAATGCGCGGAAACCAATTAAAAATAATTTTCCGCTTCTGTTTTATAAACAAAAGTAAGTTATAAGTAGCGCGGAGCGACGCGGCCTAGGCCTACCGTGCTGAGATGTACTCACTGCAAGTTACCTTACAAGAACACAAAAAAATCCAAAATAGAATCATCACGTTTTTACTGTTATAATAAAAAAAAAACTTCAAAACCTTTAACGTCGCTATTTTAAACGAAAATCCTTTTGTGGTGAAAGTCCTTTATATTTAAAATAGCGACGTTAAAGGTTTTGTAGGTGGAGTATTTAGTGAAAATGGTTGAGTACGCCTAGTAAGTAAAATCAAGACGTAAATACCAAACATGGCTGATCAATGACAGTGAAATGAGCGAGTGTTTGTGTTAAAATAGTGTTATTCTATTTAATTGGTATATTTTTTCAGAGTGATTGTATAAATAAATCGTTAATAATGAGTCTTCTTCATTGTTTCTATCTTGAAGTTGTTGTTTTTATTCTTTTTCTTTAGAAAAAACTGTGGTTGAAACGTTGACCGCACCTACTGAACTAGGCCTACCTATAGTTTTTACCAAAACGACCGATTCAAGAAACTAAGAAGTGATTAATAAGTCCAGAAAACCTTTCCGCGGCCCAAAACCAAGAAACTACATACATATATTCAGTTAGAAAAAGGAAAAAAAAAAAAAAAAAAAAAAAAATTTTTTCATAAATTTAATGCAAATTAACACTTCGTCAAATTAAGATTATACCTACCGGGTACTCTTTCGGACTGGTATGCCCCCAACTTTACAACAATACGAAACATGGCGTCAGAACTAACCTTTTTCCTAAAATACTCCACTCTACAAAAACCTTTTACGTTGCTAATTTAAATATAAAACACTTTCAAAGGAAAAGTACTTTCGTTTGAAATAGCAACGTTAAAGGTTGAATTGTTTTTAATGGAAAACAAAACAGTGTTGAAAAGTTGGGGCATAGGCCTACCATCCGAAAGAGTAGGCCTACCCTCTACCGGGCAAACGGCATATGCAATCTTGATGCAAATTGGAGGGGACCTTCGAAATCTCTGAACTTAGACCTGCCACGTTTTTGGGTACCGGTAGGCCTATAATCGAAGAAATATTTCTCATTAATAGGCCTATAGTACTTTTACGATTTTTTTAAATTTTTAGTGCGATATTTTTTCGTGACCATTGGGCAGATTTCTGTGACAAACGGGTGGGGCTACAAGGTTCATATTTTACATGGATATTAAGGTTACCTGTGGTGATGTAGTACCTTGTGAAAGAAAAAGTTGAAAAAGTTAGCTAGAATCCATAGAATAACGGTTTTAATAGGCCTAGGCCTATGCGTTTTTTTTTTAGGTATAACAATTAACAAGTAACAATATAAACTTGACAACAATCACCTACAATGCGTTCAAAAAACACTTGCAAAAGTAAAGAGATCCCACGCAAACTAAAAACTTACAAAAAAGCTCATCCAACAACGCGACTAAAAAAAGCGTTTGCGAAGCTTCCTAGTACGCATTAAAAAATACACTTACATGTTTCATTTCATTAGGCCTATGTTTTATTAATAATTGTACAAGCTATAAGTAGCGAGGAGTGACGCCGCCTAGGCCTTGGCCTACAAGGCGTAAACTGGGCATTTATCATCGTAAAATGCACCATGGCGGACAGTAGACCTACCAACCTTTTTCACTAAAATACTCCACCTACACAACCTGTCACGTCGCTATTTTAAATATAAAGGACATTTGATGGAAAAGTACTTTCGCTTGAAATAGCAACGGCTGCAACGTTAAAGGTTTTCAAGTTTTTTTTTGTTACTAGGGCCTATAACAGCAACAGCAATTTTGTTATTTTTTATTATGTTCTTGTCAGGGTACTTCCAGGAGGCCTTTGAACAACCACTCTGCACGGCAGGCCTAAATGATGGCGGCCCGAAAACAGTGAAATATGCGAGTGATTAGTAAGAATAACCTAATAGGCCTAATTGTATATTTTCAGAGTGATTAGTGTTAATAAATCGTTAATAATGAGTTATTCTTCATTTATTTCACATTTGAAGTTGTTTTTCATTGTTTTTATTGAAGTGTAAAAGCTGGTCCATACCATCGACAGAAGTGCTAAAAAAATCAGTTTATTCTGATCTTAATTTGGTACTTTTTCGGTTGGTGTTAGTCAAGTGGGAAAATCATAGGTTAGGGGGGGGGGGGCATATGTTTTACAATACCCTACCTAGTCATTATTATTATTATTATTATTATTATTATTATTATTTATTATTATATTATTATTATTATTATTATTATTATTATTAGGATTATTATTATTTATTATTTATATTATTAGTATTATTATTATTATTATTATATTATTATTATTATTATTATTATTATATATTATTATTATTTTTATTATTATAATTATTTTATTATTCGGATCGGTCACAAGCAGCCGTGCCGAGCGGACCGTGCCTTGCCTCGCTCTGTGCGCTGCATTAGATTAGATAGCAATGTAGTGTGGTAAGTGCAGCAGTGAATTGCCTAGTGATGGGATTTACGTATCTGCATGCGGATGTTCGAAGAATTATCAGTCAAAGACTGTTCGGGGTTAAAACGTGCGACGGACAATTCTAAATCGCAAGAAAGTAAACGCTGTGGCGTTGGTCAAGGTCGAGACGAAAAGAAAACAGTGAAAGCGGAAAGAGACAGTTACACTACCAAACCGTTTGAAAGTTGTCTTGTGAATGCGAAGTGAATCAAAGAAATTAAAAAATGAACTATTTTCTGAGGGACTTAAAGAAAAATCTTATTGAAAGCTGATCTTGCAATTCAAAACTTAGTAAAGAAGTAGCTGTAAAGGCAAGATTATAGAGGAACTAGCCGAGCAGGTAAATGATCTTGATCGTACGGTAAAAAAAAACATTGAGATTTCAAAGTATAAAATGTGACAACGAAAACATAGAAACCATTGTGAGCTATAGCGGAAAATTAAATGTAGAGCTAGAAGACTATGACTCGACGTGGTCCATCGATGCCACCCCCAAACAAAGATTACCCTTCCAATTTGTAGTTAAATTTTACTTCGCGAAAAAAGCGAGAGTATTAGCACCCCGGGCGACTGCCCGAAAAAAACAGCGCGTCTTTCAGGGATACCAAAAAGAAAAGGGACTTAAAATTTTTTTATTAACGAAAATTTTTCCCCCCCTTTTTTTCCGCAATTTATTTTGGCAGGTCAAGCAGAAGGCAAAGGTTGTTGGGTACAAATTTGTCGGGTTCCCGACGAGGGAAAATTTTGTGCGCGTAAAGACGAGCAGTAAAAAGGTTTTGGGGTCAAGATAAAGGAGCAGGGGACATTGAAAACTGAAGTAAACGGCTGTACAATCTATATGGATTAGGGTCTCAAGACATTTTGAAGGGTTGTTTGGGACATGTAAACTACGGACAGTCCTGGAGATGGTGCAAAGAAAATTGTAAAGGTAAAATTTTTTTCCCACTTGAATATTAGATCTATGGAAAAATTTGGGGACGAATACTCGTGTATTGAAAACCCCAGATAAAAAAATTCCCCATTTTTAGTTTAAAGTGAATTTAGTGTTTAGAAAAAGTGTTTTCAAATAGATGGTTAAAAATCGTTATTGTAAACTAGATTAGTAAGAGAGGGGGGGATTAATACTATTTTTAGCAAACTGTGGGGTTTGACATAAAAGATGTATTATTTCATAGTTTTGAAGGGATCTGTGGAAACCCTGTTTATGGGAGCAGGAAGGGTTTTAATCCTTTATGTTTAATAGCCCTCCTGATTAAAATACAAAATTGAGTTTTTAACAAAATAAAAACTTTTGGATGCAAAAAAAAATAAACATTGCATATTAGGGTGATTAAATATTGATTACTCGACATAATGGCGAGTCAGTTGTAAAAGCTGTTTAGCAACATGGGTTGTACAGTGTGTCACTGCATCAAAACCGAGAGGAAATATTTAATAAAAGCTTAGCGCCTTTTATAGACCATTTTTTCATCCGAGGTATTGACCTAGAGTAAAAAACAGCGGAATAAAACAAAATTAGCGATCATTATAGATATTTGCACCCACGGGAAATTGACTTGTTCATAAAAAATACAATAAACGAACCTTTTGCGAAAAAATGTATAAACGAAGCTAAATTAGGGGAAAGTGTTAAAAACGCATGAAAGGGGATAATTTATTATCAGCCAAGAAGTTATTCCCTTATACAAATAAATCCAGAAAAATTTTTAAAAATAGCCTACATGTGGCTTTAATTTAAAGAGTCGAAAGTTAAAAGAAAGTAAATAAAGTGTGGATGACAAAAGAGTTTTAAAAATCAGTAAAGGAAAAAGAGTCCCTTTTTCAAAGGTGGAAAAAAATGTCCGCAATTCAGTGTATTTAAAAAAATAAAATATAGGGAGATTATAATAGGAAAAGAAATAGAACAAATAAAAATATAATCGATGGTAAACGACTTACTAGTACATCTTAGAACAGGGTAAACGCAGAAAAACAACGGGGGAAAATAAAATGAAATTATGGCGGGAAAAGGAAAGTACAGTTAGGAAGAAAAAAATAAATTTTAGGTAGAATGATAAAATTTCCCAAAACATTCTAATAATTTTGAAAATCCTTTGTAGATAAATTTTGAAAATTTTGTTCACATTTGCGACATTAAGTGGTCGATAAAAATATGAGAGATAATGATACGAGCAACAATTACGTCGATATACGGCCTCCTATTTAGCGCCGGAGTCAAAGAAATAAACTTAAAAGAATTTTAAAAAAAGGGCAGGATTGACGGAATTGAGTAAAGGGTTTGCAAAATTATTTGATGAGATCAGTCCGTTTTTGCCCTATTTATTAACCATCCTTGAAGGAGGGTTTTTATTCCAGAACGTTGAAAAAATCTGTTGTCAGGCCAATTTTCAAAAAAGGTGCCCATTTAAAATATGTCATTATAGGCCTTTTCCCATTATGTGTCATTGAAAAAATACTTAAAAGAACGGACAAATTGTTTAATAGATTCATGACGAAATTTTAAAAAAAATAAACGAAAACATATGGATTTCAAAGAGGAAAAAGTACGTAACCTTTGGCACCCTTTTTTCTGACCTATTTAAATACTAGCTAGACAAAATTTTAACTTTTTAGTATTTTTATCGTTTTAAAAAAAAGTTTGACACCCTTGTTTTAATAAGCTGCTAGATGCGTTGGGAAAAAGTATTGGGGTTAGAGGGACATTGCAAAATTGGGTTTAAAAAATATTTATCAAACAGAAAGTTAATTGAAAAATAGGCGAAGGATAGTGAAGAAAAGATGGAAGTGGGTCCACAAGCTTATTTAGGCCCTAATTTTACTTAATATGTAAAATTAGGGTTTAAAGTATATTTTTAAAGTGCATTGTTTTTTGCTACGCTGATGCTTTGCTTTAGGGGCTATCCATAAAAAACAAAAAATTGCAGAACTACTTTAAAAATGATTTTAAATTTATCAGTAAAACCCATGCGTAAGGCTAAGTAAATTTTAAAAAAACAAAGATTTGCCCATTTCTAGCCGCTAAACGGGGGTCGAAACTAATATCAATTTATTCCCCACTTTTTTGAAGCTTAATCAAAAGGGGGAAAAATTGATCTGGTTGTTCTGTGGTACTAAATTGCAACTGTTTACAGCCTCCGTTTTTGGGGGTTGGGAGACGATAGTAACTTAGTTGGAATATACAAGCTGAGAAAATATGTAAACGCAGGTCATGCGCTTCCCAATTATATGCTTAAAAGTTTTTTCCCCTTTAAATATGAAAAGATGGTTTATATACCCTTGTAGGCGGTTATTTCTTAGGGGTCTGTTAATTTGGGGGAAAATGTTCGTTTCACAGCTAAATAGTAATTTTCATTCAAAATAAAAAAAATAAAGATGATCACTTTTGAAAAAATTTAAGCATTTTAGAATTTTATAGACCAAAACGTTTTCCCTTTAAAAAAATTATTCCATAAAATTGTTTTAAAAAACTTTTTTTCTTTAATCTCACAAAAATTGTATAAACCACATACTTCTACTCGTCCAAAATTTTGGGAAGTATACCATTCCCAGGGTTGCAAAAAAGTATGGTAAAAAGAACACTTACTACACTATACCTTTCTTTTTTAATAGTTTAAAGAAACAGAGATTTAGAGCTTTTATGAAACAAAGAGAGCTAAAGGGGCATTTTTTACAAAATCTAGCAATGATTTAGGTGTTGTGTATTTTTATATATAAGTTTTCTAATTTAATGTACAGGTTAGCACAAAATTTTTTCACTGTTCTATATCTGTTTCTATCAATGTTTATTCACTGTTTATCTGCAAATGTTGTTTCAAAAAAATGTTTTTGGCTAGTATAAGTTTTAAATTTGCACATTAATTACTTTTTTTTTATTACTATCTTAACCCTTTTTTTTTTAGTGTTATTATTTTTATTTTATTTTATTTTTTTTTAACGCTGAGTCATTCAGCTTACTGATACTTACGTTACTTCACTTTTATTTTTTTGCTATCAGAATTTGAAAAATTTAATTTGTTAAAAAACTTATTTTACATGCATGATTTTCTTTATGTAAAAATGTTCCCCAGTTAAGCTGTTTGTGCAGCTTGTGGTGGCCCAACTTGTTTGATAGAAAAATTTAAAATTGTATTTCAAAAAAAAAAAAAAAAAAAAATTATTATTTTATTATTATTATTATTTATTCTTATTATTATTATTATTATTATTATTATTATTATTATTATTATTATTATTAAAACATACGCGCTTTGCCCCCCCCCCCCCCAACTTATGCTTTACCCCTAAAATCGCAGTGGTGAAAAGTTGACTAACACCAACCGAAGAAGTAGTACCGTTAATTTAATAGTTTTCTGATTTTAAAAAAAACTACCCTAGGTCTACACTAAAAAAATTGATGTAAGTTTAAGTAAAAAAAAACTTGATAAAAAAATCATGTCCATAGAGTAGGCCCTAACCTAAAACATTATTTTGACTAGTAAAAAGTTCCCCAGAACTATGAACATGGTTTTACAATTTGTTAGTAGGCCTTACCGCACCTATTTGCTTATCTAAAGGCGCATTCACGACGTTGCAGCACTGCACCGCATTTTCAGTCGGCTTTTTTCACCCAAACGAACGACTCGTGAAATGGGGCAGCGCCGCAAAGTTTGGCCCGGGTCAATTTTTTTCGGTCTGCACGCCAACCCAAAAATCTAAACAGTGTTTATTGTGAAATATATCCCAACTGCTTTGATTTTATGTTGTATTCTTACTCTAATTTTAAATTAAAATGTAGAAGTGGAATAAAAAAAGACAAAAATCGTCAATTCGAAAATTAAAATAAATGGAAATCACGTCCCCCCAGATCACCACAAATGTTACTGCATTGCAGCAACAGCACCGCACCGCATTGCGTGAAATCCGCTGCAAGGTCGTGTACGCACCTTTAGTCCATCAATGCAGTTACCCCCCCCCCCCACACCACCTCCAACTGGGGGTAATTAGGAACAAGTAGAGTAAGAAGGAACAACACAGTTAACCTATGGGTTAAATTTATGGTGTAGGCTAAATGGGAACATTTCTTGATCTTCACAGCCATCTCTATTTGACCTGTTGTGGTTGACCAGGTGTGAAAATTGCCATTTAGGCCTAGGCCATTTTTCTGCTCTTTCCTCAATTTAGGCATTAAAAGTTAGTCTCATCTCTCATCACGTTAATTTTTTATGCAATACCCAATAAACTCCCGTTTCTGTAAGCGGCAACTACAGGTCACAAGCCTATCCCATAATCACAACTGCAATGTCATGAGTTTTTTAGTTCCCATCGCCTTGGGGATCAATCGGAATGAAGATTTCTGAAGGAGCCAATGCCAATGTGACTCTCAGTCCGTAGGCCTATCCATTTCCCATTTTTGGGCTTGCAAACACAACAACAGAACAAGTGTTATTTTTGGTGTATATTATTATTTGTGCCTTAGGAAAGCTGCAAGTGTCACACACACACACACACACACACACCCTCACACACACAAACAATCTTCTCTATATATTCATAGGATTGCAATAGGTCTAGTAGGTGTATGAAATGTGTATTGTTGTTTCAGTTGTACAATGCCCTAAGTCGTATGAATTAGAACTTTCGTACCAAGTTGGAAAGGTGATTGGGAAAGGAGGGTTTTGGGACCGATTTTTACGGCATTTTTTTTTTTTTTTTTTTTCTGGAAAAAGGCCCAAGAGGTAAGAAATACATTTTTTAAAAAATTACAATTTTTTGTTTTAAAAATTTGAGGGCCTTACCCCAAAAATTTTTTAAAACCGATTTTCTTTTTGTTTTAAAAAACCTTAGTTAAACCTTGTTTTTTTTTTTAAAATTTAAAATTTTAAGGGGCCAGAAACCTTTTGGTCCTTTTCCCAAACATTTCAGAATTCACTTTTTTTTTTAAAATTATCACCCCCCCCCTTGGGGAAAAAACCCTTAAAAAAGGGGATCGGCATACCTACAAAACCCGCCAGTCAACTTTTATTACCCCCCCATTTCTTTACCCACCCCCCAATTTTTCTCCGGACAAAACTAACCTTTAAACACGGCACCACATTGGGGGGGGGGGGGACGTGGGGTCGGTTGTATTGGGGGGGGGGGAAACAAAAACTAAAACTTCTTCTTCACTTCACACGCATTTCAGTTTTAATTTTTCGGTATTTCTATTTTGAACGACCCCACAAATTATGTCCCCCTGGTTTTTATGGGGGGGGGGGGGGGGGGGGCACATGAAAACCAAATATTTCCCTTTCCCTTCCCTTTACATTCCATTCATTTATTTTTCAGTTTTTAAATTTATTTTAGTTTTTCCCCAATAGACACCCGTCAAATGAAAGCCCCCATGCGTCTGGGGGGGGGGGGGGGGGGGGGGGGGAGGGGCACATGAAAACAAATATTTTTTCCTTCCTTTCCTTAAAACTCCCCATTCATTTTCATTTTTTTTCAGTTTTTTTTAATTTTTATTTTTAGGTTTTCCCGAAATTTTCGACACCCCGTCAAAATAAAGCCCCCCATGCGCACATTGGGAAAAGGGAAAAAGAAAACTTTTTAAAAAAATCATTTTCTTCTTAAATTTATTTAAACCCCTTTCAAAATTCTTTTAATAATTTTCCCCCTTCCGTTTTTTTTCAAAGTTTAAGGGTTTAAAAAAAAATTTTGTTAAAATTTTTCGGTTTTCAGGCAATCCCCCCACAACCAGTCAATTTTTCCCCTGGGCACTTGAGGCCCTTCAAAACCCTTTTAAAATTCCCAATTATCTCCTACTACGGGGCATAAGACCACGCACAAACCTTTTGTAGAATTCACTTCCCCATGTTTGTTTTTCAGAAGGGAATTTGGGAAAGGTTTTTAAATTTAAAAATATTTTTAAAACTTTTAAATTTTTTGAATGGTCAATTTTTTTTTGAAAATTAGCCACAAAGAAATTCATCTACATTTTTCTGCCGCTTTTTTTGTTCGAGCCTTTAAAATTTTCATTTTGTTTTTTTTCTTTTTTAACATTTATATCTTTTATTGGTCATTGAGTAAAAAGTTTCGGGTTTTTTGGAAAACATAATACGTCCCGGGCAAAAATTTTTTTTTTTTTCCAATATGTTTTAATGTTAGGTAGTAAAAAAAACCCCCCCCCATTTTTTTAAAGCCCTTAAAATAAATAAAAAAATCGATCAAGTGAAAATAAAACCTTTTTCCTTTTATGGGGATTTTTTAAAGAAAAAAAAATTTGATTCCAAAAAAGGCGCTGGTTTCACATTGGTAATTTTTTGGTTTTTTTAATTTTCCCCTTTGTCTTTTCTTTGGATTTTTTTTGGGGGGTTGATAATTGGAGTTTTGGACCTTAATTTTGGGGGGCACCTGTTGTAAAATTCCCCTTTTTGGGGAATTAAAAAAATAGGTGGTAATGGTCTCACTGGAGTCCCAAAAAGGAAACGGGAAAACCCACAAAAAACTTTTTTTTTTTAAAATTTAAAAATTTTTTTTTTTAAAATTTTAACAAAAAACCCCCAAAAAAGCTTTTTAAGAGAATTTTAAAAACTTTTTTTACTGCCCATTTTTAACTACTTCCAAATTTTTGGCGATGATTTGGTAAAAAAAAAAGTAAGTCCAAAAAGGGCTGTTTAACCCCCCCTTGGCTAAATTAAGTTTTTCCGCCCCCAAACCCCCAAGTTTTTTCCCCCGGGGGCGGCTAAAAGGGGTTATTTTAGTCCCAGAACCCCCCCCCCCCCCATTTCGGAAGCCAGTTTTAATCCCAAGGGGAAAATTTTTTAATTTTTTCATAAAACCCAAAAAGGTCTAAGCTATAAATATTTTGGGGGAAAACCCCATTTTTCTGGGTTAAATCAACCCCAACCTTCTTAGGGAACTTTACTTAGCTAACATTTATGCCCCGGAAAATTAAAATATTTGTATCCCCTAAATTTTTCCTTTTTTGAATTAGGGGCAATAGAATTCTGTTAGGTTTTCATCCCTTTTGGCCCCCCCGTTTAGCATTTGTCCAAGTATTAGTTGTATGTTTTAAAATGTCTGTCTGTCCAGGCTCATACGACCGAACGGCTAAATAGATTGAGCTGAAATTTTAAACAGACGTCCGTGACCAGGTAACTGAGAACTGCTAACAAAATGAGCCCAATCCGTTGCGATTTAAACTTACAATAAATAAAAATCGTAAAAATTTGAACTTAGATTGCACATGTTTCATTTGCAAATACGTATAGAAGGCCACAGCCATGGTTATATAAAATAAATTAAACACATTGATTTCAGTGACAGATAAAAAATCACACAGTCGGTAGTTATCACCACGTGTTTTGATTTTTGTTTTCCTAAGTGTCAATGTCATGCGATAGAAAGTCTAAATTATAGATATAGGCGGACATTTGGCCAAGAGATGGCTCGCGCCCAAACGAACTCCATTTCACAAACGTTAGCTGGTAAGTAGAATATTACTCCTCAAAACTAGAGGCGAGCTCTGGTAGTTGTCGTCGGGGACCTCTCCTCCTCCTCCTCCGCAACGACGACGACCATAACGACACGAACGATGACAAAGACTATGACGACCACGACGTGAGAACCCCTCTTTTCCTTTTACCTACTTGTCGCTGATTCTGTTCTGCATAGAGTTTTCCTTCCTATATCCCCTAGATTAGTGTTGCGTATTATAACCTAACAGTTGACGCGCCTTTAATCCAAATCAACTTAACCTCAACTATGCCAAAGCCTCCATTCAGTACGAAGACGGCGACAACGACTACACGATTGGTTGACGCCCTCTGAAACCATACTATGAAAACGCCAAAGTCGTTGTTAGACGAGTGAGCAAACTATGTGTTGGGTACTCGGTAACACTAGGGAAACGCCAAAGTCGTTGTTAGACGAGTGAGCAAGCCATGTGTTGAGTACCCGGGAACATCCCCTTTCCTCCCCAAAACTTAAGGCTGAATCTAGCTAGCATGGGCATTTTCTCCACAGTATATTAGGCTAGAGTGGCGCATTAGGCCTTACAGTGTTGACGCGCCCTTATAACAACTAATCTCAAACCCCTGTTATTTATACTCATAATATACTAGGAAAACGCCAAAGTCATTGTTAGAGGAGTGAGCAAGCCATGTGTTGAATACTCGGTAATATTAATATATCATGAGTATAAATGAGAGGGGATTGAGATTAGTTGAAGTAAGGGCGCGTCAACACTGGAAGGCCTAATGCACCACTCTAGCCTAATAAACTGTGGAGGAGAAATATGCCCATGCTAGCTAGATTCAGCCTTAGGTTTTGGGGAGGAAAAGGGGATGTTTCCGGGTACTCAACACATGGCTTGCTCACTCGTCTAACAACGACTTTGGCGTTTCCCTAGTAAATAGTTATAGATACGAAATTAATTATAAAACAATATAGAACACATGAATTTCTCCCCTTGCATTAGAATTATAGTAACTCTTTTCTTAATAAAATAATATTATTTGGAATTTACTATTAGAAACCTATTATAATTTTTGACAGATGGCAATTGTAATAACTTTCCTCGGCCGGGTCTCGAACCCAGAACCTCCAGCTCAACATACCGATGCTCTTGCCAACTGTTCTATCGAGACTAGCAGACAAATATTCACTATTTCTCGATTTGGTTAGTCGGGAAACACTCCCGTAGTAGAGGTTCAAATCCCGGTCGGGGCGGACTTTTTTTATTTCTAGCCTAAATTGTAGAAAATAAATAAAATATTCACTAGATTGCTATTTATTTTGCTTGTTGTGGAATAAGTTTGTCGCAATAATAATTACTACTAGCAATAAAAAATACTCGCAATGAGTGGGTGTGGTTTCAACACGAATACTGGTTACTCCTGACGGACCTGGCTCAGATTCCAAGTCAGGCTCCCAGGAAAATGCACTTTTTAATATCGATCTAAGTAGGCATATCGGTATTGGAAGTATTCATAGTATATTATTTGAATGATATAAACTTGCATTGATTTATATTTACGTGGGTAAAGAAAGTTGTTTATGGACGGCAATTTTCGTGCGAGACTGTGCTACTTTTGCCCTTTTACAGCGTTTTCTAGGTCTATTGCGGTTTTGTTTTTATCTGCCCATTGTGTGACACTGACAGTAACTAGTATCTTAGATCTACGTACCGTACTATTGACTATGTTTCACTAAACACAAAATCGCGCTAGTATTATAAACACGGTTTTTCTACCATCGACTAAAATTAGAACACATACAATACTAGATTCATTCACCGCTCCGTACTCGTAAAAACTAAACAGTCACACGTCCTGTCCGCTCCCGACCGATGTGTGGATTTCACAGAGTCGAGCGCATGGCGTGGCAACCTCGCGACCCGCTCAGTTAGCCTTGGCTGCCGCTACACAGCGACAGATGACGGCCGGAATCTGGAGCTGAGTCCCCTATTCTTGCAGCGTCTTGGGGGAATCAGTTACACTCAGCGAGTTTTTATCGTAGGACCGTCAAATGACTTCTGATACCTTAAGAAACGTTCCAATCTGGTATGCCTCACGAAATTCAAGTGAAAAACAGTTAAAACACTTCGTGTTATTTGTTGTGAAATTTTCACCAAAATTCAAAAATTCATTGGATGAGCGTAGCGAGCGTAGCGAGCGAAGCGAAGATTCCATTTCACTACACTGGAGAAAAAAATCCGGAATGTTTTTTTTTTTTTTTTTTCTGTATTTTTGTGTATCTGTTAACACGATTCCGGCTAAACCGATACTCCAATTGCGATGAAATTTTATGGAGGCCTTCCAAATCTCTGAACGAAGAACTGCCACGTTTTTGAGCGCAATCGAAAAATTATTTCTCATGAAAATCGCAATTTTACGATTTTTTTTCGATTTTTAAAAAAATTTCTTCAGCTTATAACACCTACATGCTTTGTCCGATTTTAATGATTTTTTCACAGAACCTTAATTTTATGAATTTATGTATTCGTGTGAAATTTGAGCGCAATCAAAAAACTATTTCTCATGAAAATCGAAATTTTACGTTTTTTTCTTTTTTAAAACAATTCTTTGACTTATAACACCTATATGCTTTATCCTATTGTAATAATTTTTTCACAGAACCTTAATTTTATAAATTCATATATTTGTGTAAAATTTGTACGCAATTGAATAATTATTTCTTATAAAAATTTCTATATTACGATTTTTTCCTTTTTTTAAATTACAATTAACTAAAAAAATTTAAAATTTAGGTTAATTTTTCATTTAATTTAATTTAATTTAAAAAAAATCTTCAACTTAGTAATGATTTTTTCACAGAACAACAGAAAATCCGCATAACACATGGCAGCTCAATGCACCAATTACGCTCATCCAACAACGCGGCGGGACTTAAGCGTTTTCCTAGTATAAAAACAAGTAACAGAGATATTTGAATAAAGTTACCTTCAAACGCTGCTAAAAACGTACATAGTTGTTGATAAAAAAATCTAGGTTCTAAACCAAATGATCTCTGAGCTGGTTTGATTCCCATTTTTAACAATAAAATTCAACAATACGTGTCCAAAATTGCCCAAAATTTTCCGCCACTGTGAAAAAAACACGTCAGTAGGCCTTAAACGAGATATACTTTGCGTGTGTACACATATATTCTTAGTTAGCCAATATGAGTCGAGTCTAGGGATTCCCCTTAACCAGGAAATGTTTATTATGAAACCACTCTACTAAACTTTAACCTGGGTTAGTACTTACTTTTATTCACGATATTTTGGAGACTCCGTCTCCTGCCTCAAGCATCGCCCATGCCCGACTGACGTGTAGACCTCGTCTGGCGGACAGGGTGGGAAACGCCACGACATCTCTTGCTGATTTCTTTGTTTATTACCGACCCCCAAATGGTCGGTTAGATCATAACTCACTTGGCTTATGGCATATGGTTACATACGTTGATGACCGCGGCTTCTTTTTGGATGAGCGTAGCGAGCGAAGCGAAGATTCCATTTCACTACACTGGAGAAAAAAAATCCGGAATGTTTTTTTTTTTTTTTTGTATTTTTGTGTGTCTGTTAACACGATTCCGGCTAAAACGATACTCCGATTGCGATGAAATTTTATGGAGGCCTTCGAAATCTCTGAACTTAGAACTGCCACATTTTTGAGCGCAATCGGGAAATTTTTTCTCACAAAAAACGCAATTTTACAATTTTTTTCGATTTAAAAAAAATGTCTTTGACTTATAACACCTACATGCTTTATCCGATTGTAATGATTTTTTCACAGAAGGCTGATTTTATGAATTAAGATATTCGTGTGAAATTTGAGCGTAATCGAAAAATTATTTCTCATGAAAATCAAAATTTTACGGGTTTTTCCTTTTTTTAAACAATTCTTTGACTTATAACACCTACATGCTTTATCCTATTGTAATAATTTTTTCACAGAACCTTAATTTCATGAATTAATATATTTGTGTAAAATTTGAGCGCAATCGAATAATTATTTCTTATCAAAATTGCAATTTTACGATTTTTTTCTTTTTTAAAAATTACGATTAATGAAAAAATTAAGTTTATTTTTTATTTAATTTAAAAAAAATCTTCTACTAAGTAATGATTTTTCACAGAACAACAGAAAATCCACGTAACACATGGCAGCTCATTGCACCAATTACGCTCATCCAACAACGCGGCAGGACTTAAGCGTTTTCCTAGTTTTAATCAAATATTTTTGCATGCAGGGTGTACAGAGTTTACTTCACTTTATCCATGATATTTCACCAGCTTAAGACATGATGCGCTTGGGTAGCCTAGAAGGAAGCAACTCAACTCCTAGCTAGTGCATCACATCTCCTACCCCCACCGCTCGGTGTGTCCCGTTACATGAGCCAAGGGAGGAGTGCTATTGGCCGAGTGACACAGAAGCCTTCAAACTATTTGAATCCTATTGGTTAGTGGTTTGCGGGGCAATATTGGCTAGCCTAGTTGAAGGGTCCCAGTGAGAGCCTTGTGAGTGGAACAATTTGTGTTCAATTTTATCTCGAGAATAGCATTTGGTGCGTTTTGTGACTCGCACATCACAATGTGTGTGAGTTCACTCACATGGGTGGGAATTTTCACGAATTTCGAGAATAAGGGTCCTGGTTCAATATCAGAAACAGAAATATCAAACAAACAAAAACATAAATGTGATCTTTCAATAATGCCAGCATCATGGCAGTCTACTATTGGATTCGTATCATGGAAGTCAACAATCACAACCAGTGTTCGAAATTAGCATGCGCAAAGCGCGAATCGCGACTATACTATTGATATTTGCGCCCATTTGAAGCACTTGGTCGCTAGGTTCGCGACTATGCTCATGTAGGCTCTTACTCTAAAATCATACTGAACCAACAGCGGACCCGAACTGTTAAAGTTTCAAAAGTTGTTTAATCGACCAAGTAACACATAAGAATGTGAAACTGACAGCTGACCTTGTTGATGTACAATTTAACCATGACAGGAGTACAATATGTAAAAATCTCATTGAATACATAACGTACAGATTTTCTGATTTAGACCAAAATCCAGTTTTAAAAAATATCAATAATTTTGACCCTATTAACTTGCCAAGTGATGACAATGATTAAGTATATGGGGTAGACCAATGACATAATATAAGCTAAGCTACGCAAAGCTTATGTACGTCATTGGGGTAGACGAATGATGTCATCATTGGTAACCTACCATCAACCGTCAAACGATCGACTTCAGGTGATAAAGAAAAACTGCAGGAATAATATTTTTCTTGGAAAATATGGGCAAAAGATAAAAAGTCAGCTCCGTTCGAAGAAATTTGGAACAGGCTTTTCTGTGAATGTGAAAGAGAAGAAAATGAAAATATGAGAAACTACGGACATTTGTTGAGCATTGTTGCTTTTCTACGTGCTCTACCAATTAGTACAGCGATTTGTGAACGTGGCTTTAGTGCTCTGAACATGATAAAGACCGACTCGCGTAATAAGCTTCAAATCAATTCAGTTGATGACTTACTGTTTATCAAATTATACGGACAGGAACTTAATACATTCGATGCAAAAGGCGCGGTAACGCGGTACGTGTGGTAACCACACGTATAAGCACGACTTGACAGAGGCTGTCCTGCAACAATAGCCTACTTAAAATCTACGTAAACGCCGTTTTGGTGTCAATCAAAATGTATATATATATATATATATGTACTATATATAAATTAAAAAATTGGCCCCTGTGTCATGCTATTTTGCCCCTATGATTTCAACATGGAGGCCAGCTTGGCCCCCATGTTTTTTTCCTAATTTCGAATACTGATCACAACAAATATAAATTTAGTACAAATTTGTTCTGTTGTCCTGTTAGCTCAATTGGTAGAGCTGTACGTATGTATAGTCCTATTGTCTAGTAATAGAAACTTGTAATATGCATAGAAAAGCCTAAGACAAATTAAAACTTGTATATTACAAGGTGGATATCGGATTTACAGCAATGTTACCTTATAATGGCTTTTAAGCCTACCCACTAGTGATTAGATTACTAGAGGGGTGAAAGACAGACAATACATTAATACTGGGAACAAAGTGGCATTGGTGGGGAGCATTTATTTCGCGCACTAGGTACCTCGTGCACCGCATTGGCTTGTACATTCACAGAATCTTGTGTGTCATTGTAATATTACCAGAGTAGGGCCTACAATCATTCTCTTTGTAAGAAAGCGCAGAATGTATCACGTTTTCATTATCGGTCGCATATTATATCACTGAAATATCAGTCTATTGACTGTTCTATAACTTGCGTACGTTTACCACTGGTAGCCATTAAAACAGCATTAGCCAACCGCTGATGTGAGCAGAACTTCTGTACAACCTATTGTTTACGCTGCTTCCTCCAACACTTAGAAGTTCACTATTATGCCCCTAGATGTTGCATTATTTTTAGGAGAAATAGCTCAGTACCCTGATGTAAAGCATGATGGCTAGCTCAAGAAACACTGTCAAACATGGGCTTAGAGCAGTCTTGGGGAGGAACGCGTTCCTAGTAACGCGTTCCCGGGAATGCGTTCCTTTTTTAGAAACTTTTGTGGGAACGCGTTCCTTTTCTTAGATCAGGAACTTGGAACAAATTTAACGTTCCTTTAAGTAGTTCCTTTTGCCGTCGTAATCCCGTCAAATTCCAGTAACTGATATCATAAACTGCGGTAGGCCTATGCAAAATATCTTGTGACATCTTGTGTTTTTGCAAATGGCGCCACCCTCGTCAGATGGCCTGGGACTCGCTTTAATAAATTAAAGTAATGATAAATTAACTCCTATCACATTTATTATTATTTAAATCAGTTATGGTATAAGGAACATGAAAGGAACAAAGTTCCTTTTGAGGTACTAGAAACGTCTCAGTACCTTTTTTTTGAAAAGGAACAAAGAATTTCTCAGTTCCTTTTTAGTCTGAAGTAACAACTTTTCAAAGTTCCTTTTTTTGGGGAACGTGCCCAAGTCTGGCGCAGAGATCAGGTGGCGTCACATAGTAATTCCAACTCGCAACCTTCTCGTGGTTTGGCCCGTGATTAGGGGAGTTTTTCTCCCTGAAACTAATGGCGAGCTCTGGGTCGTCGTCGGGGAACTTTCCCCTTCCCTTTAACTACCTCCCCGACGGCGACGACAATGACAACACGGACGGATGATGACACAGACGGAGACGACCATGACATGACGTAGGGGAACCCCTGCCCTCCCCATACGCTTGTGGCTGGTTCTGACCAGCACAAGCCTGTCCACCCCTTGTCCCCCCGCGTCATCCCTTACGTCCCTCCCTTCATCTCGATTAGCCAAGTTGCATAAATATGAGACGTTAAGCAATATCCAATCAAAAAACCCCCCCCCCCCCCCGCCCCCCCCAGTTAACTTGTTAAAGGGTATTCAGTATTCACCCGCTAAAATAAAAAAATATTTCATTCAGGCTAACTAAATATGAATTAAGAAAGTAACTGAAAAATTATCGGGTCCACCATGACCCGAAAAAAATTGTCAAACTCGGTAATTGTCCCATTGGTAAAAATCTCCCATAAGAAATAACATTGGGCAGATCTTTATACCCCGTGACCATGGAGGATCTTGATTTAAAGAAATATTAACCATTATTGACGTACTCGGCGGCCTTTTCTGTAAATAAACAATATTTTGTTTTGTAATTTGGGCAAGTGCTTTGGTAAAAATACCGGTATGCTGATTGCCAAGAAGGGGTGTGATTTTGGATTGCATATTTTTACGTGTTTGAGTGCATATTTGTGCACAGTTACAAGACACGATGTTATAAAGGGTTATTTTAGATTGGTACGATGCTCTAGTATATATATGTGGAACAAAAAAAGCAGGTTAAAGCCGATTTAAGAAATTAAATTACCCAAAATGCCAATTTTCTTTAAAAAAAAACTTGAAAAATTCGTGTAAAATCATAGTTACAAGATATAATTTTTTAAACTGTAATTTTACTTTTAATGTAACATTATGCTATAGATTATGTGGTAAAAATATTTTTTGGGGGTAGGCCTAGGTAATGGGCTAATAGCCCCTTTAATAATACGTAATTGAAACTAGGAATATAGGCCTAAGCATCCTTTTAAAAATATTGGGTAGGTCTCACAGAGAGGTACCAGTACCTATTTTTAAAAACGAAACCAAAATAACTAGCCTACTGATTTATTATGTATTTAGTATTTATTATTACCTATTCAATGATCATTGGTACAATCATAGAAATATCACAACGAGCATGGCCCTTAAATCCATATTATCACATTGCGTTGTCCTTAATGGGGTATTTAACCGCTAAACTCAAAAAATATATTTCATTTAGGCTAACTAGTAATGAATTTAGCAATTTACATAAAAATAATTGGGGCCATCATGACCTCCCCAAAAAATTGTCAAACGTGACATTTTTCGAGCTAGGTCCCATCGGCAAAAATCTCCCATAAGAAATAACATGGGGACGATCTTTGTGCCCCGTGAGCTTGGAGGATTTTGACCCAAAATAATATTGGCCATTATTGACATACTCTACAGCCTTTTCTGTAAATTCTCTATATTTTGTTTTGTAATTTGGGCAAGTAATTTTTTCAAAATATGCTGATTACCAAGATGGGGTGTGATTTTGGAATGCATATTTTTGCGTGTTTGAGGGTATATTTGGCCACAGTTTCAAGACACGATGTAAAAAATGGGCATTTTAGATTGGTACTATGCTCTAGTATCTATGTGGACGAAAAAATAAGCAGGTTAAAGACGATTTAAGAAATTTCCCAAAACACAAATTTTCGCAAATTTCTGGATCAAAAAAATAGAAAAATTCGTGTTAAATCACAGTTACAAGATATAATTTTTTAAACTGTTATTTTAGTGTAGTATTGTGCTATTGATCATGTGGTAAAAAATAATTTTTTGAGTTAATAGCCCCTTTAACATATGAAACCTTCGGAATTTAGAAAAAAAAAATCAAAGAAATCTGTCAATAATTGAACAAGTTTTGAGCAATATTATGTAAAATGTACAGTGCGTGACGTCATCACTCGTGACGTAGTTGGACACCTACTGAGCTTCGCTACCGACCGACTCTACGATAAATGCGGCCGCGTTACCGCCCGCCCATTCAATACCATCGGGCACGGGACGGGCAGTTGAAAAGTGTTCGTTCTAATCTCATCTCTATGCTTACCTCTCAATTTTATAGATGGTTTTGACTAATTTTTATAAGTCCATCTAATATGTCATCTAATGTGATGCCTTTAAACACAGAATTGTGTGTGATCCCAAAAGTAAATATAATAAAATTGATATTAAAGTGGGTATAATTAAAAGTAACAATAATGTGCTTGGCATAAGCAAGTACTGATGGTAGGGTAAAGGGAGTGAGGGGTAGGCCTACATTGGGACATGGCCAGTGTCTTTTACTTAGCTGGACTTTTTAAGGGGTTCAGGTTATGTTCTGTAGAGTTGGCATCTGTGACACAGGTAGGGGTTTCAGGCTAAAGATTAGTTTTACTCATTTTAGTTAGGCCGCTTCGCGAACGCCTTTTCTAGTCACGTTGATGGATGAGCTTTTTTGTAAGTTTTTTAGTATGCGTGGGATCTCTTAACTCTTTCAAGTCCCATTGCGAAATCATTTTTGTTAAATTAGGATATTTGTAAGTATAAAGTAGTATTAATTGCTATGGTAATACCAATTAATAGATGTAAAATATCTGGAGGCCCGAAGATTTGCTTTTTGAACGCATTGTAGGTGATTGTTGTCAAGTTTCTATAGTTACTTGTTAATTATTAAACACCTAAAAAAACTCACATTACAACCTTTATTTCTATGGATTATGGCTTTTTCAACTTTTTCTGTCAAAAGGCAATATATCACCATGTTACCTTAATACCCATTGAAATATAAACGTTGTAGCTTGACCCGTTTGGTCAGAATAGGCTCAAATATCATGAAAATATCGCATTAAAAATTGAAAAAACCCGTAAAAGTACGATATTCATGAGAAATATTTCTTCAATTATACCCAAAAACGTGACAGGTCTAAGTTCAGAGATTTCGAAGGTCCCCCCTTCAATTTTCATCAAGATTGCATATGCCATTTGCCCGGTAGAGCGCTAACAAACAGACAAAAAAACAAAAAAACAAAAAACACCCGAGCTAATTTTTTTGGGGAGTCAGTGAAATTGAAATCTTTGCTTTGCTCATCCAATAATCACCAACAATTCAGAAGTTATAAGTTTAACGTCCCAGTTGCTTCTAGGGGAAAAGCATCCGACCGGCAATCGGAAGACCCGCGCTCGATACCCGCCTTAAGATTAAGATGGATTTTGTAATTTGTGTATTGATTTCCATATAGGGAGTTCTTCTCTTGTGTTGTCAAACTGTAAAATTAGAGGTAATCTAGGGCTAAGCTTTTGTGGGTACATTATTCATCTAGGCCTAGATTAAATAATAAACTTGGTTGAATTATATCATAGTAACCATTTTTAAGTAATTTTATATCATTACATAAACTTACATGGGGGGACAAAATATGTTCTGCACAGTGATACCAGTAATAGGGAATATGCACCAAGTTCAAATATTGAGGTGGGTGTAAGAAATGGATAGAAAACCACTTAAAACGCCATTATACTGCAATTAAAAGCTATTTAAAGAAAATATTTTAAATTTTATTGAGGCTCAAAGTTTGTAGTATTTTATTTCCCGCGCAAACAGCACGTGACGTCAAGATTCAGGTCTAGAGCACGCTAGAGCATTGTTGACTAATGGGTTTACACTTAGATTGCACAGTTAATATCACTGTTTGGCATCACCTTATTGGACGATTCGCATCAGTTCCATATAGTGACGTAGATGCTCATTTTCCCCGCCATTATTATTGATGCAACTTTCAGCTTACTTTTATAAATGAAAATCTTATTTAAATAATAAATAATATGATTAACGTATTCAGAATGAAGTCCTTAATGTAGTGGAGTGATAAAAAAAGTTAAGGTACTATATTCCCTATTGGAATTTTGAAGTTTCAAATGTTGTGACAGTTGGTAGGATTGCTAAACGTGTTTTCTATAATGCCAGCTACTTTAAAATGTGTGAATGTCTTTTGTTGATGTTTAGAGCCTACTTTACAAACAAATGCTAATAGTGACATATTTTTTGTTAAGTGGGGGTGTGGATAGGTTGTCTGTGAGTTTTATAGTAACTGGTTCCGGATGTAGGCCATTGTTTATCCTCCTATTAGGCTTAGCATTTTAGCAAAACCTTTTGATTTTGAAAGCAAATTTTAAAATGTGTTCCAATGATTTTATCATTCTTTACAATTCAATTTTTTTTAACAACACTAACAAAACATCTAGTAGGCCTATTTATAAGCATATAAAAATAAAACACCACAAATATACCAGTAAACTAGGTTTCTACACATCACAGCTCTCGTAGCAACTAGGCTCCAAAGTGTTAACAATTTATCCACAGAATTTTAGATTTTTTGTTGTGCATCCACCTTAATTAAAACTTAAAGAGTGTGATATTTGTCCAACTGTGCCACACTCTCCCTCCCCTATGATTATTATGTAAAGAATACCAGTGATTTAAAAAAATAAACAGTAACTTAACAGCCTACCAAGGCCAACTAAGCTAATGTCCTTCTGTACCTTGCCCTGTAGGCCTACATATAGCTAACTGGAAATTATTTATTTATATCATAATGTACTGCCATTCTACATTCTGAGGAAGTGTAATTGCTTACCATTAATTTGTGTAGGCATATGAGTGCCTAACAGATGACTAATAAATATCAATAAAACATACGCTTTTACAAATAACAAAACTAACTCGAATTAAGTATTAGTAGGTAAAATAAATATAGCACAGACAGAATACCGAAGTGGCAAATTGGCTAGGAACAGAGAGAAATCTTATCATTATGGCTAGCTTGAGGTTTAACATTTATTATGTTCCTAGTTTTAGTTTATGCTCTTAGTTTAGAGTTATGGTTATTAATAGGTTTGTTTGTAATCATGAATTTTGTTGCTCAACTACAACGTCTCATAGTAATGCACTGAGGCTATTCGAGACGATGAGTGGTGAAGGACGATAACAAAAAAACATTCCTTATGCGGGATTCGAACCCACGTCCTCGTAGACCTGCGCCCTAATTGTAGGCCTATGTGCCACCGCAGACGGCAAGTTTTGTTTGTAAACGCTCAACAGTGCTGGTGTAAGCACTTAACACTGGCTATTGGTGCTAGTGTATGCTAGAGAGTGTTACACTTCACTGTAGCGCACGAACGAGCCAGTGTATACACTTTCACATTAGTGCAAGCCAACGAACGAACCTAGTGTCTCAACTTGCAAGCAGGGTGTCTACAAGACTGGAAAACCTGGAAAAGTCAGGGAATTTAATAATCTGGAAAAGTAATTTTTTTTACTGGAATTTTACTAGAAATGAAAAAAAATCAATATTATTATTTTAGTACTTTCAATACCTTTTTCTGTTGCTGAAAATAGAAATTCTCAATTTTAAAAAACAATTCTAAAATCATTTTGACTTGTCTGGTGTTTAAAATTCCCGCCGAAATCGACATTGAATTTATAAACAATTTTTCCTCCATTATACTGTGCGGGAAAGCCAAATTTGCAGCCTGGTAAAATATAATTTTCCATCTGGAAAACCTGGAAAAGTTAGGGAATTTTGCATTGGAAAATTTGTAGACACCCTGACAAGTTAGGTAGGGCCTACTTTTGCCTTGGCTTTTGAGTCTTAACTTCTTGCCATAGGGCCATCTGGTCTACTTGTAAACCTTCCTTGTTGTCTGCAGTACAGAGTTGGCATATATTTATATAAAACCCCTTGCCCCATCAACCTGGATATTCAGTGCAGTCAAGAACAACGTTTAGCATGTCATGGAAATAAAATGATGTAGCAATACCATTGAGTGTAGTTAAAGTGTATTGTGTAGTCGGAGAGCCAGTGTTAATGATCGCTTGTCTAAACTGCCAAAAAAATGCTAGTGGAATAAAGTAGTTAAGTTTCAGCAAACAATGAAGCCTAGGCTGCAATGTGCATTGTTTCCATTGTTTGCTGTTGTACATGCCAACTAGCTTATTTTCAATGTACCAGTCTAGGCTAATTGCTTATTTGGTGCTCGTGTAGTGGTCGTTAAAAGAACAATAGGCCTATAAATTCCAGGAATACTTAAGACATCATGCCTAGGCCGATATTACACATAGCTGATGATGATTTTTGTTGCTTAACGTCTCTATTAATGCACTAAGGCTATTCAAAGCGATGAGTGATGATAGATGACGCCATGCTTTATGCTGGATTCGAACCCACGTCCTTGTTGAGCATCGCTTGGAGCAGCCCTATCTTTATGTGCCCGCAAATGTTACAACTACACAAAAAAAGGTACCCTAGTGGCCCGATAAGCTCACTTGTAGACTTGCAAACATGGGGGAAAACCAGGTTCGTCATGAGACACATCTTTTCGAACCTTACTATATCTTCATGCTTGTTCTTACAGCAGGCTTGTGCTGAAAGTTTGTGATTTCACATCACACACACTTACGTATATATTATATTATGTAGCCTAGTATATATTAAAAGCCAGCCCTAGGCCTTATATTCCGATAGCTTCCAAACCTGCAACCTCCAAATTTCAAACTATATATTATGTCTATTCTATTATATAAGTTTGTTCTTAATTTCGCGGACGTATGTATGTGTAATGCTCTTCGGACATTCCGCCGCTTGTTTGAGTTGCTGCTACAGACCTTTGTCTGCCCCTGCACTCGATCGTTTCGCCAGAATCACACTGGCAATGGTCACGATGTCACCTGTACGTCTCTTCTTCAGAAGAAACTTGAAAACTTGAAGAGGAAAACGTACAGTGAGTGATGGACCATCGATGTGATTCGGCGAAACTTTCGAGTTGCAGGCGACAAGACAAGGTCTTGTAGCAGCAAACTCAACAAGCGGTCAATGTCCCGAAGACAATACAATATATATATATATATATATATATATATATATATAGGCTACATACACTCCCACAACATATTAACATATTAACCTCTAAGACTTGAAAGTATATGGGAGAATTGTCATACCAACATTATGGTCTTAAAGCAATAATTAGTGTTATTGCTGGGCCTAATGCAAATATTGCTAATAATTACCGTAATAATATTTTTAGAATATCTCAGGCACAACAACAGTGTATTTCTATTCCAATAAGTTGCACAGGCTTATTATTTGCTTTCTTAGTAACAAAATAAAATTTGACTGAACGTTTGTAGAAGTACTGCCGTAAGTAGGATTATGTATCAAAATAGCAAGTTACGTTTGGCTAGACAAAGAACAAGATATGAATTTCAAATCAATATTGCACTATTATTACTTCAGTACTTCAGTGCATACACTTTTTATGAACTGGATATGGTTTCTACATTTTTCGTATGAGCATAGCGAAGATTTCAATTTGAGTACCCTGAAAAAAATTGCTCAGACGAGAGATCGACTTGACCTTGGCGAGGGCCCTGAGGGCACCCTCTCCGCGTGCGACGCGATGAGGCGTCTGCCCCTTCTCGGTCCCTCACTAACCCTCAGGACCGCAGTCGGTCGCCCTTATTGTTGAAAGAACCAGATTCCTGTTTGATCGGCTCACTGACACTGACACCACAAGTGTTTGAAATTTTGAACAGTTGTCACAAAAGTGGAAATATAGGGCTCTACAGTGGGCTTAAAGGGGCTTTTACCCCCCCAAATTTTTTTACCGCATAATCTATAGCATAATACTACTCAAATGATGGTTTGAAAAATTATATCTTGTAACTGTGATTTTACACAAACTTTTCAATTTTTTTGATCATGAAATTTGCAAAATTTGGCGTTTTGGGAAATTTCTTAATCGGCTTTAATTTGCTTCTTTTTTGTTCCACATAGATACTAGAGCATCATACCAATCTCTTATGGCCCTTTATTACATCGTGCCTTGAAGTTGTGCACAAATATACACTGAAACACGCAAAAATATGCATTCCAAAATCACACCCTTTCTTGGTACTCAGCATTTTTTGACCGAAACACTTGTCCAAATTACAAAACAAAATATAGAGGATTTACACAAAAGGCTGTAGAGTACGTCAATAATGGCATGTATTTTTTCGGATCAAAATCCTCCAAGGTCACGGGGCATAAAGATCGTCCCCATGTTATTTCTTATGGGAGATTTTTGCCGACGGGACCTAGCTCGAAAAATACCAAGTCGACTTTTTTTATGGGTCAAGGTGGACCCAATAATTTTTCTGTTGATTTCTAAATTCATAACTAGTTAGCCTGAATGAAATATATTTTTTGAGTTTAGTGGGTGAATACCCCTTTAACACTATTTAGAATGGTTTTAAAACAATTAATTAATTACCACGATTTTTGTTTTAGTTACATATTGACTATTCGTGAATTTCTTGGGGCTGATTGAAAGAAAGTTTTGAAAATGTATGACTATAGGACTGTCCATGTGTGCTTTATTGAAAACTTTTGCAAAGTTTTATATAATTCGGATGCTTCTTGGCCGATTGAATATCTATTTGTCAACTGCCAAATGTGGCCTATTCCCTCTTAATAACAATGGCATTAGGAAACCGTAATAAAAGATAATGGATAGAAATAGCCAACCAAAAACGCTCATCCATAAATGCGACTGGAAATATTACATGAAAAAAATATTTTTTTTAAAACAACGCTCATATTTAAATGTACTAAAAAGTAAAAAATAAATTTTCGGCCAACAAATTTTTGCCTTACTCGGGAAATAAAAGCGTTGGGCGCTTTCCCTCCATGATCAACAAAATTATAATGCCGTAAGCGCCCAACGCTTTTATTTCCCGAGTAAGGCAAAAATTTGTTGGCCGAAAATTATTTTTACTTTTTAGTACAATTTAAATATGAGCGTTGTTTTAAAAAAATTATTTTTTCATGTAATATTATTTTATACTTTTTAGTCTTAACGAATGTTGTAATTGAATATGTGCTCACTGGACGTGTCCAAATGTCTGCATCTGGATGGCCCATCCTCACTAGCTGTGACTAATTTCCCATATGAAGCTTTGTTTGATTAATTAGTTATGATGAATTAATTGATTAATTATGATGAATTTCTTGATTCATCTATTGTCGTCAAGAAAATACGTCTGTGTGAAAAATTTCAGCTCGATCGGACATTGGGAAGTGGGTGAAATATCGATTCCCATATAAACTTTACTTTCAATTAAATGATTATGTAATAGTGACTGTAAATGATCATCTATGTCATCAGAAAGTATGTGTAAATTCAGCTCGATTGCATGAGAGTGAGTGAAATATCGATTATAAGATTCCGTCCAGAGACAGACAGCAAGCGCATGAACTTAGTGTGTAATGAATATGATTATAAGATCGTCTAGAAGACGCAGTTAACAACAAAACACATGAAGCTAATATAAGCGTTGTAAAAAGGGTTCGCAGAACGGCCTCGTTTATAACAATAAACTGTAGAGATATAGACCGGCGTTTCACTTACTTCATTATCAGACTCGAATTGATGGATTAGAGAGTAGAGACCTATGCATCAACTAAAAGTTGTAAAAAAGAAAAATGTGACTGATGATGTGTGTTTTATACTTTGGCCCAGTACTTCCATTTTTTGGCAAACACACAGTCTTAAAAGGACTTGCTGAAGTACGGTCAAGAAGATACGCCTACTCGTGTTAGGTTTCTGATGTATGCAGCTGAACAGTTCTAATATCATTATCATTTTTGAAGTTCTAAACATTGCTGTGTCCTACACTTCATTTATGCACCATAATGATTATTGATTAGCCTTTTGTTCGTGCAAGATTTCAATTCTGTTTCCAACAAATACACACAAAATGCCAAATTTGTTAGGGGGCTAGGTCTACACTACCACGTATTTATGACATTCCTTCCAATATTAATTAATTAATTTGTGTGGCTCGTTGGTCTTGTTGTTAGCGTATCTGCTTCCAATGCAGAAGGTCCAGGGTTCGATTCCCGCCAAAGTCAGAAGTTTTTTAACTTCTGATTTGGACTTAAGTCCATCAGTTCTTGTCCTAGGAGTTTGTAAACGGTGACTTTGGAGCCATCCTAGCAACGAAGCACATAATAAATTCAAAGTTGTTCTGAATCGGCCTTGTTGATTCTGGCGTTGATTCGCGGGTGTTCGCACTTTCCATACCACTGATAACTATATTTCTTATTAAAAATATCGATCTTTGGTTGGTTATAGGCTAGCTCACTTGTCGATAGCGTTGGGGCCTACAGGGTTGGCTTGGTCGCTATGATTTACTGTCCCCCACTGAAAATCAGTTATACTAGGAAAACGCTCAGTTGGACGCGTTGTTGAGCGAGCACCGATACGTGCAACATGACCCGAGTACGACATTCCCATAAGGCCCACCACACAGTGTAGGCCTAACTGGATATTGACATTGTACACTATATACTATTCCAACATCTTTGCATTGTACTAATTCACGTCATGCCTTCTAAAGTGTATCTTTGTATCTTCACTGCCTCCTTCATTTTTAACTTAATTTTTCGAATTATGATCGCCAATAAGTCTTTAAGGTCTTGACCGATTTAGCTGAAAATTTGGAAAATAGGAGAGAATGTTGTAGGTACTTATTGACCCTGCAAAATTTCATAACGATCGGAACTTTTAAAATTTTTTTATTTTTTATTTTTTATAACCAACGATCGGATTTTGTTCAAAAACTATATAGCAACCCGCCTAGGTGGTATGTACATGTGTAAAAAATTTCAGGTCGATCAGAGAAACGGTGCGACCTGTATCGAAGCAGTAACAGAAAAAAAAACAAAAAAACAAACAAAAAAAAAACAAAAAAAACAGACATTCGAGCCATAAGAGTCAAGTGGAGACGCTCGCTCAATAACTGAGTGGGTAGACTCTAAGTACAATTTATTTATTAATTTATTTAATACGCAACGTAATAATTTTGAATTGGTTTCAATGTTTCCAGGTTGCGATCAAGGTGCTGTCGAAGGTGAAAGTTAATGATTGGATAAAGGTAAGAATTGAGAAGTCATCACATAGGGACAAAAACAAAATTGTTAGTTGTCTTCATAACAGACAATACTTTTTTTACTAACAATCCTTACTGTACTATATTATTGCATTCAAAACATTTTATTTGAAAATGATTAGCTTTCTACTGGCTGGAACATTTGTTTTATAGGTTGACCCAATAGGCTTGTTATCATGTGTATGTACAGAAATCCCTTGTCAATTGAAATACGGTTAATTCCGATTTGATTTCTGTTAAATATTAATCATCAATATTAACTAAAAGAAAATATGAATATTGAGCCCTATACCCAAAGTTTATGCAGCATCTTCATCACTGTTTTGTATTAAATATCTAGATGTTATACTTTGATTTAACCAATATTTAGACAGTTTGACTTGTTGCAGCTCAAAGCTATTTTCTATTTAAGGTAGAACTACATACCTAAGTAACGATTTCTTCTTGTTTACCCAAATAGTGAAACTTGCCTATCTTAAATACTGTAGTACTTAAAATATTGTGCCCATGATATTATAACTTAAAAAAATTAAGTGTTCATGATGCCATATCAATTGGGTTTGTTAAGGACCATTTTGGATTACTAATTACTTAGGAAAACAGAAGTTCAAATTGTCGACTTGCTCGTACTTGCTAGAAACAAAGCAAAAAGCTACAACATAAATTAAGAGTGTCGTGTACCTACATAATTACATGTGATACTATCTGTCATGTAGGTAGGCCTACTTAATTCCATGTGATAATATCTGTATTGGGGAAACCATACTTTTTAAGTTTGGTTGAAAGAACATTGAAATTATATTGCACCGCTTTACTTAATGTATGTTCAAAGTATGTATGCTTAAAGTAGTGGAAAATGTGTTTGAACATAATCATTATGTAAATTGGAATGACTCATCAATAATTTTATGCGTACTACGGTAGCTCACATAAACGTAGGTGAAAGGTCGCTGCCTAGATGTCTGTTGCTGATGATGTTATCAGCTCTCACAGCCTTGATTTCCCGGAAATTTTAAAGGTTTTGTCCCTGACCTGGTACGAAGCCATAAACCTTTTGATTTGTATTTTATGTAATACCTAAGTGGCAGTAATTGTTATCGGACATCACATAGGTTTAGCCTAGGGTCTATATACTTTTGTTAGGGGACATTGATCAATTTTTATTGTTGCCGATATAAGAGTACTGAACTTGAAAAGCACTAAAAATACTAATTATTTTTTTGGAGCCGGGGGGGGGGGGGGGGGGGGGTTCCGAAAACATCTTGTTCCAAAGTAGCTTTCACACCATATTGGTAAAACACACTTTTGTATCTTTTTTCTGGTCAGGATTAGAATTTAGTGCATGTTTAAAGGAATTGTCTTGGTTTGCATAACAAGCTTCTCAGAAGGTGTCTTGATTCAATTCAAGAACAATACAACAAAATCCAGGTCGCTGAGACTTATGGAACTCAAATAATCACGCTTTTACTAAAGCCCTGCACAGCGCGTAGGCCGCCTATGGTGACGTCACTGCAGGGCTACCTGCTAGGCTGGCTCCAGCCGAGGAAGGTCTCGCTCAAGCTCGCTGCCGTGCCGTAAGCGGCCGCTTACGGCGGCACAATTTCCTAGGGGTGGCATTGCTGCCCTGACACTTCTAATAACCGATTTTACATGTTGAAAGAACAAGATAAAAATCACTGTTTCTGAATACTTACTAAATTAAAGTTTTTATAGTATAACAAAAATGTAACATTCAACACTTTACCAAACATTGACGTTCTGTACTCCCGTTAGGGTTGCCAACCGGCCGGTTTTTGACCGGCACGCCGGTTTTTGCCCTACTTGGTCGGTTGCCGGTCAGTCCTTTCGACCGTCAATAGTGTTGCCGGTTTTTTTACGTAAATAACCCATTATACTAAAAATATTACTAAATATACACAAAAAACTAAAATAAATATTTAAAAACCATCCTAATCATCGTTTCTAAAATCCCAAATCCCACTTAATTAGTAAACATTGCTCTTCTCCCTTCCCCCTAACCCGCCAACCCCCTCACCAGACAGCGAACAAGGCAGTAGGCTGGCCAAAGACTGCCACACTGCACTGCAGTCTTCTGTCAATGCCGTTCATACGGGAAGTTTGTGAACGAATCCGACGCTGAAATTGACTCTCCGCGAAAAAATAAAGTCCAACAAGACTCTCCTTCAAGCAGCAAGATCAACTGCTAAATACTCATTCACGATTAAGAAGTAAACTTGTTAGTTGATCATAATTCCTTTAAATCTGTAAATGCTGTTTACGTTATATTAATTTACTGCTTTGAGAATCGTGATATGACAAATTGAAATTAAGACAAAAAAAATTATTCGTGGTTTATTTGGAATTTATTATCCTTAGGCCTAAATTACTTATGAATAAAAATATGCCCATTGCCTACTCGAATTATGAATACTCGGCATATCAGCGGATGTACTATTATAATCTAGGCCTATTATCTCAGTGACTTTTTTATTTTTGGTGGTTTTCCAGTTTTGACTGCACAAAAACTACATTGTTTTGGTATATCATCCAGCCCACCACTTTATTCTAAAACGCACCAAATGCAATCTGAAAAGCTGAATTTCAAAATTTTCACCTGCGGCGCTATAGTTGGGGGGCTCTGCCCCCCAAACCCCCCGTGCTTAGTCCCTTTCCCACGAATTTACATGGAAGGCCGGTTTTTCCCGTGGCCAGAGTTGGCAACCCTAACTTCCGTATTGTCAACTCTCGAACGCAAAAGGTGGCCAAAAGACTCATTCAGATTATGGAAGTTCAGATTTCACATTTTCGATGGTTTATTGTTTGACTTTCTCAATTTCATTAATCGGTAAACACTGCCGTAGGTGTAATTGATTCACCCCACAGAGATGGATTTTTTAATTTCTGGATTGATTTCCATAATATTGTTTGACTAAGTTAATCATTACGAGAGTAATACTATTCTTTCCGAAACTAGTGCCGAGTGGGGAGTATAGCTACCACTCTCCGCCCTCGTGTCGTTTTATCTGTCCAGCAGTGGCGTATGAACCGAGGGTGGGGGTGGGGGGTAACATATTTAACTTTACGTGTATTTTAAAAGTTTTTAGATCCGAGTGCAGGAAGTTTAGTTTTAGTTTTTGTGGTATAAATTCAAGTTATTTAAAAAATGTCTTTATTATTGTGCAAAACTTACTTTTATACACATGATGGTTTAGTTAGGCAATCAATAATTGACATTTTTTTACGTCCAAAATCAACTTAGTGTATATCCTTCATAAACAATACTGAAATCCCTTGACTTGCCATTTTTTCAGTTAAAACATGACGAAATAACTGTAGTATGGTGTAATTTATTTTTTCAAATATCGTTTACCTTTAAATAATTTTTGGATGACACCACTGGGCACTGGGGGTGGCCAAATGTAATCTCGCTTACGTTGGCCCTGAGCACAGATATGTAACTATTCACACGCGAGTCACAGTTTGAGTTATAAAACACGAAATAGTAGTTTTGAATGTAAATATGTAATTATTATAAGTTACAACTTGCAACTACTCAGGCTGACACAAAGTTAAACATTGCCACTAAAAACTCGCTCAAAATGTTGAATTAAAACTCTAGTGCTAATAACTAAAATCACGTTACAGAAACGATGATCAGCACTAGTATAAATATAAATATAAAACACGTATGATATGAAACTACAATTCTCATTTACAAAACTAAACGGCAAACTTAAGAGTTCGGACGTCCGACCTACACACTGAATAGCTCGCTCCGTAGCAGGTAGCAAGAGCGAGGACCGTGCCCAGCACTGACGTCAAAACTATTTCGCGCGGGTTGAAAAGAAAGCCCCATACGACCCACACCACAATAGGTACTTTTTGCAAATACATTCTTTTCTTATATAATGTTAAGAGTTATTTAAAAGACACTTGTTGGAAACTCGGACAATGCCTTTAAGTCACGATACAAAGAGTGCCACCTAGTGAAGTCATTTTCGAATTGAGTTCATTTTGATTGTCATGTAGTGTTTCTTAGGACCGGATGCACAGTTGTCCCCTATTAGTAGGTATCATCAAACTTTCGTACTAACTTGCTTTTGATAAATGTACGTACGTTGCCTTACCGAGACATGTTTAAGGTAGTCACTAAGTGACAGGCCTACTCCATCCATCAAGCACTCAGTGTGGCTGCAAGTCTCACACATTGATAGTTACATAACAAACTTGTGTTGTTTCCAGGTGAACAGTAGAGAAAGAGTCCCATTAGAAGTGGTAATTCTTCGGAAGCTAGCCAACGTCCCCGGTATAATTCGCATGATGGACTTTTACCAGAGACCTGAGTACACCCTCCTTGTGCTCGAGCGACCTAAACATTCCAAAGACTTGTTTGATTACGTCACAGACCAAGCATACCTAGAAGAAAGCCTTGCTCGACATTTCTTTAGGCAGATTGTGGAAATCGTTATTGCGTGTCACAGTGCTGGAGTTCTACATAGAGATATAAAGGTAAGTCATCTATTTAGTTGAAGTCTGGGCAAAGGCTGTTGCAAAAGTGTGTGATGGTACTTACTAGGAAACGCTCAGTTGGACGCGTTGATAAGCGAGCACGTGCTATAGCTAGACCCACATTGCACATTTTTTTAAATTTTAAAATTTGCGACGTTCGCTGTCCACAGGGCCATGTTTCCAAAATTATTTATTATTGCCTTGAGGTATTTGGGTAAACCCGTGTGTAACCTTTACTTTGTGGATAAAATCCACTGCCATCTAGAGGACCTTGACTCCTTGGGAAAACTATTTAAACTCTTTGGTGACAAATAATACACTGCTTCCTCGAAAGTATTTTGATTACTTCTAGGTGGCAGTGCATTAGAAACTTCGCACGTCTTTTCGTTGCCATGGCAACGTTACTTTTGTTATAATGTAATTTCCATTTACACTACTTATCGGATCAAAATAAAATTAACATATTCGTGACCGGACGGACATTCTAAATGATTTGGCCACCTCAGATTTTGTCGCCGTTTAGTTTGAAAAAAAAACTTTCAATTAACTTTAATGTAACTTTTTAACTTTTTGAACGATTTTGCCACAAAACTAATGGCATTCAATCGAGAATGCGGATGGTAAAAATTTCAAATCGATCCGAGCCTCCGTTCGAACGTTATGGCGAGACATACAAACAAACAAAAAAAAACAAAAAAAAAAACAAAGCTAGTGACTATTTTTTCGGGCAGAGTCAAATGGAAACGCTCGCTTCGCTCGCTTAATAACAGATTTTTGCAAGAAGAATTTGAATTATATTATGTGGCATTCTTGCCTTAGACATAAGTTAGGCTACATGTTATTTTGTATTCTCTAGGGATGCTGTTTGACAATCCATATCTTACCAATACCTAGGGATGGTTGAAAATGGTGTTATTTTTTTCAAAATTTTGTTTAAAAAAAAACAAATTATGGTGTTTTGTGGTGTTATTTTTTAAAATGAAAACTGTAATTACTACTACTTCTACTAACATTTTATAAGATATCAATTTTCTATCAAATGTGTTTTTTCTTAATTTTTCTTTAAAATGCAATGATGACAAAAATTCATATACAGTACCTACTCTAATAATATTATGTGTATATAAGCCTAGGCTAAATATTAACTCTGTTTCTAGGCATACGAGTTAGGTGGAATGAAATATTTAAAAAAATAGTATTAATAAAGGCATAGGGCCTACACTTTACAACTATAAACAGTATTATGAAGGAATCGTTAGAAAGTCTTCAGATGGCAAACTCGCAGACCCATCTGTCACGGGATTGTGTTGACAGTAAACAAAATGTGCCAATTGATTTCTTCCCCCGCACCATCCCCCTCCCGCATGGTCTGTCTGTCTCCTACGAGAAGATGACAGTGAATCAAGATCTGCACGCAACTATGTAGACATATACCATGCATATTGTGAGGTTTTTAGCCAGTACCGGAAGTAAAGAATATCTGTTAAAAACATACCTGTCATTCAAAGGCGATCATTGTTAGTCTCTCAGCATTCGATGGTGTCAATCTGCGTCTCATGTCACTCACGACCAAACTGTACTTGGAGAAAGATCGTTTGGAATCAACATTGGATGCTGGGTATCATATGGCTTTGAGAGATGCTGTGGCAAACTCGAGGTGACTTCTCTTCATACCACACAGTATATCAACAACGTTGATACTTTCACAATCCGCGGCCCCAAGCCCGTCTTTTATAGCATTTGCCATCTCAATTCTTCCTTGTAAGAACGTGTTTTCATCCTGTTTCTTCAGTGACGGGATATTGCTGAGAAGTCTTCGTAATTCACCATCGTTAGGGGCTGGTCTAGCTGTATTGCGTGGATCATACAAAATCCCGAGCCCCTCAAAGATTTGTTTTGACGGGTCGCTACTTATCAAACTTTGCAGTTTAGCTTTTGACAGCTCTGCCGTCCTTTTAAATGTTTCTGTTGCAGCATTTTTTTCGCGCTTTGTCATGAGATTCAAGCCTTCGATTATAGAGTTCTGGAAGACTCCGTTGCTTAGTATGTTCATCTCACTCTCTATGTCGTTGACCTTCCCAAACACTAAGTGAGCAGTAGCATATCTCGATCCTTCTAAAAAGGTTATCAAATTCATCATATTCTTGCAATTGATCGATGCAAAGAGTGCCTGCACTTTCATTGAGTGCAATTGTGACGGGGTAGCATTCTTAAAAACTACCATCCTGTCTTACAGCCGCCAATTTTTTCGAATTTATTTGGATAAATAAAATCACCGCCTTCTGAATTTTGTAGTAGTCAACTGCAATCTCACCCATCTCTTTTAAAATCAACGTAAGGATAATGTCAATCACTTTGCTAATAAAACCTTGTTTAATTAATAAATGATTTCTAGCCAGAAATCGATTTATTAATTACTCTATTTATCTTTTCAATACTAATTATTTTCTATCGCGGGAGAACCTGTTGCTTTACTTTATCAACAGAGGGCAACCCAGAGCCTAAACGCGGGAACACCTTATCTTCACTAGCCTAGAAATACGGTTTATAGCATTCATCTGTAATATCCATTATAATACGTAATTATAAAATAATTTAGTTAATCTAGTAATAGTATCCTATGTCTTCTCCATCCTATAATATTAATCCTTGTTTGGTCGCGCGGGTCTAGAATAGCGTTGGTCTTTTGGGTTCCGAACTACACTAACGACGCCGTCCCCATATACTTAGCATTGAGATAAGGGTCAAAGTGGTTTGCTTCGTGGCCAGCTTGGTAACGTGCATGTGCGCTTTGCATGCTGGGACTGTTCACTTCTTCTGGGCCGGCGATTGAATCGGCAAGGTGGTGGAGAGTTGCTCCCCACGTTCAAATTACAGTTTTTGTAGAGAATAATCTCTTAGCCAGGCTGAGAGCCTGCCACGTAAATCAACACTGTGTCGCGAGTGTTTTAAGCTATAAAATATAAAAATCCGTTCAGTGGGTTCCTCGTAGTGAACCAAATAATATTTACAGAGCATTAGGTCGGGCAGTGAGCACAGCTAGCCAGTCCGCATCGTGGCTTCAAAACCGACGCGTTTGAGATAACAGAGATACTAGGAAGTTTTGCCTTACGAGAGCGAGCCTAATAGAAAGGTTTTGTGATTCTGAATACGTGGATCTAAGCGCCGATCCGATCGGGATTATATTTGGCGAATTAGAGGACTTTAGGGAAGTCGCGGCAAATAGCGTGGGTAAGATTTGGAACTGTGTAGAGCGTCTTCGTGACCAATTCAGTGTCAGAAACAGCGTCAGGACACCTTGAACGAGTGTGTGAGAACCATATCCTTTGTTGGGAATATAACAATCGTCGCGATAGCGAGAATTTTTCCGTTTTATTGTAACTATCGTACTTTGCGCCAAAAGTGTAGAGTGTCGGCCATTTTGCTTTATCGAATCGATTTCGATCTGCGAGTTGTGGACGAAGTCGTAACTCGTCGCACCCTCCTGAGGAACAATCGAACCAAGTACAGGCGAGATAGTCGCAGTTGCAAGATTCGATTTTGCACCGGATATTAAAGAACAGTGCGTGGACTTTGGAAGTGAGTTGGGATTCTTGGTGGACCGTGCTAGTGGTTGATTATTATTTCGAGTTGGAGTTAGTGGAGAACAATAACCAGAGAGTGTTTGCGTGCGAGTGAAGCACATATTCAGTCAGGAGTGACCGCACGAGGTGAACGCGGGTAGAGCAAGCGATCTCACGCGGACTAGTGAACTTGATAGAAAACAACAACGCGTCTGATTTGAGACAGTGGATTGTTTCGTGCACGCAAACCGAAACGTGAGTCGTGACGAGTGTAGATTTTATAGCGGACAATCGTGGAGCGCTGTGACGTAAGCACGGGGTAGTGTGAATGCAAGGTCATCATTACGAAGATAACTTTTGCGATATCGGAGTAGTATAAACAGTTCGAGAAAAGTGGAACCCAGCAGCAGTTATTCAGTCGATTCCTGAGGGGCGTTTCTATTCATGGGCTTTGGTGACCGCACCAGGTCAGAGGGCTACACCTCGTAGATGCTGTCCGAGCATATCTCCAGTTCGAGTCCGGGCGAGCCTATGGACGTGTGAGATCCTCCCTATCCCAAACTCCAGTGTCGGCCGCTGGAGGATCTTGTCCATTCCTCGTCAACCCGAGGGTCAAGCTGTCTCAGTACATCTACGATGAGTACTTTGATCTTTGATCAAAATCAATTATTATATAAAAATACTTTGTAACTTTTGAATATTTGATAATCATTCTTTTTTGTTTTAAAACCATATCAATCTTGAATTAGTCGTTTCTGATCAAAACTAGGTAGGCATTTACCTGTACTTAATTTGCCATACGTGTTCCTAATATAACGTATGATGATTGTTTGATCAACATCTGGACTGTTCTTTTCAGTTGTTAAAAACCTGTATTTCCCTTTCATCTATATAATATTTCAGCCAGCTAATCGTCAATCTTCTTTCATTAAAAAATCAAACAATAGGATACTTTCCTACATTGTCTGACTATTGCATAAACAGGGTGACCCTTAAATAACTTCAGTATTTACCCAAAAACCTTATTTTAGTAATTGTTTGAGTTAATGAAACCCGTATAAATTATTGCAGAATTAAATTTAGAGTATAAATTGGTTGTAATTAGTAATAATAGTTTTCCAGTATAATTTTCTCATCGGTCTCCGATTGTAGCTAAGCCGAGGCAATTTGAGTAATTAGATCTTGCCAGACTAATTAGATTTTCGAGTATATATTTAATTTTTTGAGCGCGAAAACTTGAAATAATTTAAAACTAATAAATTAAACCGAGTGAAAGGTCCGTTATTCCACACGCCCGCGTTACCATCATCGAGGCTCTTAAAAAACTCAACAATGTCGTCGATGTGGGTGGCTATGTAAAGTACTGACGTAAACCAGCTGTTCCAGACCGTTATGACGGGCATAGGAAATGCAGCAACCTTTCCCACTTCACATTCTTCTTCATCGTACTTATCATGTAGGTATTTCATATAGTCGTTTTTTTCTTTTCCGAGTATTTAAAAACGCGTTCTTTGTTTTTACCACCGCAGTGTTCAAAGCGTCTAGCTGGTCTTGCCAAATGTTAGCTACGAGATTGATCTTGTGTGCCGAGCACTGCACATGTTGAAGGCCTTCTTCGTCATCGAACAAGCACTTCAGTGTTGTGACACATCGTGTCATGTAGCGGGCCGAGTCTGTTGCTACTGCAATTACGTTTTTTAGGTTTATTTTGTATTTTTTTTGAGTGTCGACAATTGCATTTGCGCAATTAGCACCGTTGGCGGCATCGAGCACAACTGATGCTGCCAAGTGTGTAGTTTGCTCTTGGGCTGGTGACAAAGTGCGAAACAGAATATTAAATACGCACCTACCTCCCTTGTCAGTGGTTACATCGCACATTATTGCGATGTCTTTGTTCTTGACATTGTCACGTATACTATTAACTTTTTGTTCACCCAGGATTGGAATATAGTGAGTTCGTATGCGATTTGCATGTGGAAGATCTCCACTACCCTTTACGTATTCCCCCATCCACTCCCTCATGGCAACATTGTCGAGCTTTTCAACGGGAATATTTGCACGGATAAATGCATTTGTGGTTTTCAAAATAAAGGCTTCCTTTGATTCTCTCGCAGTAATGGATCTGTCAAGAGACTCTTCAAGAGTTGCAAGTCGAGCACTGGAACTAGTCGCACTATTAACACTTTCCCTCCTCTTTTGGCGTACGTGTTTTTCCGCCTCACAATGTTTTTTTAGACTGTCTTTGCGCTTATGTTCGAGTCTACAATCACAGTACTTACACATTAATATTTTCCCCGATAAATAAAAACCTTCACTTTTAATTTCAACTGCCCGTTCGGACGCACTCACAGATACTTTCGGCATGATAAAAACACTCACAGAATACGTCTTAGATCTGACACGCACAAGAAAGAAACATGAACTGAAAGGCAAGCTAGTTGTTGACCGGAAAGTAGGTCATAAAGATGGGGTGGGGGTGCAGTTTTGTCAAGCTAGGAATGCGGCTCACGATTGGCTCCTAGGGGCGAGCGAGTCTGGTGCTTTGTGTAAGCTGCGTTCAGATGTTTAAACATTGGCGTCGCCGGCACAATGTATGTGCCGCATTTTCTCAACTGGGCATTGAATGTCATTTTTACCGTGCTGTAAGCATGTGAATGAAGCATTCTTTCACGTCGTGAAGCAAGCAATAGAATTAGGGGTGTGCGGGTACCCGAAATTTTTGGGTCGGGTCGGATATTTTGTGTCATATCCGATTACTCGACGACGAGATGGAAAATTCGGGTCGGGTCGGGTATTTGCCGCGTCTATGCTGAAGAAGTTCGTAAAAACTCCGTTAGATCGCAGCACTGGCAACAAGTCGAAGCATCAAGTCGAAGGTCGAAGTTTCTAGCCAATGAACGCGCGGAATCGTTTCGTAATATCGATTCATGTCATGTACCACTCCCCTTGGCACTTCCTGTGACTTGTTGCGTGTGGTTTAGGCCTAGCACGATTCACGTTTTGGAAATGTTTTACCAGCACGCTGAGCACTACTACATTTACGTAGGGCTATTGTACTTTGTTTAAATTGTTAAATTGATATTCTTCGTGCTAGAATGGATGTAGAAGACGCGAGAGTGACGTGGATGGAGATGTTGAAAGTGACGATTTACGTACCGGTAGGCCTAGGCCTACTCCTAACCCTACTATCAAGTCGGCGATATGGCTCCACTTCGTCAAATTTGCGAATTCCCAATCTAAGTGTAATTATTGCAATGCAATTTTAAAAAACCTTTACCGTAATACGACGTGCCTCCAGCGTCATTTAAAGAAGCATCCGTCCCAGTTCAATAAATTCAAAGTAGAGGACGAGAAAAGGAAAAATGACAGGGAGCTTCAAAGACAAGCAACTAGGCCTAGGCCTACGACCGCGGGTTCCAAACCCAAAGGCAAACAGATGAACTCTTCAAAAGTAAACAGCCCTTGCCCTCAACTCACCCTAGGGCAAAAAGAATAACATAGGCTAGGCCTAGGCTCTAGGCTAAGGCTAGGCCTAGGCCTACATGGTTTTGATGGTATTTGGCACTTGGGCGTAGGGCTTTTGAATAACATTTGAATAAGTATCCGAACCCGAAAATTATCCGATATCCGCGGGTATTTCAATACCCGAACCCGAGCCCGACCCAAAATAAAAAGTGCTGCCCGCACACCCCTAGATAGAATTAATGGCAATTTATTTTCGCTTGTTTTTGTTTATTTTGACGGGAATTGGGCTGCATTATCGAAAATTGATCAAATATCGTAAATAATGGTACATTCCTGGCAAGAAGTGCACAATGTGGTGTTATTTTGTGAGTTGAGCCATCATTCGTTTTATTGCCATTTTATGGTGTTATTTCGCGATTTGATTTGAACTCCACACAAGGCGTAACATGGAGAAAACCAAAAAAATGCACCTAAAATTTGAAAATGACAGTTTTCGTTTTATCGCTCATTGCGAAAAACAACCATCCCTACCAATACCATTACTTCTCAAAACAATCAATTAATGAATCAATTCAGTACATTCCCAGATGGATTTTTAATTAAGTGTTTTGTAATTGTTGATAGAATGCCTATCGGGTAGAAGGTTAAGTGTTTGGATAGGATTGGAACAGCTTACCTTTGAACCTGAGTGATGTTGATGGATGTTGCCGAATTTGATACCTAGGTAAAATTTACATGATGTAATGTATACAGAACACAAAACGCGATATGTTTTCACATGGGATCTTGATCACTTTGAAGAAAGGAAATATATTATTTTATTGATAAATCTTTAACCCTTTTGTGCTGCAAAAAAGACCTTGGCTTTGACCTGCCTTATTCTACTCACAAGTTGCCATTTTTGTCACCTCTTTATTTTTAAATCTGAATTAATACTCTACATTAGACCTAGATGTATTGTCATATGTATTGTATTGTTGTCTTTGTGCTTTTATCAATAACACAATGTAGGCATTGACCTGATGTATTTTAGCTTTGTTCTAACTAAGAATGTGTCACAATATACTAGTATGAACTTAAGCACTATACATATTATAGATGGTTCACATTTTTTCACTATGGTCCAATTGAAGTCAAATTAGCCTATAATCATTAACACTTTGGAGCCTGGTTGGTAAGAGGATTTTTGGCTTAGAAATCTGGGTGTTACTTTTTGGTGATATTCCCAACCTTGTTGTTTTTTTAGCCGTTTGTTGGAAAATAAAACCATTTACTGTATGTCATATGAAAGCATTTTTATACCTTATTAATTTAATTTCAAACACAAAAGTCCGTAACATTTCTGGTTTTTGTCTGAGAGTAAAATCATTATTGTATGTTTTGGGGTAAAAACCAAAACTCCGGACAATAGGCCAAGGTCTAGGCCTAGGCATGTCTGGGGCTTACCTTCATAATCAGGGTTCAAATTAAAATCCTCCAACTCTCTTCCCAGCCACTGTCATCATAGAATTTGACATAATAATCTAACTCATCTAAAATATCACTAGCATTCATTATAATAACAGTTATTAACGAAATAAACATCAAAATTAAGACACAAAAGCGTAAACAAACAAGTGAAAACTTTATTTTGCCTTGTTCGTTCATTTAGTTCACAAAATCCTGGCAGATCTCAGCACCAACCCATCTGAACACTTCTGAGTCAATAAAACAGTTCTGCTGCCTTAGGTCGTCGTGGCCACAGCTTATTCATTGTTGATTCGGCAGAGATATAACGCAGCCTGAGCTAGACTCAGGTGCAGGCTTCTCGTGCTGCGGCGGCATCCCGAGTCTTGTTTGGGCTTTGGTTCCAAAGTGTTAAGATTTGTAATTTATTTTTTCAGCCTAAATTTTCCAATTGTTCAAACGTTCGAGGCTGTGACCGTAGCCGTGTTGCCAACCCTTCTCAAATCGATCACAATTTTATCTTAATTTTATCTTATTTAAATTAATGTTCTGCATATTTCTCTTAACCTTGATATTTCTCTTTATTTTTACAGGACGAGAATATCCTTGTTGATTTGAGTAGCTTCACAGTGAAACTAATAGACTTTGGCTCAGCGACATATTACAAAGATACTGTGTATACTGAATTTGATGGTAAGTGTAAATACTATTACCGACTTACTGAAATATGGTAGGCCTAAAATGGTAAGATGTTAATCATCTTTTTTTAATAGGGCTTTATGAGTAAAATGCATGATTTGAATGAATTGATCAATTACATAGATCGTAGGCTGCCACAATGACCCAAGGAAAACGCTTGATTATATTATGTATTTTACTTGCTGTCAATTGATTTATCTGAAACCATTGTTGCTAAGTTTGTTTCATGGATTTCTATCAGTATCACTATCAGTATCCACCTTCAAAACTTGTATAGGCCTACCACAAACTGTGTGTGCGCTTATGAATGACGCATGTACATGGGTGAAACCGCGTCGAAATGATGAACCAGTGCAGACACTGGGCATCCTGATCTGTGTTAGACATCATCAGGGTGATTGTGACTTCATCAAGGTTGGAGTCACACCACCTCCTGATTAGGTGCGGGGCTAATATGTGAAATGAAATTTAGTGCCAATAAATTAGCAATGTTCATTACTATTTTTCAATATTTTTTTAATATGTTATCGTATCATAACATTGAATTTTTTTGACCGCGACAAGAACAATATTTATTCTTTCTATATTTTAGGCCTATAATAGACCCAATAGGTGTACGAAATTGCTCATATTTTTGGTGTTTGATGTTGTCGGGTTATCAATCCATGGAGCTTTTTAAGTGAGTTTACTTGAAATGTGTCTTTTAGGCCTATGCTCCATCATCAATAATGCAGGTTTGAGTGCATAAAGATAACTAGTTTGTGTAAACAAATCCACCTGCGTAGGGCCAATGTAAACGCCTTGGAGATAGTCACTTCGTGAGTAGAGAGCGAGGTTAGGGGCACGGAAGGGTGCGTGTACATTAGCTTTGCTTCAAGACATCACACAAATGACACCACATATGCGTGCCCAGTATTTTAAAATGCTGACGGATAACAGGACAAGGGTTATCATAGCGGGGAAGTAGAGGTTCCATTGAACTGCAGTCTTCATTCTTCAAGATGAGCAATCTGAAAATGTCAGCATTTCATACACTAGGGAAACGCCAAAGTCGTTGTTAAACGAGTAAGTGAGCCATGTGTTGAGTACCCGGTAACATTACTTTTCTTCCCCCTACCTTAGGCCTCTCTAGCCTATCATAGGCTAGAGAGGCGCATTATGGCCTTACAGTTGACGCGCCCGTATACCAACTAAACTTAAAAAAACTATTATTTGTACGAAAATTATTATCAAACTTAAATGCAAATGTTCCCGGGTACTCAACACATGACTCGCTCACTCGTCTAACAACGACTTTTGCGTTTCCCAAGTCTAGTTGGCTAAAGCGCCCTTATAGCCGAAATGTGGGAGACGTGGGTTCAATCCCCTGGTCGGGAAAGATTTTGTCATATCTAGATTGTATTTAAAAAATTATTAAACATGTTTTGAAATGCATATAACGCAGTGTAGTCTATCATCTGTGACAATACTATGGAAAACATAGCCAGTACGAAATACGTGTAAATATTGCAAGGTTTACTCAATCTACGAGCGGAATTTGGGGGTACCTTGACGTTCAACATTTGATAGACCTTGCATGGGCACGGCATTTCACAGCCAGGTAAATAACAAACAAAAAATATCTTTCAAAATCATTGTCGTTAAAATAATTTCTAAACATTGCAAGCCTATTTTTCAATTTATTATTTCTTATAGGTTTAAATCGCAATGGATCTAGCTGATTTTGTTAGCAGTTCTCAATAAACTCGTACCGGATGTCTGTTTAAAATTTCAGCGCAATCTGTTCAGCGATTCGGCTGATTTTCAACGTACACACACACACACACACACATACACACGCACGCAGACTAACGATGAGCGCCATTTAAGTTGAATGGAGATCACTCAGTTCGCTGCGCTCACTCGTTTAATTACCAGTAGTTTCAAAGTTCCAAATTTGCAAGTCTTGCACACATCATTCCTGTTGGGAGGGGGGGGGGGGGGGGGGGGGTGTACTTCCAAACAATGCTTTACCCTTACTTTGGCAGGAAGGTTTCTTTTCCTTATCTAGCTTGCTCTGTAACCTGTGGGCTAAGCAATGACTAGGCCTGTAATATTATTGAAATACATAGGTATAAATTAATCAACACCATAGTAGAAATTTGTTCAGGATTTCGTCTCGAAGTACTTGTATTAATATTCTTTGTAATCATTATTTTCAAGGTACACGAGTGTATGCTCCTCCGGAATGGATAAAATACCGCACATATCATGCCCAGAGTGCTACCGTATGGTCTCTTGGTATTCTTTTATTCGGAATGGTGTGCGGCGATGTACCATTTGAAACCGATACTCAGATCCTCCGTGGAGAATTAAACTTTCTGCAGTGTGTAACGGATGGTAAGTGAGCTCATAATTTGTTATTGCCGTTGTTAAATTGGTGGACATATGTCAATATTGTGCTTCTAGTAGAGAATGTACCTAACATTTACATTTGTCTATGCTTTGCTTAAAAAGTGGTCTTGTCCAATGAACAGGAGGCAGGCAACGCTGGTGTGATTGCGCTACTGGTGTCTCACTGTGCTGTAATTTTTGGCTAATGTGATGTTTTGTCTTAAAGGGGCTATTACCACCAAAATATATTTTTTACTACATAATCTATAGCTTACTAAACTAAAATGACAGTTAAAAAAGTTATGTCTTGTAACTGTGGTTTTACCTGGATTTTAAAATTTTTTGATCCTGAAATTGAAGAAAATTGGCATTTTGGGGAATTTCTTAAATCGGTTTTTACCTGCTTGTTTTTTGTACCACATTGTATCGGACCGAATATAGCGCAATGCTTTTTTCCTAAAATACAATCTCAAAAACAGCACTCGCGTTATTTCCGCGCTCTTGCATTTGAAATAGTGCCTGAACATAGGCCACCAGCAACACGACTCCCATGTTGCGCATCGCCCCGCCCACCCACTCGACGCCAGCCGAACCCGTGATGTGAGGCGGGCGGGTGACGCCATTTCAAGCTCTGCAGAAAAAGACCGCAGATGTATCGCCGCGTATCACGGGTTTTTACAGAAAATGACCACCAAAATAACTGCGCGTACAATTATAAAGTTTTTTCTTGGCAAAACGATTCCGAATCGATTTGTGGAAGTCATAATGAGTATATTCGAGAAAGATAATTACATTTATTGAGTTTCACATGATTTGTAGAAAAGTCCTACAGAAAACCTTCACTCTCCCAAAACCCAGCAGTCTGGTGGAATAGCACAACCTTTTGTCCACATTAACAATTCCATTGCCATGGTAACTAGATAATAGTAGAAAGTCACAGTCTCCTAGATAATTCAAATGTCAGGTGTCCAATAACAGATAAAGTAGGTCACTACAGGACCCCCATTCTACAATGAACAAGCGTAGCGAAGCAAACGAATCTCTATGTGCCGAGGCGAGCTGGTGCGCACACGCGGCGCCCTGCTCGCGTCGTGACTAGTGGCGGGGTAGCAGTGACGGCAGCATAATGTTTATTGGGAACTGTTGCGGACACTGGAGGCAGGTGCTGTCATAGGTAGCCGTGTAGAGTTTGATCCGTTATTTGTTTGTTTGATTAGAGTGAACAGTTTGGTCGATGATTGTGCGGTATCAGGAGTTGTGTTGTCAAGAATGAAGGCAGGCTTCAAACGATCAATGGATACTACAACCCTTTTCCCTGTATGCAGAATACTGAAATACTTCTCATGCCTTGCCATGATTTCGTATGGCCCGTCGTACGGTTGCTGAAGCGGAGTTCGGACAGCGTCATGGCGCACGAAAGGTGGGAACATGTCGCGAGGTCCTTGAACACAAATACATCTTTTTGCCCGTGTCGAGTAGGACGTGTCGGTCGGAGCATCTTGAGTCGTTGGCGGAGTCGGCTGACGTACTCTGAGGTGCTGTCGGGCGTTGACGTCGGAGGCGACAAATATTCTCCTGGAAGCCTGAGAGTAGTTCCGTACACCAACTCAGCAGATGTAGCTTTTATATCCTCTTTCCATGCTGATCGAATGCCCAACATGACCCATGGCAAGTTATCGGTCCAGCGATCCTCTTCCTTGAGCTGGCGATGTAGGCGTTCTACCATGCCATTGGTGGCAGGGTGGTACGCTTTAAGTCCGGATGAGAGTAGTGCCTAACAGGTGGTTTAGAGACCTGTAAAGGGCTGACTCAAACTGTCGGCCTTGATTGGTAGTAGTGATGACATCAGGTAGTAAATATTGGAGTCGACTCCGGAGCCTTAGGAACCGGGTAGGAGTCTGACTCCCCAATCCGCAATAAAAAATTTATTTATTTATTTATTTTTTTTTAATTTTTTTATGCAAAAGTTATTTTCAGCCCACTACTCTAGTTAAATAAATAAATAAAAAAATTGTATTTAGAGTCTACCCAGTCAGTTATATAACTGATTTTCAGTGGGGGACATTGAAGTTGCACAACGCTGTCCGGCCGTCCCCCCCCTCTCCACCCGCTACATATCACTAGCTTGCTTGTCTCTTGGCCCGGCCAAGACTCTCGCTGATTTGAAATGTTTACGTTTTGAGATAAGATAACGACTCACGAGACAACAAGTGCAATCTCATTCAATTTATCATTAAAAAAAAAAATTGAAAAAAAATTTTTTTTCCCCGACTTCTTGAAAATGGAGTCGACTCCGACAGGAGTCGGGTACCCGAGTACCCGATGTCATCCCTAATCGGTAGTGATCCGAAGGGGCGTCCCAAAACGCGATGTCCAGCCTATGATGAGGGCAGAGGCAACTGTATCCGCAGTGATGTCGGATACAGGAATTGCTTCTGGTCAATGTGTAAATCGATCTACGCATGTAAGAAGGTAACGGAATCACGCTGACTCAGGAAGAGGACCCACCAGATCGATGTGGATATGGTCAAAACGAGCGTCAGGAACGTTGAAATGTTCAACAGGTGCCGAGACGAATCGTGTGACCTTTGATCTCTGACCCATATGTAGGCCCTTGCCCACTCCTTCTTTTATTGAAGGCCAGACGTAGGTCCTTGAGACAAGACGGACGGAGGCAGCAACACCGGGATGGGACAGACTATGAAGACTGTCAAACACCTGGCGTCGGAGAGTAGGCTAACTAGCACGAATGGTCGTTCTATTGGCGTGGATTTGTCACAGAATATAGTAAGGTCTGTGTCAACAAGACTCCCGACAATTCTGTTAGAGTGCAGTGTCAGAGTGGAGAAACGCTTGGAGTTCGGGATCGTTCACTTGGGCTTGGGCAATTGTCTCATTACTCACTGGGGCCGAGATCGGTTCCACCTTGGACAGAGCATCGGTAACAACATGTTTCGTGCCTTGAACATGACAAATATCTGTTGAAAATTGCCCAATGTAGTGGAGGTACCGAACTTGTTGCGGGAAACACTTGCCAGACTTTTGCTTGAACGCAACTATCAATGGTTTGTGGTCGGTGTAGATTGCAAACGTCCTGGCTTCAACCCTAGGATGGAAGTACCGGATGGTCTCGTAGACTGGGAGGAGTTCACGATCGTATGCGATGAATTGCGTTGCACCATATTCAGCTTTCGCGAAGAATGCTAGCGGTTGTCAACCTAAACCCGTTTTCTGGTGAAGAGCAGCTCCAATGCATCTGTCAGAGGCATCAGCGACGATTGCAAGCTCTGCTCTAAAGACAGGGTGCGCAAGAAGTGCTGCTTGTGAGAGACTACGCTTACACTTATCAAACGTTTTCAACAGCTCTGGCGTCCAAACGATGGGCGTCTTACCTGAAGCATCAGCACCGACAAGAAGGTCATTGAGGGGTGCCTGAAGCCGGGCGGCAGATGGTATGAATCGACAATAGAAATTTACCATCCCAAGAACCTGTCGTAGTTACCTAATGTTGCTTGATGGTGAAAAACGAACAGTATTATCGACCTTATCTTCGAGAGGTCCGTGTCCCACTGGCATTGAAGGTGTTGCTAAGGAACTTCACCTCGGAATCATCGAATATGCATTTTGAAGTGTTCATCAGGACACTGAACTCTGATAAACGTGCAAATAGCAGGCGTAGGTGTTCCTCGTGTTCTTCCGGTGACGTCGAAGCGATAAAAATGTCATCGATATTGTAGGCATAGGCAAAATCCAGTTCTTGAATGGCTTCGTCGATGAACCCCTGAAACATTTGGGCTGCGTTCCGTAAGCCAAAACCCATGTAAGGAAATTTAAATAGGCTAAACGGAGTTGTTATGGCGGTTTTTGGAATATCGTTTGGAGCGACTGGAATCTGATTGTAAGCCCAGACCAAATCTATGGTTGAGAACACGGACTTCCCAGCAAGCGCCTGAGCGAAATCATGTATGTGGGGAACTGGATAGGCCTAGCTGTCTGGAATTGTCCTATCCAAAGCAACCCTTGACAATCCCACTCGCAAGTTTGCAATTTGCGAGTGAAAATTTGTTGCTTGCGAGTTAGCAAATTGACAATCGCAGATAATGTACCGTGCAACCGCGCTTTTTTTACGATGTAGCATTTAAATCACCGCACCTGCAATACAACTACTGCGCATAACCTGATGCGCAGCATGGCCTGTTACCAACCACTCACCAAAAACAAACAATCAAAAAGTCAAGGTCAAGTTCCAGGCTACCAACAATGCACGTAACAAAGAGACGCCTAAACTAGGCGTAAAATCGACGCAAACGACAAAACCATTCTTAAAGGGGCTAAAAACCCCAAAATTTTTTTTTACCACGTGATCTATAGCACAATACTACACTTAAATGACCGTTAAAAAAATTATATCTTGTAACTGTGATTTAACACGAATCCAGAAATTGGCGAAAATTGGTGTTTTGGAAAATTTCCTAAATCAGCTTTAACCTGCTTCTTTTTTGGTCCACATAGATACTAGAGCATAGTACCAATCTAAATTGCCCCTTTATAACATCGTGTCTTGAAACTGTGCCCATATATACCATCAAACACGCAAAAATATGCATTCCAAAATCACACCCCATCTTGGTAATCAGCATATTTTGACCGAACTACTTGCCCAAATTACAAAACAAAATATAGAGAATGTACAGAAAAGGCTGCCGAGTACGTCAATAATGGCCAATATTTTTTTGGATCTAAATCTTCCAAGGTCACGGGGCATAAAGATCGTCCCCATGTTATTTCTTATGGGAGATTTTTGCCGATGGGACCTAGCTCGAAAAATGTCATGTTTGACAATTTTTTGGGAGGTCATGGTGGCCCCAATAATTTTTCTGTTAATTGCTAAATTCATTACTAGTTAGCCTGAATGAAATATATTTTTTGAGTTTAGCGGTTAAATACCCCTTTAATTATGTTTTTAACTTCATCTGACGTTATTGGTGAGAAATATGAGAATCCACTGACAACCCTTAATCCCGTGCAACATCCTCCTGATAATAAGGGTAATAATGAAATTGTGAAACTTGTCGTGCGTCTCGAAGACTTGTAAACGTCTGCTGCTAGGTTGAAATCACAATAGGGCCTACCGCGATCTTGGATTTAGTTTTGTGAATCATAATAAACTAAAGTAGTGTTTGTTTTAATTATAAAAGATAAAACCTTGCCTTGACCATCCTCATGAAAACATATACGTAAATCCAGCAGGTGGTAGGCCTAGGCCTATTTGAACTCGCATTGTGCCGCGGTCCTAGCCTTAGCCATAGGCCTAGGCCTACTTCACATTGACCGAGGATCGAACTCCTAAGACGTGACGTAAGGAGTTGGTAATGCAATATTAGCTTTCTTTTAATCATTTTTTTTTTTTTTTAAAGATAAGATGTCGCCTCAAATCGCGTTTAAGGCCACCAAATATAACGCAGAACCCCACAAATTTACCGCCTTCGGCAGATTTGCCTCCGGCATCTGGGGCTTTACCCCAGACCACGGTTTACCTGTGCCACCTCGTTGCGAGTGGATATTTTGCTTTATGAGCGTACTGCTCGTGGATTTGTCGAGGGTTGATTCAAAGGTCTGTGGTCGCTGCATGGCCTCCACTGATTTTCCTTCCTAGGAACGCGGTGAAGGGCAGTAGACCAGTTGCTAGATGAACGCCTGGCGGCACCTGTTTTGAACATCATATCGAATTCGGTCTTTGCAATCTGCAGATGGTCAGGTGCCAGACGTCGAGGCTTGCAAGATGTTGGTTGTCCAGGTGTCGTGTGAATATGATGCATGGTCCCGTGTTTAATGTTACGCAAAATACCTGCTGGCTTTGTAATGTCCGGAAGGCGGAAACTCATTTAAGATGTCGTGGTACCAAGACCCTCCACTGACTGTCTTGACATATTCTTGGAGCGTCGGTAGACAACTTACCAGCGACGGCAAGTGATGTGGCACTATCAACTAACCTTCAATTGCGGGCGTCAACAATTAGGTCATAGAACGATAAGAAGTCAACTCCGATGATTGGTCTGGATACGTCGAAACGCCAGACGAACTCGCGTTTCAGTCCCAAGTTGAGGTTGAAGTTGATGGTACTGTTAGTCGCTATGACTGATTCATTGGCCGCATAAAGCTCGTATGTTGATCATTTGCGAGGTCCCTTGATGAGCTTACGTAGATGCACACACAGAACAGACCCAGTGTCGACAAGGAACTGACGTTGAGTCGGAATGTCTATCACAAAGAGACGGCGTGAGGTTGGGCAGTCGTCTGCCACGTTTACTGACTGCCCGCGGAGTTTTTTTAATCGAAATTGCATGGTTTTCGGCACGACCATGCCTGGGTGCCATATTTCCGTTGGTACCAACACATATCATCTGCTGGTGCTTGCCTTATTGCATTTTGTGAGTTTGACAAAGGTAGATCTCAACGTCGATTCGATTGATGCGAGTAAGATGACGCTGCAGTACGATTGTTGGATAGCGCTGCGACTTGTCGTGATAACTCCTCCAACTGCGTTTGATAGCTGTCGACAATCGCTACCTGAGGAGAGGTGGGTGCCATCTCATGTATTCAAGGACGTCAGGCGGTGATGAAGCCAAAATGTCATGCATACGGGTCGGCAAGCGTTCAAGCCACAATGTTCGCAACACCTTGTTTGTTACCTCTGACCCAGCTAACATGCATAGGCAAAGCAGGAATTCAGAAGATTTACAATCAGTCAATCACCCATAACCTCATGTTGGATGAGCTGTTTAATACGTGCTTCGAGCGATGGCGAGACCTGGCGAATAAGCTCGGTTTTAAGAAGTTCATAAAAACCTACGCTTGGGGGGTTGACGATGATGTCGCGTACCGCCGTGGATCGTTGGTCTTGTGGTTAGCATCTCTGCTTCCAATGCAGAAGGTCTAGGGTTCGATTCCCGATAAACAGAAGTTTTTTAACTTCGGATCTGGATTTGGACGATGGAGTCCATCAGTCCTTGTATTATTAGAATTTGTAAACAGTGACTTTGGAGCCGTCCTTGCAACGAGGCACATAATAAATTCAAAGTTGTTCTGAATCGGCCTTGTTGATTCTGGAGTTGATCCGCGGGTGTTTGCACGTCCATATCACTGATTGACATATTTCCTATTAAAAATATTTATCTTTGGTTGGTTATCGCTCACTTGTCGATTGTGTCGGGGCCTACAGGGTTAGCTTGATCGCTTTGGTTTACTGTTCCCCACTGGAAATCAGTTGTATGACTAGTGGGTAGATTAAATACAAATTTATTTATTTATTTATTGTTGTTGTTCGAAGGCGCTTGCTGCATGATTAAATTTAATCGAATCCTGCGAGATCCGGGCTAAATTAAATTGAACCCAATTTGCGCGAACCACAGAACAGGATCATTCGCCCAAAATGGCGGTACTTTCACACTAATTCTATCGACTGAAACAGGGGCTGTATTTTACCTTTTTTACCATTTGTTAGTTTGAAACAAGATTTTGATGAGCGACACGAAACATCAAAAGTAAAAATGCCTTCACACACACAAAAAAAAAATCAAACTGAACTTCCATCAGAAACTTTTGAAATGTTCATTGTCCTACCTCGCTGATAGATCACGTCGGGGTCACCACTGTGGAAGTCATAATGAGTATATTGTTCTCGTGAGATAAATAATAACGCTTATTGAGTTTCACATGATTTGTAGGAAATACTACAGAAAAACGTTTACTCTCTCCAACCCCGTAGTCTGGTGGAATAGCACAACCTTTTGTTAACATCAACAATTCCATCACCATGGTAACTAGCTAATAGTTGAAAGTCACAGCCTCCTAGATAAGTCAAATGTCAGGTGTCCAATAACAGATAAAGTAGGTCACTACTAGGGTTGCCAACCGGCCGGTTTTTGACCGGCACGCCGGTTTTTGCCCCACTTGGCCGGTTGCCGGTCAGTCACTATTGCCGTTTTTTTCACGTAAATAACCCATTGTACCCTACTAAAAATATTACTAAATATACACAAAAAACTAAAATAAATATTTAAAAACCATCCTAATCATTGTTTCCCAAATCCCACTTAATTAGTAAACATTGCTCTTCTCCACTTCCCCTTGACCTAACCCGCCAACCCCCTCACCAGACAGCGAACAAGGCAGTAGGCTGGCCAAAGACTGCCACACTGCACTGCAGTCCACTGTCAATGCCGTTCATACGGGAAGTTTGTGCACGAATCCGACGATGAAATTGACTCTCCGCGAAAAAATAAAGTCCAACAAGACTCTCCTTCAAGCAGCAAGATCAACTGCTAAATACTCATTCACGATTAAGAAGTAAACTTGTTAATTGATCATAATTCCTTTAAATCTGTTAATGCTTTTACGTAATATTAATTTACTGCTTTGAGAATCGTGATATGACAAATTGAAATTAAGACAAAAAAAATTATTCGTGGTTTATTTGAAATTTATTATCCTTAGGCCTAAATTACTTATGAATAAAAATATGCCCATTGCCTACTCGAATTATGAATACTCGGCATATCAGCGGATGTAATATTATAATCTAGGTCTATTATCTCAGTGACTTTTTTATTTTTGGTGGTTTTCCAGTTTTGACTGCACAAAAACTACATTGTTTTGGTATATCATCCAGCCCACCACTTTATTCTAAAACGCACCAAATGCAATCTAAAAAGCTGAATTTCAAAATTTTTGCCTGCGCCGCTATAGTTGGGGGGCTCTGCCCCCCAAACCCCCCGTGCTTCGTCCCTTTCCCACGAATTTACATAAAAGGCCGGTTTTTCCCGTGGCCAGAGTTGGCAACCCTAGTCACTACAGAATCTTAGGTCACAATGATCGATCGATGTCATCCCTAAATCAGACTGGTGAACTGTGGTTGGCCCATGTGAGCTTGTTCTTGGCCCTACACACACTGTTGTGTTTTGTTGTAACTTCTAAGAGTGAAACTTAAGGATATTCATTGTATTGTAAATAAAAATATTTCTTGTACCGGTACATTTTAATTTTCTTGATTTTAGATTTTTTTTAAATGATTCCAAAAAATTGGGGGTTGTGTTATATTCGAGATAGTGCTATATTCCGTCCAATACGGTAGATACTAGAGCATCGTACCAATCTAAAAGGTTCTTTATAAAAACATCGTGTCTTGAAACTATACACAAATATGCACTCAAACACGCAAAGTATGCATTTCAAAATCACACCTCTTCTTGGAAATCAGCATATTTTGACCAAACCACTTTCCCAAATTACTAAACAAAATATAGCTGATTTACAGAAAAGCCTGCAGAGTACTTCAATAATAGTCAATATTTTTTGGGATCAAAATCCTCCAAGGTCACGGAGCATGAAGATCGTCCCCATATTATTTCTTATGGCAGATTTTTGCCAATGGGACCTAGCTCGAAAATTACCGAGTTTGACAAAAACTTTTCGGGTCATGGTGGACCCAATAATTTATTATTACTTTCTAAATTCGTATCTTGTTAGCCTGAATGAAATATTTTTTTTTAGTTTAGCGGGTGAATACCCCTTTAAGTAGTGTTTTGGTACATAGTTTATGGGAGCAATAATTACTGGCTCTTTAATCTCATGTTATCTTAATTTCAAATTCTAGAACTGAATTGAACGAGATTGCATCTATCAGTATAATATAGGCCTTTATGTACTTGGTACCCTAGTATTGAATACCATGTATAGGGTTAGTGCTTCTGGCTTACTATTCACATTTTGGAAGATCATTATCCATCACTGCTTCCTACTTCTGACAGGGTCAGCTTGGGTTTTGCAACCAAATTTTTCCACTTCTTTCTATCCTCCCACAATCGTGTCTCTGCTACATGCTCCCAGCTCTCTCCTCTAGTACGCAGGTCTCTTGCTATGGTCTCCTTCCATCTCTTCCGTGGTCTCCCCTTCTTCTTCCTTCGATCCTTTTTTCATACATTCTCCTGGACATCCTCTCTTCGTCATTCGTTTCATATGCCCAAACCATCTCAGCCGTGTCCTTCCCATCCTGTAGCCTAACTTCTCCACCCCAAGCATCTCTTTGATGTTTGTATTTCTAATTCTATCTCTTCTTGTCTTGCCCACTGTGCTCCTCAGGAATCTCATCTCCGCTGCCTGTATTTTGCATTCTTCTCTATCACCCATAGTCTAGGTTTCTGCCGCATATGTGAGGATCGGTATGAAGTAGGTCTTGTATAGTGTCATCTTGCACTGTATGGGTATTTCCCTATCCCACACCAACCCTTTTACGCACTGGTACAAGTTACTGGCCTTTTGAATCCTGTTGGTAATTTCCTTTTTTTATCTTCCCGCTTGCCATTATTTCACTTCCTAGGTAGCCAAAACTCTCCACCACCTCCAGGATTTCTTCTCCAACCTTGATCTCTGCATGACAGGTCCTTACTCCTTCTCCTGGCATAGCAACAACCTTGCTCTTGATCACGCTTATCTTCATGCCGGCCTCTTCAATGTGCCTCCTCCAGAGGTCCGTGTATCTCTGAGTACCTCCTCGTACTCCGACCATGCCACGAAATCATCGGCAAACAGTATAACCTCTACCTCTTCCGTTTCCTCCATCTTTACCTTGTTGTGGATGTCATCCATCACTCTTATTAATAGCAGTGGTGACAGCACACTTCCTTGCCTCAGCCCTTGTATTATTTGGAATCACCCTGACAGCCCAAACTGTGTTTTTACACTGCTTTCACATACTGTGTACATACTTTTTACCCTGTCTATCAGTCCTTTGTGCACTCCTTTTCTTTCCAAGCTCTCCCACATTACATTCCTTGGCACACTATCATGCCTTTTCGATGTCTAGGAAGACCATACTAATTTTTCTACCCAGCTCCCAACTTTTTTCCATAGCTTGTCGAAGTACAAATATTGGGTCTATAGTCGATCTTCCCCATCTAAACCCATATTGTTCTTCATTTAGTATATGGTCCACCTCTACTCTCATCCTTCTGTCTATAATCCTTTCGTATATCTTTGATGTATGGCATAGTAGAGTAATGCCTCTGTAGTTGCCACACTTGTTTCTATCTCCTTTCTTATATATTGGTACAATCACGCCTTTCTCCCAATCTCTCGGCACCTTCTTTTCTTTCCATACAACTCTGATCACTCTGTATAGCCAATGCATAACAACTGGCCCCCCAGCTTTGATCATTTCCAACACCAGTTCGTCAACTCCCCTTCCCATTCTTCATCCTTTTTAATGCCATCTCCACTTCTTGCCAGGTCGATCCATTCTCATCTGCTTCTTCCCTCACCCCTTCCAACTCTACATCTCTGTCTTCTGCTTCTGCTCCGGCATTCAGCAATTGATTGAAATACTCTTTCCAAGTTTCCTTGATCTCATCTGCATCTGTAATGAGTCTCTCCGAGTCATCCGTTAGGTACCTGTGTCCCCTCTTTCCTTCCTCTTACTCTTCACTATGCTATTGGAAGATACTTTTAACAAAATGTTTTAATACTTCTCTATCCAGAAACGTACCTTGAAACGTAAAGAATTGTGTGTTGATAGCACATATTACTAACTTAAGCCTCTCTGCCCCTAGGCTGTGAAGATTTAATCAAGCTGTGATCTCATCTACATCTGTAATGAGTCTTTTCAAGTCATCCATTAGGTACCTTTGTCCCCCTCTTTCCTTCCTCTTACTCTTCACTATGCCATTGGAAGATACTTTTAACAAAATGTTTTAATACTTCTCTATCCAGGAATGTACCTTGAAACGTAAAGAATTGTGTGTTGATAGCACAGATTGCTAACTTAAGCCTCTCTGCCCCTAGGCTGTGAAGATTTAATCAAGCTGTGCTTGGAGAAGCGGCCCCAACAACGGCCACAGCTAACGGAAATCCTGTCTCATCCCTGGATGACTTGTATCCCCAAGTGCAACGAGTGCAAGACTCCTGTAACCTGTGCTTGCTCAAGAAGGAACTCGCTAGATCAAGTGTCCAACTCATCCGATGAGACGGTTTGACCCAAACTACTATAGGAAGAAAATACATTAGGAGCACAATTGATGTATGTAGTGTGGCTACATACCCTTAAACTTTGACAATGTTTTTGTTTTGCTAATGGAGGAGTTGGGTCCCATCTCAAAGAATACTCTAGGTCTAGTCAAATGACCCAACCGAGTGCTGAACACTTGCTCCCTCCATAAGCATTCCATTAGAGATGCTCAACGGATTCCTGGCCTTAAGCGCGACACGATGTCATGTCGTTTATAACGACCACTTGTAAAGAATATTGTATGTTGTTTTGTTATTCAACAGAAATCTTTATAATATGTTGTTATTTGTTACTACTGTATGTACATAAATAGGAGGAGGATCAGAAACTTACTTCTTTATGTTCTAGTTAGTAGTTGCCAGTAGGAGAATATGTTCTAGAGTAACCAAAGAGTTGGCAATGCAATTCTCGAGCTTACGACGTCACAGGGCTTCCTTTCGATGGTAGACCTCGCTCACTTCTGGCCATTTAGAAAGGAAAAGAGTTCATACTAGTAATTAGGTAGTAAAGTACTGTCGTAGTTTAATATTTATTCCGATAAATTGTGTTCATGCCCTGTGCGTTGTCCTATGATGAAAGTTGAAATTCTTTTTTCAATAGATATTTGTGTACAGTATGTAGGTTTATTCAGTTCACAGCCAAAGAGCTTCCTCCCCAGAGAAGCAGCATTAATATTAATATCTTCCACCCCATGCAAACTAGGTAAAATGCGCTTTTCACAAAAATAAAAGTAAACATTTAAAGATGAGTTCTGATCTCCTATTTACTTAACCTATGTACATACTGTAAGTATATTTAGTTTTAGACTGCAATTAGTAGTGGCTAGTACAGAGTCTTGTTAACAATGTACCTGTATAAAATTAAATTATGTCTCTTGCCGTGGGTTTGTTTTTTAGTCAATACTTAGGCCTAGGGACCCTGAGAAATAGCAAATAAAAAGTTCTCATTTCATTATAAAATATCTTCAATTTCAGTATATAAACTCAAGGTAAAGGCATCATTTTCATTTTTTCATGAAAATAGCACAGCAATTACCCTTGAGCTATATAAACACTTATTTTATGTCCCATCAAACAGATTTCAAAAAAATAATCTGGTCTTTTATTAAGTCTCTCTTTCATTTTACTTACTTTTCAGACATTATTACTGCATTCTTTAGAAATCATATTTAGGTCTAGGGATTCCCCTTAAAATGTTGATTGAATCACTGTTTAGTGTTTTCAGTAAATTCTATCTTAGTAATTTTTCGTATTTTTTTAAAGCAAAATTGTTTGTTTTTGTGCCTAAATATCAATTTAGGCGTTAGGCACTTTTGTCTGTATGATTTATTACATTTTTTATCCAAATTAATGATTTTAAAATTTAAATGATGATTGATGAAGTATTTAAATTCAATTCACCATTATTTCTTGCCTTTAGGTATGCAAGCTTCTACTTGATTACATGATTGTACTAGAATTGTGCAACTCTGTCATTGAAAGAAGTTTTGTGGGCAATCTTTCTACTTCCTCACTTAACCAACCCATGGCAATACATGTAATTTGTACAGGTATGTTTTACTTGAGGACATCAGGTGTATGGTATGTGTATTGAGTGCCATAACCATAAAATAATGCAGACATACCTACTTTCTGCTTATGTAAATGTATATTGTGAATTAGAGTTGAGTGGAAAGTGGTATGCAAACTAGGTGAGATGATTGTCCTATTGACTTGAATAGGCATACATCATATTGTTGAAGAAAGGCTCAACAGTGCAAAACCGTAGAATTAGTTAACTTGTTAAGTCCCATTTGGGAGGAGGGAGGGGGGTTTAGTCTACTGTCCTGTCGTCTTTTAATACTTTTCTCAACATAGCTGTTTAATTTTATATTTGAACAAATCTCAATCCTTAAGTTTAGTTTTAATAAAAATTTCAGTTTATTCCATTCATACGAATGAATGATCCTGGCAGGTCTGTTAACGCCTAATGAACTTCAGGATGCATCAATGACGGGTGAAAGTGCTAGTGTTAGGTTTGAAACAACTAACTTTAAACTTTATGCGTCTGGCTGCCCGTTGAATGGTGGCCTTTTATCCCCAATGAAAGCCAGCACATGTTTGGAATGTTGCTTGGGGTCAATTGCCTAGCAAAAAATCAATGTCATAACTTTTATGATGTCCACACCTTTGCCAAACAGCATCCCTAGCATTTTATTCTTGGTGATTTACGCAATTGAGTTACTTGTGAATCACCAAATACGTGATTGCGTTGGTCTGAGTGACGCCCTTTGTCTCGATGTACCTCGCCTCGAAAACCTGGAAACATCACGGAAATAAATAAATCTGGAAAAGTTAGGGAAGAGTCATCGAAATTGTTTGTAGTTCTGGAACTCCCTTATTTCCCCTAAAACATGTCTAAATATTACCGAATCGAATCTATAAAACCATAAATTTCGGACCTCCATAGACATATCACAGCCAATCATAACATTAAGGGTCCAAATAATTTTTTTCCAATCAGCCATATTTGCAGCCTGGAAAAATATTATTTGAAACTTCATCACTCATCGTCTCGAATAGCCTTAGTGCATTACTATGATATGTAAAGCAGCAAAAATCATCATATATAAAATATAAATCAAACCTGGAAAAGTCAGGGAAAATAAGTAGACATTGCCAGATAGATTTTCTGCCAAGTTACTTTGGTACTACTGTTTACCTTTTGAGCTAGTCCTGATTCTTTACCGTTTATCAAGTTGTCCTACCATTTCACCAACCAAACGTGAGTTTAGAGGAAAGCCATTCACTTGATTTATTAGCCTGATGACAGCGTACACGGGCAATATAATTTAACGGCTTTGGATGTAGATTTGTTCAAGTACTTTATATAAGTGGAACACCACATCTCCGCATGCCATTACGTGTATGCACCTTGTTTATTTTAGGGGTGTTGGTAGATACCCTGTTGGCTCGGAGCCGTTAGGAAAATATCTTCTCAATAGGCTTAAGGTTTACGGTCCCGAAATCGATATGCATGCCTTGTACTCCCAGTTTATGCATTTAGGCTCAATCACCTGCATTGAGATTGACTCGAACTCGTCCATTTTGGTCAAGGTATTTGTGGTGTTGCTACATAGCCCTGTTAGTTTGGTCTGTGTTCTGGGCGATAAGCTGGGGCTGAACTTTAACGTAATCATTTCCTTGCATGCCTTTGAAAAAAACATTTTTCACCACCCGAACAGCTTTTTTTTGCGTCTTTCTATTCGTATTTATGCTTTTACGGCATTTCTTTCCTTTATATTGCATGGGCAATACCAAGACACAACTAGCCTGCATTGATAGAGCTTTAAAAATACCAACAGTTTTCCTTCTCATTCTTTCTTGTGGGGTCTTAAAGAGGGGTCGCTGAGGCTGGCGCAGAAACGAGTTTAAGCTCTCTGCTTTCTGGATTTTCCGGGCAAACGGTTAATAACATCGGTATCATATTTAACACGGACGTTTATAAAGAATCAATCTATGCTATCCAGTACGTGTATTCCTAAATTAATTAATTGATTTTGAACAAACAAAATCGTGAAATCTCCGTAATTAACAAAATTTTAGCCAACTTCGGGAGTTTATTCCTAGTGTATATATTTTTTAACTAAAATTTGCATACTGGATATCAACATTTAAATCAATGTGAGCGTGCAGGTTAATTTGGTTTTATCATCAGATAAACGGTTTGGTGGGAATTCCAGAATTTGAGTCCATGTTTTGGATTTCCCATTTGTTCACGTTTTGGACTCGTGTCTCGCAATGGATCTTTAAGGATTATTTTTTGCAACCAAGTGCGGATATCAATATAAAAGCACTTTATTAATATTCAAGCAAAACTTGGTAATGATGTTACCAACCGTTCATCAGAAATCATCAACACCTGAGCGCGCATTTGAGTTGGGCCAAGCTCAGCGTCCCCTCTTAAATGATTTAAGTATTCAAAAGCAATTTGATATGTTTTTGCTGTTGGTCAGCAAACAATATGTATATAAAGATTACAGACTAATTGAAATATTCTTTATGTTGGTTTTAAAATAGTTAAGTATTAACTATTGATTAGCCAGTTCAAGGACTGGCACGACTGATTGGGGTTGACATGATACAAAAGATTCCATGCATGTTGTTGTATTATTACTTAATTTTTATATCATAAAATTTTAACCAAAGGAATGCAGCATTTACATTAGTTTAACACCATTAAATGATAGGTAGGTACCAATTGCCTTTTCAAAAGATGAGGTTATAAAATTAAGTGATACTGTATAGTTAGTTAGTGTATCATTTACTAGAGTAGGTTTTGTAGTAATCCCTATAATTATTTTAGTTTAACAAGTAGGCCTACTAAATGGGTCTCTTAGATCATTAATATCTTGATTCCGTGGTCCATGTGTCCCCCCTCCCCCTATTATTGTTCCTTTGGCCACACTTAACATTTGACTAACATTTAGCATATGAAAGTCATATTTGGGAAATCATTAAACAGTGCCATAAATCATTGCTAAACATCCCCTGAGTGATTGCTCACGATTGCGGCTTACAAACTCTCGTGAGAAAATTAAATCAGTAAAATTTCATCACTAAGAAAATAAAAACACATTTTTAAGGTCACATTAATAAGATTGTTGAATTATTCTCTCAGCAATGCACTAGGTAATTTTTTTTTTTTTTTTATACAAATTTATTTTTATTGTCATAGAACATAGAACATACATGACTCATACACCATAGCAAAATGTTTTATTGCATAGTTTAATTTTGACTTTTGAGTTTGTATATTTTGTATTACCACATTATTGAGGTCACATTAATAAGATTGTTAAATTATTCTCTCAGCAATGCTTTAATATTAAAATGTTTTATTGTATAGTTTAATTTTGACTTTTGAGTCTGTATATTTTGTGTTTGTATATTTGGCCATAAAATTACATTGTTGAAATTTACTTTATGCAATGTATCATGTAACTAACCCATTGTATTGTAAGTTTTTACTACTAAATTGTATACTAACACTAGGCTATTTTACTTATTTATATGGTAGGTACATTTATGTACCAGTACATCTGTATCAGTTGCAGACTCTTGGAGGATTGTGTAGTGTAGGACACCTTCCCTGGTTGTCCGCAAAAAAAAAATGTTTTTGTGTTTGTGTTTTGTAAGGAATACTTGTGTAGTTTCCCCTTCTACTTTTGAAATATTCTCAATAAAATAAGACTATAAGGGGGTTTACTGTAATCAAGTAAACACCTACCCATTTAGAGTACCTACTGTAGGCCAGGGGAGTGCAAATACCGTATTTACCGAGCTTTTTTGAGCTCTTTTTTTAAGCTTGCCTTCGAGTCGGGATTGATTTTAAGCTTGATTCGTGTTGAGCCGAGCTTTACACGTTGTCAAAAGTACATGCCGCGTGTGTTTTTATTTACTTAAAAACGTAGGTCTAGGCCAAGGAAGGCGAACTGTGGCACGCGTGGTGGTTCAGTAGCCACGCAAAGAAAATGAAAACGGAATATAAAAATGGGACCTCTATCCCTAAGTATAGGTACCGTATATTAGCAAATTTTACTTAGGCTAGATCAGTTTAATTTTACACACTGACGGTTATGTCTAGTAACTCCATGACAATTTCTTTATATTCCTACCTGCAAGTACTACATGCAATACTAATTTTTTTGTATTTTCGGTAATTAATTTACGATCATTCAAACAGCAAGTCAGCATGCCAAAGGAAATGACGACTTTTTGGCAAGGTCATGTCACGACGGCACAATGCAACGTGTGTGACGGCAACTATCGACCGAGTGAATCGATTTGTCTATCACACAGGGCGACATTTTAAATATAATCGACCTTTGAAATTAGGATGGGGTTTCAAATAAAAAGTACACTTTTGCAAATTCTAAAACCACACCAAATTGCTAGAAATTGCGGGAAAACACAAATATGCAGAGAACGTTAAAAATAAGTGCTCACATTTCTAAAAGACTCGGCTCAATAAAACGAGCTTCTTTTTAATGCCCGGCTCGTAAAATATTTGGCTTGCAGACCCTCCTTGTAGAAACACCCGCGACCATACATAAATCATGGGTCTAGAAGATACCTGGCTATCGTTATCAAACTCTATTGTGGAAATTTGGTTTTGTTCTGGCATCGTTATATTCACAAAGCCAGCACTCGTTGATGGAAAATGTCAGCCTATTTTATTTTGTATGTAACACTAGGCCTGTACATGTGAATGTTACAACAAGGTTTGCATATACAGTATATTGATGGGTTGATCAAACACAGCGTTGTCTCAGCGCAAGCTTGTTTCTAGTGTAGAAATCAGTAAGGGCCAGTCAAGGCAAAACAGCAGGTGTTTGCTCCTATTGTCACTGTGAACACGTAGATACTGCAAGCTCCAAGTCGTCTTCAATAAGAATCACAATGACGTTTGTTGATAATTAAACCTTCCAATTTTGTTTTGCTACTTTAACGTAGTCTCTTTGACAGACTTTTTATTCCGACAGCTGGTATCTTTACATTACTCATACAGTCATGCGCGAGTGCTCTAGCTTAATCTACCGGTACCTTCCTAAAATATCTTTGTGAAGTGACTGTGCGGTACACCATTCAAAATACAGTTAAAAAAACACCAAAATATTCTTGACTTATTCAAATCCCCGGTCGTTTAGACCGCAGTGGGACTATTAAATGTCCTGGCCTCGTGAAAATATTCAAATTTTCTAAAATAAAATATTTTTAATTTAGCAATATACCAAATGCGTATCGATAGAGGTTGCAGCCTACAAGGCAGATGTACGAAATAGTATGCTTTGAGCACTACTTAATGTTCGTATTTGAATCCAAGAACCTTGAAAATGGCATGCAATCTAATAAGCCACATTTTCAAGTATAATTTAATGAACAAAATTTCGCTCCAACGTATATGCCTCATATGCCTGTGCACTCCTTTAACTCTGGGTACTAGCTAAGTGTGAATTCAAAGTTTCTTGTGAGAACAAAACTGAGAATTGCCGAGTAAGCGTCGATAAAAGAGTTATCTTCCGGTATGCATGGCAAATTGTTTATTATCATTTAACATTCAAACTGGGGTTTTCACTTGCATCCTTGCAATTTTCATTCAAGTATAAGTACATACATATTACATACATACATATTACGTTGATATTACATGTAATATGTATGTGCTAGTATTTTCTTTTGAATGAAAACTGGCACTTTCAATTAAGAGTTCTTTTAAGATTTAAAAAAAAAACAAAACACATTTAAAATTTGTTCAAACTTTTAATGATTAATGAAAACTGATTATGTAATTTGTGTCACTATGTAAATGTGAACATTTAGTTTGTCTGATCCTACCAAGCCATGTCTGCATATTATTGAAGCTTGTTCCATCACAGGGAACATTGCCACAGATCAATTAATGACAATTATCATGTACATTGTCTTTGTAACTGTGTCCGTGTATTGAGTTTTTGATGCAAAAATTGGGATCATAAAGCAATAACAAAATCAGGTGGGCACTAATATTCTAAGATAATCTTAATTTAGACCTAGATTTAGTTTATAGCAACTAAAGCAATGAGTTCAATGAACAATTTTTGTTTGTGAAAAGATAATGAGAGTACTGTATTGACCTGAACATGTACTAGGGCCCTATACCATATGTTTTCCTAGAGCATCTCCAAAATTAGCTATGCTATTTCAGCTAGGTTGAACAATTGCCTTAAAAATAACTGCAGTTGGCCATTTGCAGCATTGCTAGCACTATAGGCCCATAATAAAAGTAGCAACTAATAAAATAAGACACATCACACGCCTGTGACCTTAGCAATCTTTTGGATACTGCCCAAAAGATGTATAACATATGTTTTAAGTGTCTAAATGCAATATGCCTTCTTCATTGCCAGTAGTGATTAGTGGAAAGAAACATGTGGGCCATATCATAGTTGAAAGCATGTCTTTTACGTAGAGTGTGTTAATATCTTGTGCTGTATCATGATTTTTTTGTTGAAAGAGTAGTAGGCATATTTTTTATGGCAAAGGATTAGTCCAACATTTTTATGTTTTGTGGTTCTATATTGTACTCGTTTATTGAAGATTACTATTCCCAAAATTGCTACTTGTATTATATTTGACAGTGAATAAAATAGGGAGGTCAATACAGTACTACATTTGGGCCCACTTAAAACAAAGCTAATACTCCATGCTTACCACATTTGATGGGCCATTCACTTTGTGCTGCCGCTAGGAGCTAAGACTACTGTGAATATTAAAACTGCCAATACTTGACGTTTTTGTAATCTCATGAAAGCCTTACACCAGCAAAAGTGATACATCTTCTGATGCATTTTTGCAAGGGTACGAATCATCCTCATGAGTATGTTGGTTCATATTGTAATTTGTAATCTGTAGTTGTGTGTTTATGTCTACATGTTTAGTTAATAATTACTTATCAAAACAAGATTAATATTTTATAATAGTTTGTGTGCGGAAGTATTTGCTTGCTTTTAACTAGCATCAAAGCTAGGGCAGTATCCGATTAAATCTTCTGCTGGCACCGTAGTTGTTGATTCATCCCCCATCATCACTCATCTCGCCAGGGCAAACAAAGCCACTAACATTGGCGGTGAAACATCTAGCAGTACATGGCACAACAGCTTAAAACTCATCTGTGGATCGTGAAAGCCTACAACATCTCATAAGCAACATGCTATTCTGTTTTGTTTTGCATTCATTCATGGTTTTAATTTCGTCAGTAATATTTGCTCTGGGTGAGATTTAAGGGGGCTTGAGCATATATAATCACAAGGGGTAATTTTAGTTTTATATATTAATAATTAAATATATTATGCAATGATCTCTATTGTACTGGTATTAGAGCCTTGTGTTTCTTTACTTTATTATTATCACAAGTAATAAATAATACTTTTTACTTACCTACCTACGGTACCGGTAGTGGATACTTAAATACATTTGTTTTTGATGTGTGAAATGTAATAAGATTTAATATAATTTGTTCCCATATCATGTTATTATCTTAGTGATGATAACAATGGTTTATTTTCTTGTCGGGGAAATGAAAACAATTAAAATGTCACCTCACTTTCTTTGAATTGTTTATCAACATGTTTAGTCGAAAGCTGAGTTTCAGACCTCGTCACTGAAATATTTCCTCTGGAAGGAACATTTGTTTTGCATGAGATTTCTCTGAACGGTGGTAATAAATGCTGTCTTCTATTATCAAGCACTGCACGGTAGCTTGACCACCTCGAATACAGGACAGTGTGAGTGCAACGCACTACCGGTACTACTTCCTAATCTGAATCAGGAATGTGCATGCTATATTCTCTGATTCGTGGATTGAATCTCCATTAAAATTCAGTTTTTGATTTACATTTGTTTTGTGTTAATGCTGTTTGGCACAATCTGATATCAGGGTAGGTAGTAATTTTAGAATACTATGATTTGAAGCTACTTTTTTTAAAGGGAATAACAATTTAATCATATGTAATTTGTGACATGAGTATCAAGATGTATATGCTGTGTCATCATCATCATCATCTGCGTCATAATAATAATAACATAATAATAATAACAACAACAACAACAATAATAATAATAATAATAATAATAATAATAATACAAATAATAATAATAATTCATGAAGAAACACAAGTTGTAAATGTTATAGACGAGTATAATTGATGTAAAACGGAACAGTGATAATTTCCTATTTTACATGGTTGTTTAAGGGACCATAGTCAGATGAATGTACATTGAAATCTCGAATAATTTGTATATCAGTATGGTATTGTATTGTAACATTGTTCAAACAAATGAAGAAAGAAATTAAATAAATCATGTAATTATAACCTTGGTATTGTTTAAAACTTGCCCTATCCTTACTTATATATCTATTCACATTTCAGTGTTTGCATTAGGTGGATCAGAAAATGCCGGAATGTCCAGGCAGATACTGGTTTATGAACTAGTTCTAAAGTGGACTTCACGGGAAGATTGGTCCAAAGGTACCAAGAATTTCCTCCCCTCTTTACCACCACCACCTTCCTGGCCCGAGCAGAGTGGACAAGAGGTAGATCGTATCTATCTAATAGTCGCTCGACCCTTCTATTGATGGTCTCGAAACCATCCAATTAAATTATTTTCGCTTGAATAGAGTTAAATCCTTCCTTCCTTTCATTACGTAAACTGTTGTAATTTACCTTTTAAATGCCCTTTAATGTTAAAGATTTTAACTTAAATGTTTCACTGAAGTAAAATCAACATGAAAATGTTTTTGAATGCTAAAAATTGATTGAAAACTAAGAACTTAACAGTATAATATACAACACACTTCTTCATCAGAAGTGCTAAGAATATTTTGTAAACATTGTTAGTTCTCAATCAATTTTTGCGTTTAAAAACATTTTCGTGTTGATTTTATTTTAGGGAAACATTAAAGTTAACATCATTAACATTTAAGAACATTTAAAAGGTAAATTACAACAGTTTATGTAATGAAAAGAAAATTAATTTATCTCTATTCAAGGGTTTAGAGACCATCAATAGAAGGGTCGAGGATAGGTAAGATCTAAATCTTGTGCACTCTGCCCGTCCGAGGAAGATGGTGGTGGTAAAGAGGGGAGGAAATTCCTGGTACCTGCGGACCAATCTTCCCGTGAAGTCCACTTTAGGAAGTTAATCATAAAGACATAAATGATATTCTTTAGATGTCTATGGAAGAGTCCTTGCTTGCAATGCAGCAGCCCCAGGGTTTTAATCCCGCTTCAAGTAGAAGATTTTTAACTTCTAATATGGTACTATATAAATTAATATTTTCTTGACAACTCTTGGCTTGTTGAACTGCTTTACATCATAGTAGAAGATTTAACTATGTCATTGTTTACAGTTGCACATAATAAGGGAACACTAAAATCACTAAAATGCATGGGTAGGCTAAGGAGATGCCCAAAATAGCTGGAGCAAGGCTACTTGAATCAACTCATAGGCAAACTCCTTTTTTGTATGTTGTTTATTTTGTATTCTTCTTGTCCCCTTTGAAAAGATGTATACAAAATGAATGCATGTGCTCAAAAACTGTAAATGTCATAGTAGTGGTGGGCCTACATTTAGTGGGCGAGTGATAGTTTGCGTTATAAAATATGTGACATGGCTAATAAATCAACGATGAACATTTATTAATTTTGATTTAGTGATTAGCAATTGTTCTGACAAACAAAATAGATTATTAATCAAAGCAAATTTCAATTATCGATTGTCAAAAGTAGCGTCAATATAACGGTTACTAAATATGCTCTAAAACTATTGAAATAAATCCTAGAGGAAAATCAAAAATGGTTGCTGCATCCCATATCTCTTTCCATGTTTCACTAAGCTAGATAGATAGATAGATAGATAGATAGATAGATAGATAGATAGATAGATAGATTTATTTGCATAACTTTTTTTGACTCTTTACATGTAGACCATGGTCCGAGTATATTACATGTCATTCTTGGTAAAAAATTAGTTACAAAGTACAAAATTTTAAAAATACAACCTAAAATCTACATAATTATTTCAGTACTACTTTCGCAATACCAGTCGGCTATTTTACATTTTTACCTTTAAGCTTGCATGTAACATTCTTCAACTATAACACCAAATCAAATACTAAAAATAAGCAGGGCCTATTAGTCTTACAATTACCGATAACTTAAGAGAGTATAGGACATGCGTTTCAGTCAAATTGCTGTTCGCTCGGCCGACTGACATCATAGGTGTCTGAAATTTTGAACATATGTCACGAATGTGGAAATATAGGGCTCTGCAGTAACACATTTCCAAATTTTGTTTTAAAATAATTTATAAAAAATTAATCAATTTTCACGAATTTTGATGAAGTTAAAAACTCCAAAATTGACTATATTCGTGATTTTTTTCTGGCTGATTAAGACAAAATTTTTAAAATCTATGACCACAGGGCTGTCCATGTATGCTTCATTGACAACTTTACAAAGTTTCATATATTATGTCGGATGCATCTTGGCCGAGCGAATAGCTATTTGCTAACTGTCAAATGTGTCCCATTCCGTCTTAATTAATAATAATAAGCAGATACATTTCAATATTAGGCCCCTACCATATTAAAATCAATTTACATAAAGACACCTACCTACTCCAGTAGTGTGTCCACCAAATGTTTCAACAGAGACTAAACACAATGAAATCAAAGCCAAATTGTAAGTTTGCATTGCTTCAGCTTACCCAACCTTTATTTAATTTCGTTTAAGTTATGCTCAAGGTCTTCCCCATTTTTGAATTCGGCAATAGAATAAAAGGCATTTTCTTTTGGATAAGATTCAATTTTGGCTAAGAGTCTATATCTGGTTTACCCCTTTCTGCTACTAATATGTTTTCAGTTAAGGAGTTAAATAAGGTTAGGCCACTTAGGCCTATGTAAGAACCCTATGCTCCCATATAAGCATCACTCTTCTGTCCGACCGGCTGTCTGTGCAAGTCACATCTCGCAATAAAAACTGAAACACGAAGTCCGACTTACATACTTTTCTTTATCTTAAAAGAAACTTTAATAGAACAAGGTAAATGTTATTTTACAATTAACTAAACTTAACACTGCTCTTAGGTGGGAAAATAAGTTTTTATTATGTAGCAATATTTCGAAAAGTTTCACTTTTCTTCGACAGACTGACATTATTTACAAAAATACAAACATCTGACAAAACAACAACCACATGCTATGTGGATGAAACAATATTGCAAAGCAAAGAAGTTGTTTTTGTAAGTATTTTAAACAAGGTGAAAAGAAAACCAAACGATCTATCACTAGCTATTTGGATGAGCGTAGCGAGCGTAGCGAGTGGAGCGAAGACTTCAATTTCACTGACCCCCCAAAATATTTAGCTCGGGTGTTTTTTTTTTTTTTTTTTTTTTCCGTCTGTTTGTTCGCTCGATTCCGGGCAAACGGCATATGCGATCTTGATGAAAAGTTGAGGGGACCTTCGTTTTCTCTGAATTAGAGGTGTATTGTTTTTGGTACAATCGAAAATTTTCTCATGAATTCTACTTTTACGATTTTTTTCGATTTTTAGTGCGATATATTTCGTGACATTTGGTCCGTTCTGAAAACGGGTTGGGCTCAAGTTAAACATATTTTCCATGGCCCATTAGGTTATGTGATGAAGTACCATTTTGAAAAAAATGAAAGTTACCAGAATTCTAGAAATTAAGTTTTATATAATTTTTTCAATTTAGAGCGATATTTTAGTCCATCGGCGATTCTGACCAAACGGGGTGGCTACAACGTTCATTTCACATGGACATTCAGTTAGGTGATTGTCTTTTGAGAAAATTGAAAAGTTTATCAGATCCCAGAATAAGTTTTATATGAGTTTATTGAGTTCTATACCAATTAACACTAACAATAGAAATGAAAACAATCACCTACATTGCATCAAAAAGCACTTGCAAGGAAAAGCGAAACAACGCAAAAACGCAAACAAAAAATTACAAAACGCTCATTCTCAACGCGTGCGGAACTTTAGCTTTCAGTATATAATATTATAACTACTATTTTTTATTCAACTAAAGTTACTTTGTCATAATTAGCTGGGTGTAGATCGTTTTTAAATGTTTTTCTTTTCACCTGGTTTAAATTATTACAAAAACAGCTTCTTTACTATTATTTTTTCATCCACATAGTTGTGGTTGTTGTTTTGTCAGATGTTTGTATTTTTGTAAATAATGTCAGCCTGTCGAAGAAAAAAGAAACTTTTCGAAATATTGCTACATAATAAAAACTTATTTTCAATTAATTGTTAAATAAAAATATTTTTCTTTGTTAGAATTGCCCTTTAATAAGGATGATACGGAATGTTTTTAGTGACCTTTGGAGTAAGAGGGGAGTGGCTAGCCCCCTAGAAAGTTTTAACATTTACGACCCGGCACCTCCACCATTTTGAATGCGAGAAAAAGCGACGCCAAAAGATAAACGCATTTGAATTTTATATTTGTATTATCTCTTCTATGGTACATACGTATGTTGATTCAGTTACCTCTTTTGGGTACTCCTGTACGCTTGCAGGGCCTGTACTTGTACCTTGTACTTAATGATTAGTTCTGTCCTGTGGATGTTCGACCTACTGGTAATCCTACTTTATGCCCACACGGTCACCCCCACATGGATCAACATCAGCCACCCAATGATACTAAACATCTAAAGTAGGCTAGATCCCCAGTCTCCATTACGTCCGCACAGGCTCGAGCGTACCAAATTGACCTATTCAAGATGGCGATTTGACGCTTCAATTTATTATGCTTGATATTATGTTTTAAATGCGATTACGTATTTTTCTGTATGGTTTTAGCTTGTGCAGCATGGGAATGCACAAACAGAAACAATAAGAAGTTATTGCATAAGGCAGGGGATTTAGTAATCATTTGGTGTTAATGGCTAATATGCTCACCTGTCAACCTGACAGCCATCTTCCCAAAATATTTGGGTTACAAATCGCTACAACCTACTTGAACATACAAACTGACCTATTCAAGATGGCTTCTAATTGACACGCCAGTGGATCAGTGCCTGGGGATCTAGCTTACTATAGATGTTACATATCATTGCAGCCAGTGTTGGGGAAGGAACTTTTAAAAAGAACGCGTTCTCGTGAACGCGTTCTTTTTTTGTGAACTTTTCAGTGAACTTACTCTTTTTTTAAATGAATGAACTTGAACTTTTAAAAGTTCTTTCCGAGAACGAACTTTTCAGTTTGAGAAAGTTCATTTACACTCCTGGAAACGCACTGCAGGCATACATTACTGATACAAGCAGAGGTCCCCCCCCTAGTTATACTACTCGCCCCCCCATCCGATCTGCCTCCTAATGCGTTATCTGAGCGTCCTCCCGGATAGTCTATTGTTGCGCCATTAGGCCCTATTTATTACTGGGCCGCTTCGCGAACGCTTTTTCCAGTCGCGTTGATGGATGAGCTTTTTTGTCTCATGATTACGTTTTTAAGTGGGATCTCATTACTTTTTCTATAGTTACTTGATATCACTTGTTTATTATACACCTGTAAAAGGCTTATATTAAAACCTTTATTTTTATGAATTTCGTCCAACTTTTTCAACTTTTTTTTTTCAAAAGGCACTACATCACCATAATCTTTATGTCAATGTTAAATATGAACGTTGTAGCCCCACCCGTTTGGTCAAAATCGGCCCAAATATCACGAAAATATCGTATTAAAATCCGGGGGAAAATCGTATAAAAGTACGATTTCTATGATAGTGCGATCAAGGTGTCTTCTCAAACACAACCATAGTGCTAAATGTGATACCAGCATAAAATTTTGCAATTATGTAGATTTTGTAATAAGAAATTTGAAAATAACTGGCTCCACGATGGGGTCTTATTATTTAACTATTAATTAATTAATTAATATTAATTAGTTAATTATGTGACATAAATTTCAAAGTGGCAATAAATTAGTCATGTTTGGTATTAATTAAGAGCATTTTTCACCAATATAAAGAAAAAAAATACATTGAATAAATATTATTTTTTTTTTTCAAACGTTAAAGTAAAAATTCTTCTAACCAATGATATCACAGTGTTCACAAAAGAGCTGGTTACTATAATTAATATATCATATTTCAATTTTCAATGAAAGTAATTACAATATATTTAACACAAATAACATTATGGCGTAAAGATGTCTAGCTAGTGAGTAGGGGAGTAGTGTATTCCCCAAAACTAAGGGCGAGCTCTGGCCGGTTGGGGTGCGTGTTGCAGAGAGAGCTCTCGCGCAACTTTTTATCACACCTTTTTTCATTCACACAGCCTTATTCATATTTGTTTTCTTCTTTCACTTTTTTCGTCTCCATACTTGCCAGCCCTCTTTTCAACGAGCACTCCTCCGTTCCCACCCAGTTTAACCCATCCTATCCAACATCCTCACTCCTTCCCATTAACCCTCCTCGTCTTCCCTTACGTTCCATCCATTGGAAAGAAAAAAACATGGTGGAAATCCACAATTATGGAAAAAGAAAATTTGGAAGATTCCAATACAATTGACATGGGCACTGATAACTCCTACTGTTGAGTGCCCTAAAACTACATTAACTAACTAACTATGGTACAAAATATGATACCAACTTAAAAGTTTAGCAATCTGAAAGCTTTTGTAATGAGAAATTCGAAAATTACTGGCTCCAAGCTAAGTGTTCAGTATTTAACTTCTAATTGATTAATTAAACTTAATTAGTTAATTTAGCACTAAATTTTCAAAGTGAAGACAAATTTGTAGTGTTTTGGTATCAATTGAAAGAATTTTTCACCAACATTAAGAAGAAAAAAAATACATTGAAAAAATATATTGAAATATAAACATGTTAAATAATGTTGATTTTGTGATTTTTTTAGTTTTTGAACCAAAAGATAAACTTTAAAGTAAAATTTCTTCTAACCAATGATAACACAGTGTTCACAAACTGGTTACTATAATTATTGTATCATTTTTCAATGTTCAATAATGGTAATTGAGGGGTTGATTTCAAAAACAGCCTATGTCCAAAAAGCACATTTTGCAAGAGATCAATTAAACTTCATACCATCCGTAAAAGTTGTATTAAATTTCCAATCTTTGGTTTTAACTGTGAATCTTGATAATAGTTTTTATTTCTGCTATGACATTTTAACGTTTAATTTCTCGTTGGAAACCTGCTTTGGGAGTGCAACGCATAGCGGATGCCCCTCTTCTGGTGTCTAACTAGGTATATTGGAGTTTGAGGAACAATTTTGAAGGGATGCCCAAGGACTTGCACGTTAACGACTAAGGAAAACCTCGGGAAAACTTCAGTCAGGATTGCCGGTCTCGGCAGGATTTGAACATAAGACCAACCGAATCAGAGTCGCGCGCTTAGCACTCGAGCCAACATTGTCGGTACTATCAATAGTTATTGCCGTTTTCAGAAATTTTTATAATGAATTTTTATTATCTCAAAAAGGTAAACAAACAACCTTTTTGTGACACTAAAATGTGACAAACAAAATGTACAGTCTTTGCCTGACAAAATGCTTTACAATAAATATAAGCGTATAATGTTTTACATGTAGCAGCTGTCAATGAGAATTGTCTTCACTGTGTTTTTGTATGTTGACTTTTTGTTTTTATTGTTTGGAAAAATGGAAAATTAAAATCTGTGCGTCGTATAGCGAATCTTTCTTCAGATGTATCTAATAGAGAAAATGCACACTTGATGGTGTCTTAGGAGGTGAATCAACATGAATTTACGGTTTATACCCGTACCCTAGTTTTGTATACCCAGACATTGGCATAAACTACCCATTGTTTTTTGAGGGGGTGAACATTTTTGTTACCTCAAAAGAACAATGATCAGCAAGTCTAGTGAAAAGGGTAAGTGGGTTTATAATTCTCATGTGCGGTGTCATACAAAAA